>JADFDV010000093.1:2522791-2859930 GCA_019097775.1 Moniezia expansa
GTTCAGGCTCAGCCCAATCTACGGCAATTTGCTGGCCCCAGGGTTGAATTCTTCCCGGAATTAGTTTCCGTCTAGCCATGGCTGCTGCCTTGTGGCTTTCATATTCCACGAAAGCAAATCCACGGTTCTTTGTTTTGTCAGTAACACTGGGGTAGCAGATTACATCTTTAACTCCATCTGTAACCTTCTGCATTTCAATCAAAATTTCCTCCTTGGTCTTATTTTTTGGAATGCCTCCAACAAACAATCGACAATTGTCAACACTTAGACAAACTCCAATCGTTTTACCCTTTCGAACCTCGTAATTGTTAAGTTCATCTACGGATCGTTTTGCATCGTCACGATTAGTGTAGACACAGAACCCGTAACCGCGATTATGTCCATTGAACTCCATCATAAGTCGAAACATGTAAATAGGCCCGATCTTCTCAAAAATGGGGATTAGTTCATCTTCGAAGCAGTCTCGTGGAATCTTGCCAACAAAGACCTCACATCCCCTTGGCGGAATTTCACCGGTCCAGTTAGGTGGGGGTCCATATCGACGCTGGCCGTTCTCCTTTGCAATCGAGTAGTTAGTTCGACTGAGTAATTTTGCAATACCCTCTTCAGCAGAGAGAGCAGCCGCATTCTGGTTGTCTTGACGACTGACCATGCTCTGAGAGAGAGTCGATGATTCTATACTCATATTGTTCCAATCTGGGATGGCCCCTATATAAGAGCTCTTGTCAGTGGTACCACTAGCAAGGCTCAAATGCAGTGAGTGAAGGCCACACTCGAGTCGATTTGCATCACAGCACGACGACATGACCAAACAATGACCGAAGCGTGCCGATGGTTGGTTCTCTGCGCTCTTGCGATAAAACAGAGTGCACCAACGGTGCTGATTCGTCGGTTCAGCTTTTATTCGAATAAACAAGCGCTCTCAACGCACTATTCAAATCCGCTTACAATGCCGCTAAATTGCTCTGTGTATTTTAGTGTATCCGAGACAGTGGATAATCGAATCTAGCGAACTTATGCGTTTTTCAAAAAGGAAATTTGATACCACCGTATTATTTGCGAAGCTTTTACAAAATTGGGCTTAATTGAATCGAATTGATCAAACTATTGATTTTCTAAAAGCCGGGCAGTTTGAATTTTTTAAGAATCAGCTGATCATCTATCTTAATGTAGTAATTGTGATATTTTAGGTTTTTCATGAAAACCGATTAATTTTTTGCGTTCGAGGCAAGAAAACATTTAAATTGAGTGAATATAACGGATTTACGAGTAAATATGTTGTTTTAGAGAGGTCATGTTACTATTTACCACTTTGAAAGCATCAAATGGCATGAAATGATGGCGGGCCAACTGTATTTTAATTATCCAAAAGCAAATTTTAATTTCTGAAACTAGATTCGGTTGAAATTGCGGCATTTACCAGAATTACCAAGTGATTTAACAAGTTTTCAATAATATCTCTGCACTTGCCTTAATATCTATTGGTCATCCAAGAAAAGGTTGTTTATATTCAGGATTTCAATTGCTTTCATAATCATTTTCATCATGAACAAGCTTAACTGTAGAGGTCCAGGTTTTCAGAGTGGGTGTCCTCATATCTACCGGTTCCCATAAATGCGGTTCATTACTCTTACTGACGCAAATACTGCCTCAAAGGCCGCATATTATTACGAGAGAAGTAAATCAAATTTCTCCTTCAATAGTTTCCATTCTTTGTAAATTCTTATGTTCCTTTGTTGGATGGATGGAGTTCAAAAGGGATTTATCCTCTTCGAGTGATCACTGCGTTACTTTAACCTTACTGGAGCCTGGTTCTTCAATTGCGTCATCGACCCAGCTCCTCAAACTCAGGGTGGTGCCTTTTCACTAGTTTGAGCGCAAAGATTGGTACCATTTCAAGTACCACAAGGATTGAAACTTGGGTACGCAGTGAAAAAAATAGATTCCAAGGGTATCGAATTCCTAGTCTGGTCGGCCATTGTTAACGCGGATTTGTGTAAACTATTTTTGCACTGTCTCCATCTAGGCACATTATCGAAACCTAGGTTGAAGGAAATAGATCTATAACAATTAACTTAGGTGTTTTCCATCCTGAATTTTAAACTAGATACTGCTCTGAGGTTATACTGAATCAAATGTACTTTATTTTTGTCTGGGGGTTATGAAGGTAACTTATTGAATCAGTACTTGTGGATCGCACACTTGGGTCTGCCTGTGTTAATCAATTCTTTTCCATCGTAAGTGGTCATTCTGACCATTGGACTATGGATTCCTTTAAATTTTACAGTCCAGGAGACTCTCATATCGTACTTTATTACATTCCACTCATAAAAATTCATTCATTGACTGACCGAAGTTGTGATAAAGAGCAGACTCAGAGACAGTTCGACTCTGAAGGAGAGGACGTTGAAATAAGTAGATGAAATCTAAATGCTTATACCATGACTACTATTTAAAGTTTGTAGCAAATAAATTCAGTTAGATTACTCAAAACCTTCGGCTAGTATAATCTTTCTTAAAACTTCGCCCTGAGTTCTTGATAGTAGCGCTGATTCAGCTCGTGCACCTTCTCACCTCTGACTGAGGGCTTTACAGATGTTTTTCATCTCGTATAGATTCGAGATATTGTTAGATAACCAACATCGCCCACTTGGCAGGAAGCATGGTGATTTCGATAATGCTTTAAGTATTGATGTTCTGGATGTTATTGAGAAAATATTGTTCAGTTTTCTTCGAAAGCATTTTCTTTTGAATAGATTCTTTATAAAACGTCGAAATGCATCTAGAAACACTGGACAATTTAAAACAAAACCAATGGAACATGTGACCAAAAGTGTCTGAATTATCTAGAGCAGAGCAAGGCTTCATTCTAACCGTGAAATAGAACCTTGCAATCCAGTCTCCATTGCACGGTAAAGACGGTATGAATGGAAACCGTCGTTGGCAAGGCAGCGGTGATGTCGTCTAGACCACTTTTATTTCATCCAAGGACACGAATATAAAATTCATCAGCTCACGTCTAGTGGTTGGAATGTTTAATGCTAATCTGCTGGGGAAGGGAAGCTAAGAGGCCTCAAAAAGCTGTACAGCAGTTTCCATCATCAAATCTCATTTGGTGATGGGAGTGATTTTCAGCTTTACTCATAAAACAGCAGATTTCCCAAACTCAATCTCATTTGTGGGTGCTTGTGTAGAACCTTTAATGCATTCACGTAGCTAGTGCCGATATTATTCAGATTAAAGCCATATCATTTGCGAATAAAAATTGCATGGTTCCCCTACTCTTTGACACCATCAATTTCTATTTAGAAGGAACCCTGTCGTTGAACTTGGAAAATTTAACTTTCATGATGAAGCCTGAATCTGAACGGCCCCAATTGTCTATGGAGAAGAATAAAATGAATCCTGTCGATAATCAGTTTGGACCTGTCTGATCTAGCGTTAGGTGTCATCTAGAGGAATGGAATCTGACTGCCAGTAAATAGGATTAACCTAGAACAAAGACTGAAGTAAGACAATAAAAAACGAAATCGTGCGTGGATTCAGTCCCACAATATTTAATGTACTACACGATGAGAGCAGTTGCATCTGCTCACCGTTGCCATAGGGCGTCAACGGGTTCTGATAGGCTTAAGTTTCGTTTAAATAAATAACCAATTGAAGATAAATAAAACCTTCTAGATACGCGATTTTTAGCTCTCTGGACTTCATTAAACTAACTTAGTCATCACCATAATAATAATGTTTGCACTCTTCTGTCGAATCATTATTTATGTAAAAACTGAAAACAGTATGAATAAAATGCTAGAAAGTGGTAGGTCGTGGACACTTTTGGAAAATCGTTAACTATTCAGTTCAGATGCACTAGTACAATACTTTTGATTCAGAACTTCGGCGACTAACCCAACGGCGGGTAGGTAAATGAATCAGTCGATAACGTTGTTTACGCATGGAGCAGCAAGTGGCTGAACGACGCGTGTTGCATACGAAGGGCACTTGCGCGCTCACAATCTATAATTTGCGGACACTTGCATCTGTGTGCGTCGGTGGCTGGCACGTAGAGGCGTGGGCATCAGCAAGCGGGTTTTGAACCTAAACAAATCAAGCTCGTCACATACCGTTTGCGGAAATGGATTTTAGTGTGTATTTTCGCGAGATACCGAGGTCGGAGGGGG
Source organism: Moniezia expansa (assembly GCA_019097775.1). Lineage (NCBI taxonomy): Eukaryota > Metazoa > Platyhelminthes > Cestoda > Cyclophyllidea > Anoplocephalidae > Moniezia > Moniezia expansa. Next base: position 2,526,967 of record JADFDV010000093.1, read on the forward strand.
TTTGGCTAAGGAGTTGTCGCTGATACGGAGGTCTTGCCTGCCACGTGGAAGAGTAAACACTGTCACAATCAAGATAGGTGACGACATAGCGCACACACGAATCTATAGCATAAACATATCGGGGTTGGTTCACTGCCCCCATATCATTTTCATTTCCATAATGAATGAATTTGCTCCGATTCTGATTTAGAAATGTTGATTTTGAATCAACATCGTACTAAATATAGTCTATACATTCATAGAAATAGACCAAATAAGATCACTGGCTATTGGCGACTCCATAACCAAGACTTAGGTCAGTGTATCACCAGAGATTGTAGCAAGGCTTCGTTTAGCCTCTGTTTTTGGGGTACAAAACATTTAAATAAGGTTATGTCAACAAACTTTTTGACTAACCACAACCAGATCCTAGAATTCACTGTTCTAAATCATTTATTAATGGCAGAGAAAACGAACAACTTACACCTATGTGGACAGTCAACAGCGAATATACTGAAGTCGTATTATTTATGTGGGCTATATGGTTCTATCCGACTTCTATGCATAAAAGAGCTCTGACTCGTCATATTTTGCAGTATTTGATTCATTTTGAGTTGATTAGGACCCAGGGATGAGTCCCGTCTACCAACGAAATTCGATCGCATTTCATCCGCCTATTTTTCACACTTACCGAGGATTTTCTTAGGAACCAATAGTTTTTGCTTTAATCGTTTTTCAGTGAACATTTTGTCCACGATTTTACTGCTCAGCACTTTCGAAAACGTGGGTTGGGAAGACTTAATTAACAGATCTGATAGGTAAAGTTAATGAGCTCTTGCAACAGTCTGTCGGTACGATGATCCTTAACCTTTGTGAAGAAGCCATTGGTGCGAACTAACTTTGGTCAGAAGAATTCTAAAGACTAAATAGATTTGGTACAGGCGTATTTAAAGCGTTCATTAGTAGAGGGCAGTGTTGCGTAAGTTGAAGAACAAGAAAGTCAAGAGGATGTGTGACAGCTTCGAAAGTATAGAAGGGCACAACACCAAAAAATTTCGGACACATTGGTGCATACAATAAGATATATTTCTCTGTTGGTTGGATAAATCAAACAAAATGGTTAATTTTGGTCAATGACGGAAAAATCCAGTGGGGAGCTAACAGTCGGAGAAGCCAAGTAGACGGTATGATCAAGGGAGAAACTCAGATTCTGATTAACTGGAATTCAGCATGATTTCCCTTCCTAGAGGCTCCTGGGGAGACTACAATTAAGCTCAACCAGTGCCCTTTCTAGATCTTCGAAAAGCTTCACTATCCAATGCTGCGGAAAGCCTTATCGGGCGTCTTAACCAATGTCCAATAGATTTACTTGAGGAAACACGATGTAATTTAGAGCTGAAGTTAAGTAATAATGAAACCCCTTGATGAACGCTAAGAGCGGGAATCAACCAATCCCATATATTGAAGGCTACACAGGACTGGCCCGATTACTGTCTATATAAACCAGCTTTCGTGATGAAAATGGTCCAACAAATAGGCTGCCAACTGACTGAATAACAAAGCTTTTGAGAGAAAATTAGAAGACGGTGAAAAAGGTGATCATTCGAAGAAGTCAGCGCCAATATTTAAGTATAAGATCGATATGATTACGACCATTTCTGCGCTCAAGAAGTCTCAATAACACCCTGAAATCAACTCTGGTGGGAATTTTTGTCGATCCTACAATCACTTATGGATTATCTACTATTGTATCGAGGGTAAAAGATAACAATCAACTAAGAGCAATATAGAATACGGCTCGATTTATGATACTTGGGTTGTATTCGCGAAGATCCAAAACTGTCGAGGAACTCCGAAAGGAATTGCCAATGCGTAACTTGGCAAGTCTTATATAGGCAAAGAGGTTGAACCTATGGAAGAGCTTGAAAATGGACAAAGATAGCCTGATACTCCCCATACTTAACAGGGGAAACTAAGAAAGCCTCACATACAAGGAACTGGATGCTAAAATTGATTTAAGCGAAACATGCGAAAGAAAAATGAAATGAGCATTCCAAAGCATGGCTACTTGATCCAAAGGAAAGCCTCAAGGGTCGAGATGTAAATTACACACCTAGATTGGTTAGAGACAGACAACGTGATATTGTCTGTACCAACGCAAACTGCCAAAGATCCTTCGCTAAAATAAGGGATATGCGAATGCACGTAAGACAAGATAATGGAGAAGAAGAGCACAAAATTGAAGAGACACTGAACCATGGACCAAAGTGCTCTCTTACAGACTGCCTTAAAAGATTCCAGACCCAAGGGTGGCTAGAAAGACATATTAAGGACTTTCACCCTTCGGTCGAAATCAGAGAAAGAGAGAAACCAACGGAGAATCAAACTGAAGTAGGGAAAGCAGAAAAACTGAATACGAAGGAGAAAACCAACAGAGCGGGAGATAGGGTAAAAGACTGCGAAGTAAAACTAAACAGGCAGGATGAAAAACACATCTGCTCCATCGCGGCTGCGGATAACTCTGACCGAGGTGCTGCATGATATACAGCAGAAGAACGAATTTTGATTTTCTGCCACTCATCTTTTGATACAAGTTTGAAACGATCGGCTTTTATCTAGTGATTAAAATAACTACGCATACTAGTAGGGTTGGAGACCATCAGCTATTCCTTATTAGCCGGTTAGTGCGGTGCTTCGGTAGCCTCGACCAACATCATCGCTATCTAACTTACAATACTTGGAGTATCTCCAATCGAAAAGACTTTAAATATAACGACGTTGGTCTTCTACTTTGTTGACCAAAAGTATGCCGAACAAGAAAGATCCACCAACTTGATAGGTTTTCGAAGATGAGGCTTCTATCCGAGGAAGGTCATATACGGCTACTGAAAAGCTGGCCGGTAAAGTTAAGAAAGGAATCCATGAAAGGGGGCTTAGTATTCTAATAGTTGATGACTACTTTGAATCTCTTCTATATTTTAATCTGTTCTACTAGTATCACAGTATTCTACACTTTGATCTCAGTAGTGCCGTTAATGTTGGCTGGTATGGGATGGTCTTCTATCTCGAGGGTAGGTGCACTAAAGATAAACGTGTACTGCAGGTGTTTCGAGGTGGATGGGGAGTAGGAGCTTAATGCTGCCCGCCTGGTGGTCAAACTTACTCTCCAACTCACCTTGGTGATCACCGGTAACCCCAGGGGTAACCCTTGGGGCTAATCAGAGGGGCAACCGGACAGGACTAATCACCTACCGGAAGTATAAAATTAGAATATGCCAGCAGAAGTACAAACTCGTACAGCCTGATAAACGAGGCACGACGTAAATACTTGTATTCATGGTCTCAAACTAGACTGTGAAAAGAGGGCGCATTTAGCAATGAATGGAATCTTCACCAGAAAGTTGACAAGACTTCTGGAAGAGCTACGAAGATTGTCCGCCCTTAGCAGTATCGAGGTGCCACTACGAAGTTGAACTGCTACCTGTACGATGAAACCATGCCAGAGAAAACCGAAGATGTCGATAAACGCTTTTACTGTCCTCTGTGTGTCCTTGAGACCTGCCTTAATGGGTGGGGAGTAAAATAATAAATAAATAATGTCACGCAGGTAGGCGTTAAGGGTTTACAGCCATTCAAACTGTTTGTCTACTCCTGGAAATGGGGCTCCACCTTATTGTAGGTTGTCCTTGTTTCATCTCGCAGACAGCAAAGGTAATTCGATGATTTATCGATGAGATTCGTTATATAAACTACTAGGTGCCCCATTCGTCTATGATATTTAATGCGCATTTGTTCCTTGAAATGGGATAAATTCATTGAGACTGTCGATATGAGCGATAGTGAGGGAATTACTCAAAGACGACAGACGACCCTTATGATTTTACTGCCCACAACCTCAAGTCATACATTTATGCCGCGAGGTCACAAGACTTAAATTCGTTCCCTTCAACGTGAATTTTGGCGTAAAGATGAAATATGAAAGAAACTTCTAATAGTAGGCCTGCCGCGCAAGATCAAATACGAATCAATATATAGTTAGCCAGTGGCAATATATGGAGGAAATGCTATGTTACTAAATGACTCGCTCAGAGGATTTCAAGGCTATAACAGTGTAAGAACCCAACAAATGAACTTGGCCATCAGTTATAGTATTATGTCGTGGAAAGGAGATACATCGGCAAATTTTCAAAGCATTTGTCACCATTTCGTAGAATATCACACATGATCATTTTTCTTATCAACTCTACGTCACCAAGTGTCACAATTTAAAACAGCCTTAATGACAAAATACTTAATCCCAGTATGGTTGAAGAGCCTAAAATCTACTAACATATTTAATCAGCTGATGAGAACACACCTGAAACATTATAAAAGAGGCACATTAGTTCCTATGGCATAAAATCTGAACGACACGTTCCTGGAAAAAATTATTAGTGCAAAATGTACTTTTTCCCCATTAACTAATGCCTGAAATTGTAAGAGAAAAAATAGGACTTCATCAAGGATTTCTGCTAAGTAAGTTGACACAATCTCAAACTCATTTTCTGCTTTACAGAAGCAAGAGACCTAGTAATTCTTTATTCCGATTGTCCTTATCTGAAAACTTAATTCTAAAAAAGCTTTATTTTTCGTGCATAAATGCATTTGCAATGGCTAAAATGACGCCAGTCATAGTACAAACATAAGCAGTGTGAAATCGCAAAAGAGCAAATCCAACATCATGAAATTTATTTAAAAAAGGAATGCAAACAAGCGAAGCTTGCGTACTTGTATTATTTTATTCTTGTTTCATTAATCATGTGAAAGCACAAATTATTACCGCGCATTGTAAAGTAGGAGTGATTGGGCTTTTAATAGCGTCGGGTTAGTGCAGACCATGTGGGGTGCATAGGTCCCATGATTTGCCTCCTTTTTATTTGTTTTCTAGTGGTTCATGTCCCGTTATAACCTAATTATCTGCTTTCGCTTGATCTGGAAATGATTAACACTTTTATACGGTTATAACCAACATTTAGGACTTTCTCTAATTTTATCGAAAATAATGAACCGATATGAAGTGCTAGCCTGTTCTTTCGATTCTTGGTATCCTGTTTTTGAAGATCTCACTATTAACAGGTAAGTTTTATTTCTGACTGTAAATAAGTCGCACACTCAGTTTTATTATTGATCTTCCGGATGACGTTCTCGAGTATATTAAACATGCTCCATTGGTTGTCCCCAAGAAGTAAGTAAGTTTTTAACGTTATTCTAGTGCGATTCCGATCAAATCAAAGCGGGATGAGTTTTCGGATGATTCTGATGAGGTACATTAATTTGTTTGTCAAATGGAACGCAATTTATTTAGGAATCATGGTCTGGTGAAGATTCTTCAGTTGACGAATTCGAAACACCGTCCTTCCCCGAATTCGAGGAACAGGTGAACAAAATTATTTCTGATTTGGGTGGGGAGGTCTTCCCCAAACTCAACTGGAGTTCCCCAAAGGATGTGGCCTGGATTAACTTCGGATCAACTCTCAAATGCACCAAAGCAAGTGACTTGCTAGTTCTTCTCAAGGCCTCCGATTTTGTTGCTTACGACATTTATAAACCGTAGGCTTATTTTTGTAACTTTATTGTGTCATGAAATTTAGCTTTTTTCACTGTACAGATTCGGACGAAAAGGAATCTAAACATCAGTTGAAACTTGTTCTTCGAACTTGGTATCCCATCAGACCTGAAAGCGAATTCCGATGTTTCGTTAAATCGAATCACCTCTTTGGTATGTAGAACTTCAGCTGGTCTTTCGAAACTGTAAATAATATCTTTTTCAATAATATTACTTTTTTTGCGCCTATGACAGCTATATTTTCTGCAAAATAACCTCCCATAGTTCGTTATTTCTTCCGCTCCAGCTGGAGTTTATTCAGGTCTCTGCCCTACCTCGAAGTTTTTGATCCTTTGTTCTCTCTAGAAGAATTAAGATGTTATGTTTAAACAAACCTTATTTTTTAAACTTGGAAAACTTTTTTGTTCTTTGAAGAGCCTTTGATAGTGTTAGCAAATCTATCCCTGATAGTTCCAAGTTTCTACTTCCCCACTTCAATCCATCCTTTAAATGATTTCACACCCCTAACACTGTCCCAGCTAAAGATTTAACAACCGATAGCCTTTTTTTTCAGAAATAAAAACCCAGTCTGTAAAGGTGATGACCGTTGTATTGCGCTTACTATTGGATATGATGGCTGATTTTATATTTGAAATGTCCTTTGACAATCATATCAGGTCAGTAATTTCACTAGCCTGAGAACAATCGTAATTATTAACACACTTGGCATGAGTTGGGAACTCTAAAAATCAGCGCAACCCAGTGAGCTTACCAGCTTGGCCCGTGTTCTGAATGGTCTGGCTTGATAGTTCTTATATCTGTTTATCCCATTCATATTTCAGTCATCATTTAATTTCCTTCATTTAGAATTTATTACAGGTCTTACATCTTTTGAGTTCGAGTAAGGTTGAACTCTGGATTTACTTTTGTTTGAAGATATTCTTCTTGGAATAACCAGTTTTTCCTCCCATCTGGAAAATCGCCTTCGTCAGCGGGATTTCCTCTCGAATTCTATTCTAGAGCCCTTCTCAGAGGAAGAGTCTAACTACTTGGTGTTTCTTTGGTTGAGGGCCTCTAATTTAGTATTCCTTTTGTAGACCAGGTATACAATCATTCACATCGTTGCGCTATCTCTGCGAGTTATTTTACCGCTTCTGAGTGCATGAGCAGCAGTTGAGTTTGAAACAATGAACTGCTTTTATTTTCAAGCCGCGAAGCTGGCTAGGTTTGAATTGCCATTATCAAGTAGCTGATAAACCGAACCGAATATTGTCCTTTTTTTTTCTTGACAGCCATCTGCCAGCGTCATTATGACTCATATTACAGCTTCGTTGAAACGGAGAGGGCCAACGTAGAGCGAGTAATTGGCCAGTTCTTCGAACGAAAAATCAAAGGAAAGTTCCCCCTTCAAAACTGTAAGTCATCCGTTTGTTTTCTCTAGTCCTACCTTCCCGGACTTTAGATGTAATTGACGTCTTCGTCGGACACAAGGTAATGCATGTAATTCGCCATTTCCCAATTTACGAATTTAGTTCAATTCCTCGAAGTGTGTGAAGTTAATTGACTTCAACGTCTTTGGTCCACCTACCGACGGTTTATTATTTGAATTGGAAGAGCTGAATAGGCTGCCCCTTGATCAAGTTGAGTTCCGTTGGCAAAAGGACAAGACTCTCCGATCGGGCGCATTCTCTCAGTACAAGCTTCCAATCGATTTGGTCGATATCTCTATTGGCAATGACCCCGACAAACTCATGGATCTCATCCAAGCAGTGAGTTTAGTTTAGCACTCTTGTTAAAAACTTCTCATGAACGGTTACTCCTATCGACGCAAAGCAAGCGATTCACTTGAGAACGCAATAGTCTGGTTCGGTCATCCCCCTCCTTTTATCTGCTTAGACGATTTGCACATCGACCCTTCTGAACCGGCTTTATGCCAGTATAGCTTACCAGGTCGGATCACTGTCTTCTTCGTTGAACCAGGGATTTTTTTGCCACAAGGAATCAGGTCTTTTTGGCTTCACTACCGCAGGCTTCACTAGCCACATTATGAACGGTTATAAGACTTCTGGATTTCAAAAGACTTGCTTTGATGGAGAAGTAATTATTTCATACTTCCATCGCCAATATTTTCCTCGTCGAAAGAGCAACAAGAAAAAATTAGCTCAATCGTATTCATTAAGCTCTTACATCTTTCTTGATCGACGTAAGCCGTAGATTCTGACTAAAGAAAGGTGTTTACCTGGTCGGTCTCGGATGTGTTAAGTCTTGAAATGGCTTTTTGGTGGTTTTCGCTTGAATTTGATTATCGGTGATCATCTATTCGGTGTTTCTGATGCATACGCTCACTGTTTTCAGTATCGCAGAGGGTTTCACAGAGTTTATGGTTTTGACAGGTTTTATCTTCTGCGTCGACCACTAGGGTGGTTTTAAGCTTCAGAAACTGAAAATGTAAGAAAAATATTTCTTTGTGAAATTTAGGCTTAACGGAGTGTTAAACTCTGGGTATCTCCGTATTAAACTAGAGAATCCCTTTGATAAAAAAGGAAGTGAGATGCAACCTGAAGCTCGAGCTTTCGTCAGCCCGTTACTCTCATATTGAATGTTGTGACTGAGCTATCCATGCCGGTGCAAAATTACTTTTTGTGAATGAAGAACGTCTCAGTGGAAAATTCTGGGACCGCTACGCTTCCAGGAAATAAAATTCAGCCCAGTAGACAAGCTCGTAATAATCTTATCTCCAATGGAGAAGTTATTGAACTGTGTCGGATCCAAAAGCATTTTAGTCTAACCCTCACCTTTTCGCGGTAAATAAAAGCTAGTGGCTAGCGAAGGCTCTAAGCAGAACTGGAGATGACCGGGTATTCCTTACTGACTGGTCAACGTGGAGGTTCGGTAAACCTAACCAAATTCATGATCACCCAATCCATTACACCTGGCTCGTCTCCTAAAATGAGATAAAGATAAGTAGTTCTCCGTTAACGAACTTCCGCTTCCAATTTGGCAGTGATCTACGCACAGGTAGAAGCCAGAGAAAACGCTGGATAACAACAAGATGGTTGAATAGGTGTTCGTTCGCAGATGAAGCTTTTTGCCGAATCTTCGGGTAAGCATCAAGGTCACTTTCTGTGGGCTAAGCATTGGGAGGGGCGAGCCGAGAAAAAGGTGTACTTCTTTAATTCCTTCTCTATTCAGTATCGTTGTATTCGATAATGATAGCTTTATTAACTAATGATTTGCGAAAAAAGGCTGATACTGGCATTTGAGAAAGCATATTTTTAAGTCGCTTTACTGTGATTTCATTCCCTCTTTTCCTCTGATTTCAGTATACTGAAGAACAGAACAAGGCGAAAAACTGATGTGCTCGTATATTTACCTAACTTTATTAAATATACAATCTTTTTTCTAGTGCTTCATTCCTTTCTTTTTGTGTTTGAATTAAGAATTTTTACTAGCCTTGTTATTTGTACCCCGACATTTATCGATCTGTGTGTCTGGGTCACTGGAGCGGCTTCCAAACCCTTTTTGAGAATCGACATTATCTAAATCCAATGTGAAGTTTTTGGATAGCTTTAAAACACTGTTTCATGTTAGTCTTGAGTGCATACAAGTTCTTCTTTCTTTTGCAATTTTTGCGGTTCGATTTGTTTGTTACTTATTAATAATTATTATAAATAATTGGATATGGTCTACGTCTTTACTCTCGATGAAATGTGCTAATTAACTATGATCGTAAAATAGCTGAAAAATGGCCTCAGTCGATCTCGAACTCTTGGGAAATCACTATCTAGTAGCGCGCTTGATTAGTAAATTCAAACCGCTATGAGCACGAACGCAAATGTCTTCTCGCTATTATTGATCCGCTATGGTTCTGAATGACCGCTAACACTGGTTAGTTCTTGATAAACAAGAGGCCTTCGCTCTCGGGAGAAATCAAAAGACAAACAGAGCGCTGAGAAGGATAGTCGAATTTGGAAGAGACTGAAAAAAAACCTATCGTGCTGTTCTTTAATAATTACAGACTTACAGGGGAATTAAGTTATAGTCAAAGCACGCTTTTAGTTAGCGCATCCCTAATGCGACACTTGGAAACTGCAGTGCATAAGACAACCGGCTGGTTAACAGGAATACATGCCTCACTCCTTACTGAAATACGATTTGAACTTCCCTTCGCAGAGATCCCTCCGTATTCATTTATGCCATCCTCCATCTAGACTTCCGAAGGCTCAGCCTGTGCGCTTACATTTTCTAGTAAAGGGTAGGTTGAATCAGAAAGCCACTTTCAATGAATCTAACAGTGTTCGATAATTTGAACACAAATTCGGGACCGGACACAGTTACACAACTAGTTGTTTATTTGTGCAGATTCACTATACACAGATATTTCTCTAAAATTCCTCCATTGCTTCCCCCTCGATCGCAGCCAAATCTGGTTTTACACTCACAGTGGCAACTCGGAACTGATTCGAAAGCTCCTGTATCCAAGGCGACAAGGTGATGCGACGCTTGGAAACTCCTCTGGATCTTGCAGGCTCGGAGAGACAGGAGACCTCAGCATGTGCGAAGAGGATTCGTCTTTCTGAAGGATGAATTGCCGAGAGAGATTCCAGAGTGTGGTTTGGATTCACCAACACCTCATTGGTCGCCCTAGCAGTGCCTTCCTTAGCTGTTTGGCGAGCCCATTTCATCACTACATTGACTATCTTCTGGATCTAGGAGGTAAATCATCAGAAGACTTGTCATAAACAACGGTACGTGGAAACGAACGACCAGATTCACAATCCCCACGGTTGGAGCTGTCACACACGTGACCTTCAACAAGAGGAGTAAAATTTGGCTATGGGTCAACAGGATCCGATGCTTACTCTTATTGATACTTAATTTTTGGACTATTCCTTTTCCAACTGATCTCAAGAAGAATTAACCTAGACCTATGGGACTTAAGAGACGTAGAACATGAAGACATTGATAGCGAAAATTCTTCAAAAGCACCCTATGTCTTGGTTCAATGGCGAAAATTTAAAATTTTGTCAGAAGAGCACTAGCTTGAAACTTAAATGCTAGACAGCCCATGGATCCAAAAAAAACGATTCAATACATTCTTCAAATAGGCCTTCAAGACTTTGGTTGTCGTTAGTTCAAAGGGAAATACATTCGTTATCTGTTAAACGCTTGGCTAAATTTAAAGAGATTATCTGTTTCTCTGCTGACTTACCAGGGGAGACTCGTGATTCTTAAAAAACTGGAGTTCCCAGAGTGAAGCGCTGGCAGGTCGGGCAACCTCTGGATCAATGGCACTGGGATCATAGACACCTCCAATCTCTGTTTCAGAATCGAAGAGTACCTCACACTTGGGGAAGAGACTCATGAATTTCCATAGGCTTACGAGTATCGAGGCCAGACAGGCTGTGTCGTTCTAGCACGAAAACATGCGGATACATTTTAGAGTTTCCAATGTGACGAAAATCATCAAAGGCATCCAAAATGTTTATAGAAAAGGGATGTAACCTTTGCGGCCAAAGCCAGTAGTCTCTTCATCACATTTGAATGGACATGTAATCATCGTACATTGTGTACTGAACCACTCTGATCATTGAAAGGCAACCCTCATAAATACCATCTGGGCGAAGGGTGTATCCGATTGTAGATGCTTAAGGGCGCAAGTGGTCAACCGTGGGGTAGAGCTCGCACTTTGGGGCCATCTAGGCAGTGCTGATGATTCCAACCTTCTAAATGCATCGAATCCAGCATGTGCCCGAGGGAAGTGCTTTCAAAACTTGTCTTTTGGAGATTAGATTAAGCACATAACGAACTCTACCATACAGTAAGGATCAAACAGATTCCAACTAAGACTTGCCACAACTAGAGAGAGGGACGCGAGACGCTTCACGAATGCTAAAACTCGAGTAATGGAGACCTCACGGCGTTGAGAGATGAGGAGCATGTCCATACAGGCTAGGATGACATCAATAAATCGTTCCACATTTGCTGCACTCTGCAGTCGTAGCTGAACTTTTGATGATTGACTACTGTCGCTGTAGGATATGAAGGCGTAAATATTTACGCAAAGGCAGATTATTTTCAGAGAAAAGTCACTCACCCAGCGACCCCAGACACTTTCAAAAGACGTTCTCGCCGAGCTAGAGTCTCTGCAGCTATAGCTGCAGGAGTTTTAGCCCAAGAGTATTGAGCATTGGCGTTTGGGCCCGCGTCAACAGCAGCATTTATACTAGTAGATGTTCCCGCCATTCGACCTAACAAAGCATAAAGATGGTTGGAAAAACGCGTCGGGTCGATCTTCAACACAGAGACTGCTACAGAGCTGTTGAGAATGGTGAGAGCTGTGTGGGCTGCGTGCAGACCGTCCTCCAGGCTTGTTTTCTACAAATTAAGAGTTAAACCCGAACTACTTATTGACAAATGAGTCGGAAGCTAGCTTGTTAATTGACTCACTGGATTCTCAATAAAAGAGCTCATCAACTGGAGAAGATTTTCAACGTACTCGATATTAATGACGTGAGCATAACTAAATCGAAAGTGACTTTCAGGGGATAAAATCTCAAATTACGTAGAAAGGCCAGCCAGAATCGCGGAAAAGAGTTCGGAGTCCTGAGTTGACTTAAGGATTGTAAAGTAGACGAAAAGCACTTCCTTCAGAATTTCTGAATTCTAGACAAAGAGTAAAGCAATAAGGGGTGGAAAGCGTTTGAGACAAACCTTGTGGAGCCTCTCCTCGTGTGATCTGAACGCCTTGGTCTCGGCTTGATCTTTATCAAACTTGGCCAATAGTTTGTCCTTCTGGAAGATAAAAGGAGGAAAACAGATAGAATAGCTCACTATAAGAGTAAATCTGCACAGTGGAAACCTCGGTAATGCGTGCAACAACAAAGGGCTCCTTGTCAAAATGGAAGGGCCTTTGGGGCATCTTGAAATTTGGAACCTTTTCGACGAAAGAGTACGGATCGATATAGTTCGATCCTCTTTTTAAGTGTTAAAGGGTTAGTCATTATTCACACGCAAAATGCAACCAGAGATCAGTTCTTCCAGAACCGATCACAAAGCAGACACCAACTGTTGAACACGATTGGTTTGACAGCAGCGATGGGGCCTTGACAGATGCTCGGTAGTAAAAGAGCTCGACCTTCCTATGTGGTTGATTTGTCTTCTCTTTTAGACTTGTACACAAGATTCTTTAATTTTATAGAAAGGAGTTCAAGCCGCAAAGATCGCTGTTCAAAGACATTCGAAAAAGACCTATAGGTGTCTAATGCACAGTAAGTCTAATTAGCTGTGATAGAAAATGCAGTATTATTTAAGTTAGAATGCTATTGGAGGTTCAGAACAAGACTGGAAGGCATAGGGAGTACTTGGGCTTCTTTCCGGATTAGAACAAAGCTACTTTTCTAGAAGTCAAGTGATAACAGGTCAGATTTTTCTAAGTCATCGGTATCTATTTTTCGGAATTGGTTGCAGGTTTTATAGTGGCTTTTTTATTGCTCAGCGCAAGGGTTAAACAGGAGCCAAATAGCAGACCACAAAAATTACATTAGAATCGAAACAAAGAACCAGGCATCTGCACACTAAGATTCTTCTTCGAGAATTCAAAATAACAGAACGTAAATGTGGGAGAAATACTGCTTCGACCCTCAAGAAGTACCATTCGGCATCGATCGGCCAGCTCAAAATCAAGATACTTGACCCTACTCAAGAATCCAGATGGCAATATTGTAAGTGCCCCGTGGGCTGTGGGGATTAAGTGATCCTGGTCAGCAGTAACTTTACGCTTAATTTATGATCTGGATTATAAACTTAGATCATCCATGGATCGATCGATAAAAGTACTTACGGCAATCAAGTTATCACGTTTTAAAATAAATGAACAAATCCTGAGGTCTGTGAGAACCGAACTAACTTTCCAGGAAACAAATTGACATTAACTCCTGAATTTAGATGGTAGATTCATTCCTCCAAGAAAAAAAATTGAAAACATTCTTCCATTGATTTGGTATAGCAGTGTGCGGACAAAGTATGCCGGCCACTATGACAATCACTATTCCGAATATCTTCCACTCTCAAGGGCGATACGAATGTCGGCATTATACGAATGGAAAATCAGACTGGAGACAATTATCAAGTCGAAAATTTAATCTTTATTCTGCGTAGAAATGGTCAGTAATTAATAATCTACTTCAAGGCAAAACGTCCGGTTTAAGTCTTTATTCAAAATAAACTATTCCTGTCCTAATAAAGCTGAAATAATTGACCTGGACTAAGTGACTAAATACATATCCCAAAGACTATCAAACAGTCACAGAATAGTAAAAAAATAAATCAACCGTTCAGAAAATAAAATGTTAAGGGCAAACTTTGGATAAATGCGTAAGGTAACAAGAGAAAGACTTAATAACCTTGCGTTCTTTTCTGGAAGCAAGTTTCCGATTTTTCCTGGAATTTTGAATGGTACTGGTTGGATCGGCAACATCCTTAATCGCGATACCAGCGATAGCATCAACCAAATCTGGTCGAATATGGTATTTTACACGGCGAGCAACTTTGTGAATAGCTCGACAAACCTTTGAAGAGGTAAAAGTGATATAAAAAACCAAATTACCAATAAAGTTGAATCACCAGTAACGTCAGAAGCGTAGACAGTTCGTAGACACTTAAGTATAGTCTGCCGAACTTTAAAAGAACTGGATTTCTGCAGAAAAGGCACAAAAGCAAGGAGAAGATTTTGAGCAAAATTGAAGTGAGGGTTGTTCTCGAATAGCGTGCAGGCGCACCTGAGAGCACAAACGAATTCCGACTGCAAAAGATTCGCAAATTTGCAAAGAGGATTCATACCTTTGTCCAATTTTGGTTATAAAAAATTCGCAATTTCTTCGGCATTTGCTTCTTCGGTAAATCTAGAAAGCGTAATGTCACACAAAGGAGAACTTACTTTTCAAGACCATTCGAAGAAAAATAGTGTAACTTTCGTAATTCTTTAGCAACAATTCTTCGTAGCGCCAAAGCTTCTTTGTCTCTTTTTTAATCTTAAGCACAAAAAAATTATAAAATCGGGAAGACAAGTATTTTACTCTTTGCTTCCGCTCTTCTTCAGTAGGAAGGCGAATTCTGTAGGCTGGAAGAATATCTTTGAATACAATACACAAAGAGGCAACAAGAAGATGACGTAATGATGCAGTTTTCATGAAGAGGGGATCATGAAACATCCTTATTAAGTCCCTAAGTCTTCCAATCTACTGAAATGAACAACAGGAAAAAACTTACATTTTCATTGGGATCCTGTATCAAATTGAACGAAAACTGCGCTATTTTTGATTTACATTCCTGGATATACTTCCACTTATTTAACAACTTCTCCACCGCCGAGGACGACACCGCGGTTCCACATGCGTTCATCATTAGCAGGCGCAGACGGCCTTTACACACCCGCGATGTGAATGACCAAGTCAATTTTAAAAAAATCTAAAATTATTTTAGTTATATCTTTCTTGCAAGACTTAATATATTTTTTGCAGCGTAAAGAAGTCCATCGGTGTATTTCTGAGATTTAATCTTAAAGAAATGCGGCACTTCCGAAACAGTGTAAAATGGGCTCTTCCGATGCCAATTATTTTGCTCCCCTTCTACAGTCTTTAGTAGCAGCCGGCATTGGGTTTTGTCTGGGACGGTATATGAGAAGAAGACCTCTATTGCAAAGAGCAGCCCTTGAAACTGATTCAGTTGTCAGTGATGACTTAAAATTAGTCCTTGTTGTTCGGAATGACCTCGGAATGACTAAAGGCAAAGTTGCCGCCCAGTGCTCCCACGCCACGCTTGGATGCTACCAAATAGCCATGGAACAATGTCCGAAAGTTGTTGAAATGTGGGAGTCTATTGGACAAATGAAGATCGTCCTAAAGGCTCCCGATTATGACACATTGTAGCTGATTCGTTTCGTTTTATTATTTCAAATTAGATTATGCCTCCAGAACAAAGCTCGTAAGGCTGGGTTACCTTATTGCCTTGTTCATGACGCGGGACATACCCAAGTAGCTGCTGGAAGTGCTACCGTTTTAGGCATTGGCCCAGGTAAGCCGCCTTAAAAGTTTATCTTTTTTCCAGCTGACTGTAAAGCCGTTGATACAATTACGGGGCATCTTAAACTGTTTTAACTGCCAATCTATTATATGGAAATTACGAAATATACGCATACGTGCTGAATTAGCCGCATTTTCGTAACCATTACAGATTATTTGGTTATTTTGCAAGGCGACAAATTTGATATCAGTGCTATTTACAAGTACTAAGTAGTTAATATCTCGCTTCTCATCAGAAATTTGATCGAGGCCACTGCTAAGAAACTTTTGCCAATTGAGTCGCGGCACTGACCAACAGCTATTAACAAAAGGCTCCAATGTAGATTTTGCTTGATTATTCTACACTCCTGGATTCCAGAATGTACGTTGAAGTTCTTTCCTAATATTAGCGACTGAGCATAATTGTAAATGTTAACTTTACTACTTATCAGTACTAACAGAATTGCCGGTAGGGAAAGTGTTTCTGCCGGGTTGTCAACAATGGCATTATGGGGTGACCCGCGTCTCCCAAATACAAAGTTAGAAATCGATAAGTTGCCAGGTCGTATTGTTAACTAGGTAGCACCAAAAGGGTTTATGGGACTTTCATGAGGTAGATACATTCAGTAGCTCTTCACTGATGATATTCACCGCATTGTAGATATCGTTGAATGAATTGTACAGTGCGAAGGGAGCTAGACGAATGTAACAAGGCTTTCGAGTATCACAGATGACTCCGCGTTTGACCAATCTTGAGCATAGCTTCTCCACATCAACGTTCGCTGTGATAGAGATTTGGGATCCCCTATCACTCGGAGATTCCGGGGTGATCAATTTAAGACCGAATTGGCGAGCTATGGGACTAGAGGTAAGCATTTTAATAAGGAGAATAGTTAGCTTTGTTGATTTTTCACTAAGTGTACTCATTCCCCCAGCTTCTTCGAAGACTTAGTAGCATGGAAGGACAAGATCGACGGTAGGAATCAGCGCCTCCTTCGACCTCCATTTTATTCGTCATTTGAAAGCGAGTTGAGTAGCGGTGTCCCCACCAGCCTGTCAATTCCGGTCCGAACTTGTGCTTTTTTGACGGAGCAGACTCCCCGTTACGCATGTGGTGCTTCTCATGGACAAAGATTCCAGCGCATCCTCCGGGGCTTCCACAGAGGTACTTGTACCCACACCAAGTAGCAAAGTCGACCTCCCAGTCGTGGAGTTTCAAGATGACATTTCCCACCGAATGGGCAAGGTCGAATCCAATCGGACACTTTGCGCATCGATGGATAAGTTGAGTAATAAATGGGATATTGAGTTTTTGTCCGGTCAAATAGGACACACCGGGAAGCCATACCAGGGCCAGTTTCTCAGCATATCCGAGCACCGTTTTAGCGATCTCCTCCTCCGTCAAGTAGACTCCATTCGGACGTAAATCGATTTCAATCAAGGAGGATTTATCAACTCCTCTGATATGCATCTGCGACTCCACCGCGTAGTAGTCAGAGGGAAATGCAATATTGTAAGTGCCCCGTGGGCTGTGGGGATTAAGTGATCCTGGTCAGCAGTAACTTTACGCTTAATTTATGATCTGGATTATAAACTTAGATCATCCATGGATCGATCGATAAAAGTACTTACGGCAATCAAGTTATCACGTTTTAAAATAAATGAACAAATCCTGAGGTCTGTGAGAACCGAACTAACTTTCCAGGAAACAAATTGACATTAACTCCTGAATTTAGATGGTAGATTCATTCCTCCAAGAAAAAAAATTGAAAACATTCTTCCATTGATTTGGTATAGCAGTGTGCGGACAAAGTATGCCGGCCACTATGACAATCACTATTCCGAATATCTTCCACTCTCAAGGGCGATACGAATGTCGGCATTATACGAATGGAAAATCAGACTGGAGACAATTATCAAGTCGAAAATTTAATCTTTATTCTGCGTAGAAATGGTCAGTAATTAATAATCTACTTCAAGGCAAAACGTCCGGTTTAAGTCTTTATTCAAAATAAACTATTCCTGTCCTAATAAAGCTGAAATAATTGACCTGGACTAAGTGACTAAATACATATCCCAAAGACTATCAAACAGTCACAGAATAGTAAAAAAATAAATCAACCGTTCAGAAAATAAAATGTTAAGGGCAAACTTTGGATAAATGCGTAAGGTAACAAGAGAAAGACTTAATAACCTTGCGTTCTTTTCTGGAAGCAAGTTTCCGATTTTTCCTGGAATTTTGAATGGTACTGGTTGGATCGGCAACATCCTTAATCGCGATACCAGCGATAGCATCAACCAAATCTGGTCGAATATGGTATTTTACACGGCGAGCAACTTTGTGAATAGCTCGACAAACCTTTGAAGAGGTAAAAGTGATATAAAAAACCAAATTACCAATAAAGTTGAATCACCAGTAACGTCAGAAGCGTAGACAGTTCGTAGACACTTAAGTATAGTCTGCCGAACTTTAAAAGAACTGGATTTCTGCAGAAAAGGCACAAAAGCAAGGAGAAGATTTTGAGCAAAATTGAAGTGAGGGTTGTTCTCGAATAGCGTGCAGGCGCACCTGAGAGCACAAACGAATTCCGACTGCAAAAGATTCGCAAATTTGCAAAGAGGATTCATACCTTTGTCCAATTTTGGTTATAAAAAATTCGCAATTTCTTCGGCATTTGCTTCTTCGGTAAATCTAGAAAGCGTAATGTCACACAAAGGAGAACTTACTTTTCAAGACCATTCGAAGAAAAATAGTGTAACTTTCGTAATTCTTTAGCAACAATTCTTCGTAGCGCCAAAGCTTCTTTGTCTCTTTTTTAATCTTAAGCACAAAAAAATTATAAAATCGGGAAGACAAGTATTTTACTCTTTGCTTCCGCTCTTCTTCAGTAGGAAGGCGAATTCTGTAGGCTGGAAGAATATCTTTGAATACAATACACAAAGAGGCAACAAGAAGATGACGTAATGATGCAGTTTTCATGAAGAGGGGATCATGAAACATCCTTATTAAGTCCCTAAGTCTTCCAATCTACTGAAATGAACAACAGGAAAAAACTTACATTTTCATTGGGATCCTGTATCAAATTGAACGAAAACTGCGCTATTTTTGATTTACATTCCTGGATATACTTCCACTTATTTAACAACTTCTCCACCGCCGAGGACGACACCGCGGTTCCACATGCGTTCATCATTAGCAGGCGCAGACGGCCTTTACACACCCGCGATGTGAATGACCAAGTCAATTTTAAAAAAATCTAAAATTATTTTAGTTATATCTTTCTTGCAAGACTTAATATATTTTTTGCAGCGTAAAGAAGTCCATCGGTGTATTTCTGAGATTTAATCTTAAAGAAATGCGGCACTTCCGAAACAGTGTAAAATGGGCTCTTCCGATGCCAATTATTTTGCTCCCCTTCTACAGTCTTTAGTAGCAGCCGGCATTGGGTTTTGTCTGGGACGGTATATGAGAAGAAGACCTCTATTGCAAAGAGCAGCCCTTGAAACTGATTCAGTTGTCAGTGATGACTTAAAATTAGTCCTTGTTGTTCGGAATGACCTCGGAATGACTAAAGGCAAAGTTGCCGCCCAGTGCTCCCACGCCACGCTTGGATGCTACCAAATAGCCATGGAACAATGTCCGAAAGTTGTTGAAATGTGGGAGTCTATTGGACAAATGAAGATCGTCCTAAAGGCTCCCGATTATGACACATTGTAGCTGATTCGTTTCGTTTTATTATTTCAAATTAGATTATGCCTCCAGAACAAAGCTCGTAAGGCTGGGTTACCTTATTGCCTTGTTCATGACGCGGGACATACCCAAGTAGCTGCTGGAAGTGCTACCGTTTTAGGCATTGGCCCAGGTAAGCCGCCTTAAAAGTTTATCTTTTTTCCAGCTGACTGTAAAGCCGTTGATACAATTACGGGGCATCTTAAACTGTTTTAACTGCCAATCTATTATATGGAAATTACGAAATATACGCATACGTGCTGAATTAGCCGCATTTTCGTAACCATTACAGATTATTTGGTTATTTTGCAAGGCGACAAATTTGATATCAGTGCTATTTACAAGTACTAAGTAGTTAATATCTCGCTTCTCATCAGAAATTTGATCGAGGCCACTGCTAAGAAACTTTTGCCAATTGAGTCGCGGCACTGACCAACAGCTATTAACAAAAGGCTCCAATG
Source organism: Moniezia expansa (assembly GCA_019097775.1). Taxonomy (NCBI): domain Eukaryota; kingdom Metazoa; phylum Platyhelminthes; class Cestoda; order Cyclophyllidea; family Anoplocephalidae; genus Moniezia; species Moniezia expansa. Next base: position 2,546,782 of record JADFDV010000093.1, read on the forward strand.
TAGATTTTGCTTGATTATTCTACACTCCTGGATTCCAGAATGTACGTTGAAGTTCTTTCCTAATATTAGCGACTGAGCATAATTGTAAATGTTAACTTTACTACTTATCAGTACTAACAGAATTGCCGGTAGGGAAAGTGTTTCTGCCGGGTTGTCAACAATGGCATTATGGGGTGACCCGCGTCTCCCAAATACAAAGTTAGAAATCGATAAGTTGCCAGGTCGTATTGTTAACTAGGTAGCACCAAAAGGGTTTATGGGACTTTCATGAGGTAGATACATTCAGTAGCTCTTCACTGATGATATTCACCGCATTGTAGATATCGTTGAATGAATTGTACAGTGCGAAGGGAGCTAGACGAATGTAACAAGGCTTTCGAGTATCACAGATGACTCCGCGTTTGACCAATCTTGAGCATAGCTTCTCCACATCAACGTTCGCTGTGATAGAGATTTGGGATCCCCTATCACTCGGAGATTCCGGGGTGATCAATTTAAGACCGAATTGGCGAGCTATGGGACTAGAGGTAAGCATTTTAATAAGGAGAATAGTTAGCTTTGTTGATTTTTCACTAAGTGTACTCATTCCCCCAGCTTCTTCGAAGACTTTCAGAGAAGATGTCAACGCTGAATTTAGTAGCATGGAAGGACAAGATCGACGGTAGGAATCAGCGCCTCCTTCGACCTCCATTTTATTCGTCATTTGAAAGCGAGTTGAGTAGCGGTGTCCCCACCAGCCTGTCAATTCCGGTCCGAACTTGTGCTTTTTTGACGGAGCAGACTCCCCGTTACGCATGTGGTGCTTCTCATGGACAAAGATTCCAGCGCATCCTCCGGGGCTTCCACAGAGGTACTTGTACCCACACCAAGTAGCAAAGTCGACCTCCCAGTCGTGGAGTTTCAAGATGACATTTCCCACCGAATGGGCAAGGTCGAATCCAATCGGACACTTTGCGCATCGATGGATAAGTTGAGTAATAAATGGGATATTGAGTTTTTGTCCGGTCAAATAGGACACACCGGGAAGCCATACCAGGGCCAGTTTCTCAGCATATCCGAGCACCGTTTTAGCGATCTCCTCCTCCGTCAAGTAGACTCCATTCGGACGTAAATCGATTTCAATCAAGGAGGATTTATCAACTCCTCTGATATGCATCTGCGACTCCACCGCGTAGTAGTCAGAGGGAAATGCAATATTGTAAGTGCCCCGTGGGCTGTGGGGATTAAGTGATCCTGGTCAGCAGTAACTTTACGCTTAATTTATGATCTGGATTATAAACTTAGATCATCCATGGATCGATCGATAAAAGTACTTACGGCAATCAAGTTATCACGTTTTAAAATAAATGAACAAATCCTGAGGTCTGTGAGAACCGAACTAACTTTCCAGGAAACAAATTGACATTAACTCCTGAATTTAGATGGTAGATTCATTCCTCCAAGAAAAAAAATTGAAAACATTCTTCCATTGATTTGGTATAGCAGTGTGCGGACAAAGTATGCCGGCCACTATGACAATCACTATTCCGAATATCTTCCACTCTCAAGGGCGATACGAATGTCGGCATTATACGAATGGAAAATCAGACTGGAGACAATTATCAAGTCGAAAATTTAATCTTTATTCTGCGTAGAAATGGTCAGTAATTAATAATCTACTTCAAGGCAAAACGTCCGGTTTAAGTCTTTATTCAAAATAAACTATTCCTGTCCTAATAAAGCTGAAATAATTGACCTGGACTAAGTGACTAAATACATATCCCAAAGACTATCAAACAGTCACAGAATAGTAAAAAAATAAATCAACCGTTCAGAAAATAAAATGTTAAGGGCAAACTTTGGATAAATGCGTAAGGTAACAAGAGAAAGACTTAATAACCTTGCGTTCTTTTCTGGAAGCAAGTTTCCGATTTTTCCTGGAATTTTGAATGGTACTGGTTGGATCGGCAACATCCTTAATCGCGATACCAGCGATAGCATCAACCAAATCTGGTCGAATATGGTATTTTACACGGCGAGCAACTTTGTGAATAGCTCGACAAACCTTTGAAGAGGTAAAAGTGATATAAAAAACCAAATTACCAATAAAGTTGAATCACCAGTAACGTCAGAAGCGTAGACAGTTCGTAGACACTTAAGTATAGTCTGCCGAACTTTAAAAGAACTGGATTTCTGCAGAAAAGGCACAAAAGCAAGGAGAAGATTTTGAGCAAAATTGAAGTGAGGGTTGTTCTCGAATAGCGTGCAGGCGCACCTGAGAGCACAAACGAATTCCGACTGCAAAAGATTCGCAAATTTGCAAAGAGGATTCATACCTTTGTCCAATTTTGGTTATAAAAAATTCGCAATTTCTTCGGCATTTGCTTCTTCGGTAAATCTAGAAAGCGTAATGTCACACAAAGGAGAACTTACTTTTCAAGACCATTCGAAGAAAAATAGTGTAACTTTCGTAATTCTTTAGCAACAATTCTTCGTAGCGCCAAAGCTTCTTTGTCTCTTTTTTAATCTTAAGCACAAAAAAATTATAAAATCGGGAAGACAAGTATTTTACTCTTTGCTTCCGCTCTTCTTCAGTAGGAAGGCGAATTCTGTAGGCTGGAAGAATATCTTTGAATACAATACACAAAGAGGCAACAAGAAGATGACGTAATGATGCAGTTTTCATGAAGAGGGGATCATGAAACATCCTTATTAAGTCCCTAAGTCTTCCAATCTACTGAAATGAACAACAGGAAAAAACTTACATTTTCATTGGGATCCTGTATCAAATTGAACGAAAACTGCGCTATTTTTGATTTACATTCCTGGATATACTTCCACTTATTTAACAACTTCTCCACCGCCGAGGACGACACCGCGGTTCCACATGCGTTCATCATTAGCAGGCGCAGACGGCCTTTACACACCCGCGATGTGAATGACCAAGTCAATTTTAAAAAAATCTAAAATTATTTTAGTTATATCTTTCTTGCAAGACTTAATATATTTTTTGCAGCGTAAAGAAGTCCATCGGTGTATTTCTGAGATTTAATCTTAAAGAAATGCGGCACTTCCGAAACAGTGTAAAATGGGCTCTTCCGATGCCAATTATTTTGCTCCCCTTCTACAGTCTTTAGTAGCAGCCGGCATTGGGTTTTGTCTGGGACGGTATATGAGAAGAAGACCTCTATTGCAAAGAGCAGCCCTTGAAACTGATTCAGTTGTCAGTGATGACTTAAAATTAGTCCTTGTTGTTCGGAATGACCTCGGAATGACTAAAGGCAAAGTTGCCGCCCAGTGCTCCCACGCCACGCTTGGATGCTACCAAATAGCCATGGAACAATGTCCGAAAGTTGTTGAAATGTGGGAGTCTATTGGACAAATGAAGATCGTCCTAAAGGCTCCCGATTATGACACATTGTAGCTGATTCGTTTCGTTTTATTATTTCAAATTAGATTATGCCTCCAGAACAAAGCTCGTAAGGCTGGGTTACCTTATTGCCTTGTTCATGACGCGGGACATACCCAAGTAGCTGCTGGAAGTGCTACCGTTTTAGGCATTGGCCCAGGTAAGCCGCCTTAAAAGTTTATCTTTTTTCCAGCTGACTGTAAAGCCGTTGATACAATTACGGGGCATCTTAAACTGTTTTAACTGCCAATCTATTATATGGAAATTACGAAATATACGCATACGTGCTGAATTAGCCGCATTTTCGTAACCATTACAGATTATTTGGTTATTTTGCAAGGCGACAAATTTGATATCAGTGCTATTTACAAGTACTAAGTAGTTAATATCTCGCTTCTCATCAGAAATTTGATCGAGGCCACTGCTAAGAAACTTTTGCCAATTGAGTCGCGGCACTGACCAACAGCTATTAACAAAAGGCTCCAATGTAGATTTTGCTTGATTATTCTACACTCCTGGATTCCAGAATGTACGTTGAAGTTCTTTCCTAATATTAGCGACTGAGCATAATTGTAAATGTTAACTTTACTACTTATCAGTACTAACAGAATTGCCGGTAGGGAAAGTGTTTCTGCCGGGTTGTCAACAATGGCATTATGGGGTGACCCGCGTCTCCCAAATACAAAGTTAGAAATCGATAAGTTGCCAGGTCGTATTGTTAACTAGGTAGCACCAAAAGGGTTTATGGGACTTTCATGAGGTAGATACATTCAGTAGCTCTTCACTGATGATATTCACCGCATTGTAGATATCGTTGAATGAATTGTACAGTGCGAAGGGAGCTAGACGAATGTAACAAGGCTTTCGAGTATCACAGATGACTCCGCGTTTGACCAATCTTGAGCATAGCTTCTCCACATCAACGTTCGCTGTGATAGAGATTTGGGATCCCCTATCACTCGGAGATTCCGGGGTGATCAATTTAAGACCGAATTGGCGAGCTATGGGACTAGAGGTAAGCATTTTAATAAGGAGAATAGTTAGCTTTGTTGATTTTTCACTAAGTGTACTCATTCCCCCAGCTTCTTCGAAGACTTTCAGAGAAGATGTCAACGCTGAATTTAGTAGCATGGAAGGACAAGATCGACGGTAGGAATCAGCGCCTCCTTCGACCTCCATTTTATTCGTCATTTGAAAGCGAGTTGAGTAGCGGTGTCCCCACCAGCCTGTCAATTCCGGTCCGAACTTGTGCTTTTTTGACGGAGCAGACTCCCCGTTACGCATGTGGTGCTTCTCATGGACAAAGATTCCAGCGCATCCTCCGGGGCTTCCACAGAGGTACTTGTACCCACACCAAGTAGCAAAGTCGACCTCCCAGTCGTGGAGTTTCAAGATGACATTTCCCACCGAATGGGCAAGGTCGAATCCAATCGGACACTTTGCGCATCGATGGATAAGTTGAGTAATAAATGGGATATTGAGTTTTTGTCCGGTCAAATAGGACACACCGGGAAGCCATACCAGGGCCAGTTTCTCAGCATATCCGAGCACCGTTTTAGCGATCTCCTCCTCCGTCAAGTAGACTCCATTCGGACGTAAATCGATTTCAATCAAGGAGGATTTATCAACTCCTCTGATATGCATCTGCGACTCCACCGCGTAGTAGTCAGAGGGAAATGCAATATTGTAAGTGCCCCGTGGGCTGTGGGGATTAAGTGATCCTGGTCAGCAGTAACTTTACGCTTAATTTATGATCTGGATTATAAACTTAGATCATCCATGGATCGATCGATAAAAGTACTTACGGCAATCAAGTTATCACGTTTTAAAATAAATGAACAAATCCTGAGGTCTGTGAGAACCGAACTAACTTTCCAGGAAACAAATTGACATTAACTCCTGAATTTAGATGGTAGATTCATTCCTCCAAGAAAAAAAATTGAAAACATTCTTCCATTGATTTGGTATAGCAGTGTGCGGACAAAGTATGCCGGCCACTATGACAATCACTATTCCGAATATCTTCCACTCTCAAGGGCGATACGAATGTCGGCATTATACGAATGGAAAATCAGACTGGAGACAATTATCAAGTCGAAAATTTAATCTTTATTCTGCGTAGAAATGGTCAGTAATTAATAATCTACTTCAAGGCAAAACGTCCGGTTTAAGTCTTTATTCAAAATAAACTATTCCTGTCCTAATAAAGCTGAAATAATTGACCTGGACTAAGTGACTAAATACATATCCCAAAGACTATCAAACAGTCACAGAATAGTAAAAAAATAAATCAACCGTTCAGAAAATAAAATGTTAAGGGCAAACTTTGGATAAATGCGTAAGGTAACAAGAGAAAGACTTAATAACCTTGCGTTCTTTTCTGGAAGCAAGTTTCCGATTTTTCCTGGAATTTTGAATGGTACTGGTTGGATCGGCAACATCCTTAATCGCGATACCAGCGATAGCATCAACCAAATCTGGTCGAATATGGTATTTTACACGGCGAGCAACTTTGTGAATAGCTCGACAAACCTTTGAAGAGGTAAAAGTGATATAAAAAACCAAATTACCAATAAAGTTGAATCACCAGTAACGTCAGAAGCGTAGACAGTTCGTAGACACTTAAGTATAGTCTGCCGAACTTTAAAAGAACTGGATTTCTGCAGAAAAGGCACAAAAGCAAGGAGAAGATTTTGAGCAAAATTGAAGTGAGGGTTGTTCTCGAATAGCGTGCAGGCGCACCTGAGAGCACAAACGAATTCCGACTGCAAAAGATTCGCAAATTTGCAAAGAGGATTCATACCTTTGTCCAATTTTGGTTATAAAAAATTCGCAATTTCTTCGGCATTTGCTTCTTCGGTAAATCTAGAAAGCGTAATGTCACACAAAGGAGAACTTACTTTTCAAGACCATTCGAAGAAAAATAGTGTAACTTTCGTAATTCTTTAGCAACAATTCTTCGTAGCGCCAAAGCTTCTTTGTCTCTTTTTTAATCTTAAGCACAAAAAAATTATAAAATCGGGAAGACAAGTATTTTACTCTTTGCTTCCGCTCTTCTTCAGTAGGAAGGCGAATTCTGTAGGCTGGAAGAATATCTTTGAATACAATACACAAAGAGGCAACAAGAAGATGACGTAATGATGCAGTTTTCATGAAGAGGGGATCATGAAACATCCTTATTAAGTCCCTAAGTCTTCCAATCTACTGAAATGAACAACAGGAAAAAACTTACATTTTCATTGGGATCCTGTATCAAATTGAACGAAAACTGCGCTATTTTTGATTTACATTCCTGGATATACTTCCACTTATTTAACAACTTCTCCACCGCCGAGGACGACACCGCGGTTCCACATGCGTTCATCATTAGCAGGCGCAGACGGCCTTTACACACCCGCGATGTGAATGACCAAGTCAATTTTAAAAAAATCTAAAATTATTTTAGTTATATCTTTCTTGCAAGACTTAATATATTTTTTGCAGCGTAAAGAAGTCCATCGGTGTATTTCTGAGATTTAATCTTAAAGAAATGCGGCACTTCCGAAACAGTGTAAAATGGGCTCTTCCGATGCCAATTATTTTGCTCCCCTTCTACAGTCTTTAGTAGCAGCCGGCATTGGGTTTTGTCTGGGACGGTATATGAGAAGAAGACCTCTATTGCAAAGAGCAGCCCTTGAAACTGATTCAGTTGTCAGTGATGACTTAAAATTAGTCCTTGTTGTTCGGAATGACCTCGGAATGACTAAAGGCAAAGTTGCCGCCCAGTGCTCCCACGCCACGCTTGGATGCTACCAAATAGCCATGGAACAATGTCCGAAAGTTGTTGAAATGTGGGAGTCTATTGGACAAATGAAGATCGTCCTAAAGGCTCCCGATTATGACACATTGTAGCTGATTCGTTTCGTTTTATTATTTCAAATTAGATTATGCCTCCAGAACAAAGCTCGTAAGGCTGGGTTACCTTATTGCCTTGTTCATGACGCGGGACATACCCAAGTAGCTGCTGGAAGTGCTACCGTTTTAGGCATTGGCCCAGGTAAGCCGCCTTAAAAGTTTATCTTTTTTCCAGCTGACTGTAAAGCCGTTGATACAATTACGGGGCATCTTAAACTGTTTTAACTGCCAATCTATTATATGGAAATTACGAAATATACGCATACGTGCTGAATTAGCCGCATTTTCGTAACCATTACAGATTATTTGGTTATTTTGCAAGGCGACAAATTTGATATCAGTGCTATTTACAAGTACTAAGTAGTTAATATCTCGCTTCTCATCAGAAATTTGATCGAGGCCACTGCTAAGAAACTTTTGCCAATTGAGTCGCGGCACTGACCAACAGCTATTAACAAAAGGCTCCAATGTAGATTTTGCTTGATTATTCTACACTCCTGGATTCCAGAATGTACGTTGAAGTTCTTTCCTAATATTAGCGACTGAGCATAATTGTAAATGTTAACTTTACTACTTATCAGTACTAACAGAATTGCCGGTAGGGAAAGTGTTTCTGCCGGGTTGTCAACAATGGCATTATGGGGTGACCCGCGTCTCCCAAATACAAAGTTAGAAATCGATAAGTTGCCAGGTCGTATTGTTAACTAGGTAGCACCAAAAGGGTTTATGGGACTTTCATGAGGTAGATACATTCAGTAGCTCTTCACTGATGATATTCACCGCATTGTAGATATCGTTGAATGAATTGTACAGTGCGAAGGGAGCTAGACGAATGTAACAAGGCTTTCGAGTATCACAGATGACTCCGCGTTTGACCAATCTTGAGCATAGCTTCTCCACATCAACGTTCGCTGTGATAGAGATTTGGGATCCCCTATCACTCGGAGATTCCGGGGTGATCAATTTAAGACCGAATTGGCGAGCTATGGGACTAGAGGTAAGCATTTTAATAAGGAGAATAGTTAGCTTTGTTGATTTTTCACTAAGTGTACTCATTCCCCCAGCTTCTTCGAAGACTTTCAGAGAAGATGTCAACGCTGAATTTAGTAGCATGGAAGGACAAGATCGACGGTAGGAATCAGCGCCTCCTTCGACCTCCATTTTATTCGTCATTTGAAAGCGAGTTGAGTAGCGGTGTCCCCACCAGCCTGTCAATTCCGGTCCGAACTTGTGCTTTTTTGACGGAGCAGACTCCCCGTTACGCATGTGGTGCTTCTCATGGACAAAGATTCCAGCGCATCCTCCGGGGCTTCCACAGAGGTACTTGTACCCACACCAAGTAGCAAAGTCGACCTCCCAGTCGTGGAGTTTCAAGATGACATTTCCCACCGAATGGGCAAGGTCGAATCCAATCGGACACTTTGCGCATCGATGGATAAGTTGAGTAATAAATGGGATATTGAGTTTTTGTCCGGTCAAATAGGACACACCGGGAAGCCATACCAGGGCCAGTTTCTCAGCATATCCGAGCACCGTTTTAGCGATCTCCTCCTCCGTCAAGTAGACTCCATTCGGACGTAAATCGATTTCAATCAAGGAGGATTTATCAACTCCTCTGATATGCATCTGCGACTCCACCGCGTAGTAGTCAGAGGGAAATGCGTTCTTTTCGATCAAAATTTTATTTTTGTCACCAACAGGTTTGTAGAACGCTGCTAAAAGGGTATGAATGTTGGAAGTGAGGCTTTCCATAACAGCAACTTCGTCGGGAAGCGCACCGACAATGTATTCGGCGAGAATTTTCTTCGGTTCGATGTCAGATGTCTCAGTTGGAGAAACGCCACAAATATGACTAAGCACACCCAGCGTGCTCCAAGATTTCATCACTTTTTCCAAGTTCTCCTTCGTAGTTTTCGGCGGGAGTCCAAGGGAATCGGTGCACAGGTAGATAATTTCAGTTTCGTCTTCACAGTCCTCGCCATCCAGCTGCTTCCTGAATTCAGATATCGTCGGAATTCGAAACTTTTCACGGAACTCTTTAAGAGGATCGTCTTTGTCAAGAGCATCGGCTATTTCTTTGAAATTCTCCATGAATGGGGGTGGAAGTGAACGAATTACAGAAACCGTCTTCAATGCACGCTGCGCTGCCTCGGAAATGGGCCAGCCAGTGACTGAATCAACTCTCCTCTGATTGGTCCAACAACCAGCCAATGAACTCGTTGATAAAATTGCGTTTTTGTGAAGTGTCAACGGTCATCAATTAGCGATCGGTGGAAAATTATGCAACCAAATATGTCAAAACTGTTAAAAGTTACGTTTCGAAAACCTTTTGCATTCAGGGAAGGATGTATTTATTACAATGCCGCCTTTCGATTCAGTTATTAAATAAGGTCTTTATTTACCCATATTTCCTACTTTGAAGCTATTAGAACTAGAAGGATTGTAATCAACGACAAATGGACTCAGTAACTTAATTCAACCTTAGGCAGGAGTCAAACCACATCGTTAGTTGGTAAAGGCACCTTGCACCTTCAATTACGTTACTGTATCCCTTTATTAACGAAACGTTCAAAAGTATCCCATAAATGCAAGATTCTAGGGGGCGATTCGATTTTATCGGGGCTTTCGGCAACTTCCTCTACATCTGTCTACTTCATATTTTTTAATACTCTGAAGGTTCTACCTTTATCAGGTCTTGGCATCCGGAGAGATTAGAACCTTAAATTGAGAGAACGTGGCCGTTATCACAATGGATTGAAACGTTAACTTCTCAAAGTCTTTTGGTTGTTACACAAGCCTTTCAGGGGGAGTGCGCACTTACTAGTCAAGCTCTGCCGAAAATTAATTAACAGACTCGCCCAACCTTGGGAGCATAGATCCACAATGCATGCTTCATTTCTGAGGGAGAAAAGAGGGTTAGCAGTTCTCAGTTAAAGCAGCGCCTTCTCCATGAGCTGGAGGGTCAATCGCTCTTGAGCAGGAGTGAAAGGGAAAGCCGGATAAAGATGATAGAGTCTCAGCAAAGTTTGTGGATGGCCAATGAGGCGATTATTTGGTGAGAGCGGGCAGCGACGAGACTAGCAGGTGCTTCGAATGAGATTGGGTATTCTACCCTTTGATCTCAATTATTATGCTTACTAATGATCGAAAGAGAAGGACTACTGCTATTAGTTTGCTTTGACTTAAATAATCGTAATTTGTTGGTTCACGTAGGCACACGAAGTTTAAGCGAATGGCGTTTATTCTGTCGCATGATAAACAAATATCTAATATAGCGGCACAGTTGCATAATTCCAGTTTATATTAGGTACAATGTGGTGCAATGAATATGAATTCAATCTGAATAACAGATTCTTTTTGATATGCTATTACGCATACAAATGCCTATGTATATCAATGTGAGTAATTTTTAAGACAGTTAATACGACTTTCTTACGTGCAGGGAAATTACATAGGCCTCTTCGGCATGTGGCTGTCAAGAGCAGTATCTATCACTGTCGCTAACTCTTAGTTGATCGCCTTTTTATTGGAACATCACAAGTTTTAAGGACAGGTATTAATTTATCCTAGTGGGACAGGTAATACAAAACTTTTAATGTTTTTGCTAGTGGTTTTCTGAATAGAATTCTATTTTATCAGGCTCATGTTCCGGATCAACCCCTACTCTCTCCAACTACCTTCTGTGGCCATCGGTTTTGATGGATCAACCAATGATTAAGTTCTGTCTAAGCCGCAATTCGAGCCTCTCAAGGGAGAGTTGACACCTAATACCGGTTGCACGGGGATCAGGAGTGAGAGCAAAGTGTAATGGCTCAATTGCCCTTTGCAGAGTTTGAAGTATCCAGAACGTGAGCACTTTTTTTGGAAATCGTTGTTATAGGTTTTGAGTAATTTCTCTGCAATGAAGTTACCTACCATCAACATTGTTACAACTCACCGTTGTATTGTACGCTCCTCTAAGCTTTTGCTTTATGGTTTAAGAAATATGATTATGGGATGATATTGATAGGTTTTTCAGTCGAGTCCGACACGGAATCTAAGGGCCTGATAAGCCATGGCGTTAGGCGTGCTATTGGCGCAGGTGCAAACCGTTAGTAAAATAGGATGCCTTCCTAGACGAGGTGCTGGTATTTGTACTTGATCATTTTTTATATTGGAGAGAATGGACAAAGATACCTCCAAAAGCTACTCAATCGATGCTCATTTATAAGAAGTGAACACTTTGTTAACTAGTTGTGCAGATTTTTTAAAAAAAGCTAACATAGACCTTGAAATAGAAAACTTATGAAACTACTGCAATGCCAAGGGAATTCTTAACCAATGTCATCAGCTTCTCAGGTGTCACCCTACTATTAGCGGAGAGTAATATCTAAAAGGTGATTGACGAGTCGGTCGTTCGAATATGAAGGTTCTATCGACTCTCCAGGCAATTGTTGGAGAAGCTATATACTGAAAACGAACCATTGATCAGATATAGTCGGGTTAGACCTATGTAGAATTGAACTCTGTGTCTTAATTACTGATCCACGTTGCTAGCCCATTCTTATTTCTAATGAAGCCCAATTGGAATTCTTTATATGATCCTAAAACCTAGAATCTGATTGAATGTCGAAATTACGCAACCCGCATGTTTGTACACAAGGTAATAAAAACAGATTCTGTTAATTTGGGTTGTTTGCTATTGAATAGAGCTTGAATATGTGCCCTTCAGTTCTCCAAAAATATTTGTCAGCGGTGACAGTTTAATTAAATCTATGTACTGATTAAATAGCCTTTAAAATTCTAATTACTTTAGAAAAAAAACACTAACTCTTTGACTGCTTTTGGTGGAGCTTAACGTCGAAAGGGAATTCTTGTATTAATTAAACTGATTTCTCACTTTTATTCTTCCCATAGTAGGAACTTTAAGGCATGGAACATGAAGTCTCCGGATACTTTGAGCGGCTTAACAAGAGGCTGAAATGAACTAGTTCGCATTTCCGCCCCTTTAAGAAAAGTATCCATTTACATGAGAATTGTGGCTCAATAATGAAAATATACTTCTGATGACTGTTAGTTTTCCAAATGGTATTTGGCCAAACGTTAGAAACACATTCTTAATTAAAACAAATGCTTCTTAGAATATGAGAAGACGCTTTCCTGTTCAATATTGCTAGTACTTGAAGGTCAAACATTAGTTAACACATTTTTGAAGCTGTTGAACATTTTGAAGTGTGAATTTAGGATTTCACTTCAAGGGACAGTCGAAAATCTCCATGATTTCAATCCATACTTTGCTACATAACACCCTATTATTATAAAAATTCATTTAGCTGAACGTTTACATCCCAAAAATCTTATTAATTTGATGCCCACCCTTTGAAAAATCTGATTTGGAGGCACATTTTGATAATTCACTCAGACTCCATGAATACTGAACTATTTAATTAATCCCAACGATCGCTTGATCTAATATTTTTGTAATTATCTTTTCTACCTGCTACACAAAGAAATTTACTGGTCATGCAAGATTGAAGTGATTTCGAATGTCTGTACCAATATTGTCAAGTGGTAAAAATAATTGTAACAATACGAGGAACTATTCGGCGCCACTTGAATTGATTTCAATATTTATCCTCATAATGTCGCTTAGACTCCGCAATAATAATCTTCCGGTTCCGGTGGTGTGACCGCTATCATAAAACTTATTTTTTTGCGGCCAAGTTCATACGTGAATAGTAAAATGCTCCCGAACTGTTGCATGGTCAAGTGAAAAAAATAGACATATTTACGATTTTCTACGATTGCTTACGATGAGACAATGTAATGAAAATTTATCATCTTTAGACTAAGTATAACTTCACTATTTAGTATGTCGAGCAGTGATTATTTAAAAATATTAATCATTGTTCTACTTGGTACACAAACGCCCGGTTCACTTGTAACCAACTCCGCCGAAGCTTTGTCTTTGACTTCGGATATATCTCACTGTCGAAACAGGCGTAAGTTAATTTTTCTTAATCTTGAAAAGTTACGGCATTAGTGGTTCCACGTAATCTTTCACACACAATCTGATATCTTGCGTAATGCTGTGCATTTACGGTATTGTATGTAAATCAACTTTTATTGTATCTTTTTAAAATGGAGATATTGTTACGACACTTATTGGCAAACACTTTGAAACGCGAGCCTTAAATTCATAGCATTTCGTTTCTTTCCCTTTTATTTTAAATGGTTTCCAAACCTTATTAGTAATAACTTCGGTGTATTTACTGTCTAAGACCGCTTTGGACCACGAAATCTCACGCCAATAAGGCCATTCGTAGCAAAATTTTCATTTAGCAGCTTAATGATACACTTTACCTTTGCGTGTTTGTTCTTAGTGTTTGTCTAAGTCGTCAATTTGTATTTAAGTTCACATTGTCGGTGTTTTCTGCGTTGCTGTGGTTGCTAGCTAGCCTTGCTAAAAGATTCTTAAATCTTTTTTTTTCATTGCCTTGTGACTTATTAGTATTCAGTTTTATTGCGTTTGGTGGATTCGTGATGCATATTTGAGTTGTACTTCTCCAACATGTTCTTGTGTGATGACCAGTTGTTACATTAACATGATGTTTATAGAACACATTTATTTGATGATAAGTTAGGTCATGCCATTTAGTTGTGGTTTCTTAATTATGTAGTTCTTGGTTAGCTCGCCTACGTACAATTTATCTCCGCCGTGCGAACTACATGCCAGCAGGCAGTGGAACGAGAAACGTTGCTTATTGGTTAGTGCCATCAATTCGACCACCAATCCCCACCTCGCCAACACAATCAGCTGATTTGGCTAACTACTACCACCGTTTCTGCTGCCACTGCTACTGCTTCTGTCAGCAGCGCAGGCAGTATTTGTAAACTTTGTCAGTGCCTCCTTTGTGATGTGGTCTTATCTCATTGTCTTATATCTCCTCTCCTCAGGCCTCGTGCGCTTCCGGCTCGCTGATTGGCGCCTATGGAGGCTGTGAAACTTGGTCGTCGCCGTATTTCCGATATTGATTGCGACGGATACCGCCCAATGAAACGGCGGGTAAGCCCCTCTTACTCCTCTTTTTCCACGCACTTTCAAGATTGTGAGTGTTTCGAATGGGCACTTATCATGACCTTCAAGTTTTCTGTTTGTCTTGTGCCTTTAGCTAAAGTCGCTGGGGGTAACTTTTACCAAGAAAAATCAGTATAAAATTCAATCTCAATCAGGGGCGTTTTCGAATGGTCCAGGCGTCAAATTACCAGCTTAACTAGAGGACCATGGTATTGATTGACTAGCAGCGCATATGAATGGGTGTGACCATGGGAATTCGCAGTGTTTGACGACTTCTGCCACTTATATTTGTGTGTTTAATTTTAAGGCCTCCACTGTATAATCTCAATTCATTAAGGTACCGTGTTAGATCCTAAACTTCTTTTGTCTCTTCGTCTTCCTCGTTCCCTAATTTGACCAAACATGATTGAACCCGCTCGTCTTAAACCGATTTATATTATTTTATGCCGATCGAGAGGATGAGAGCGGATGGGGAAGGAATATTGAGGTAGAGAGTATGTTTGTCAACTTGACGAAGGCGCTCTAGGGCGGCCTGCTTCATTTGCTAATGCTGGCCAATTAGCTGTCGCGGTTGAAACTTTGAGATCAAGGGTAACGGTTCGTTACTAGAGTGCTTAGTGCAAGCAATCTAGGATTATAACGCGCTGATAGGCAGTTATCATAGTAGGTCTAATCGGAAGGTTGAAAGGCCTATAGTTCTACCATTTAATTGTTGAGTTGGAGCTTTCCGAGTAGCTACCAGGCTATAATCTTGACTTTTTACCGCCCTATATTTACAATTAACAGGGGCGTGTGCTTTATAATGTTAAAACATGTATATGTGGTCATCCGACTTTTATTTGACAATAAGCTTAACAGCAGTAACCTTCAGGTTTCTAATTGAAGAAACGAATCATAATCTTGGAGATGTCGTTTTGCCGAAACTGAACTTTGTAGGTCTTGAAGCAACCTCTTACTTGACAAACGAAAGATTTCATCTCTTGGGAATTGTTCGCCCAGTGGCGGTCTTTTATTTATTTCCCTATTTTCTCTGAGTCTTGCACCGTGTAGGTCTTGGCAGATGTCGGCTCCTGCGTCGACTTCTTGATCTTCTAATTGGGTTTTGAATGGCTACGATTCGTCTGGAGTCCACTAGACAATTTTTTATTTCCGAGAAACCGTAGAGTACATGTTTCCACATATATTTGGAATTAATACTGTCGAGGGCATGATTGCTCGTTTAATTATTCCTGCCAGTAGCTTCATGAAGATTTCGATCGTAACAGTGCACCGGAATGTATAATTCCGTAAGTCACGATGGACGGAGCCAGGACACAGTAATCCCTCTACCCTCTTACACCCGCACATGCACATACCAGATATTCACCCTCACACCTGTCCAACTTTTCGCCTTATCTCTACATCCAGTTGGCTGGCAGTAGGTAAAGCCATTGGGTGTATGCACATTGGAACTGTTTTTACTGCTCTCCAGCGTTGAGTTTCCAAATATTTCATTTGTGATTCCCAAATCTTCGTTAAAAATCCACTTGTAGGCTTTGTCTTGAAAGCACTTGGGAAATAACGTTTCTGTCGACATTAGACTAGTTGAAGAAATGGCTGAAAACCGTGGCGGTGTTGTTTAGCCAATCCTGGGCTGTTGAAGTCTTAAATATTTGTCTTAAAAGCCTTTCTCGAACTAGAAATGGTTTTCGTGCAAAGGACCGATAGATTGTGATTCACAACCCTCGTGTTGTTGAATCGCGTCCAGTTGGTAGGCTGGCCAGCTGGAGAAGCCACCTGGCCACTGGTTGTTTCCATACCATATTGACTCGCATATTTATCTACCCCCCGAACGTTTTTTTATTTGGTTGGAAACAGTATATCGATTTCCGTGTCTGTGGTCACCAGACGACAATTCATGCCCATCTCACCAGTTTAAACTGGACTAGTACACAAAAGCGTCCTGTAAGTAATGAATCGACATCAATTATCATAGCAAGTCCCGATGTGACTGTTGAGATGCACGTCATCACAAATTCTTCGGGCTAATGTGTTTAGTGACTTGTGTGTGCGTTTACATGCGCTGGAGATGAGGTTTCATGCCAACTTTCGGCACGAAAAAGAGTAAATTCATTCTTTAAAGGTAGATTCATTGACCTGAATAGAAAGCTATAGCTTCTGAGAAATGATTTGTCTCCAACCTGTAAGGTTAAAGAGTGGGTGAGAGGAGCTTTTAATAAACAACTTTCTTTGCACGGCAGGGGTTAAGGCAAATTTAACAGGACAATTGAAACTAAATCCGTTACTTTGCGCCTCAATATTTGCAAACGTCTTTGCGCCAGTCAATTGGCCAGTAGAAGAATGCATTGTCCCATTCCTTACTGAAATATGATTGAGCCTCACCTTCGTAGCGATATCATTTCATGTGTACTTCCCGTTCCAACTGTTTGAAGTCCTGAATAGACTGTCAATAGTGGTAGAACGATTGAATGAATAAATCCCTCAGATTTTTATTTTTCAGCCACCTTCATTTTGACAGCTATTGAAATGCTGGCCAAAAGCTACTGAGACCGTCTCTCATTGGTTTCATTTGGTCGAGGAAATAATAAGGCGAATTTGCAAGAGGAATGCGGCCACAAACAATCTCTTAGCGTCTGGCAGTTTGACCGACCTTATCTGAATGCCATCGTTCTCTCCAGACAAGCATACTTACGTAGAGTCTAGATCAACGGAAATGCAGCAAGTATCAACAAACCCTGACAGATCATTGATATGAAGTGCTTCGAGGCTGAAAAAAGAGCGATCACGTCACTTGTAGCTAAAAATAATAAGGTTTTCGTATATATGCCCTCAAATAAGCGGTGTTCTATTGTTATCCACATCGTGGTTAGCTCTGGAAGTATTACTTTGCGGCTTAGCTTTGCTAATGGCAGTTGCATTTTGAAACGTCGGTGTCATCGTGTTGCCGATGTTTGTAAGCCATTCAAGCTAAATACTCTTATCACTCGTTATGTTCAACTCGAGATTGATGTGCATATTCAAGGGAATTGTGTGGGAACAGGAAGCACTTAAATCGGTCGTCGAATTAGTATAAAAGAAGACTTTAAAGGTCTTCCCTTCCAATTAGTTCGCCATAACAAGATTGCTGTTCGGGTCTCCGACGAGATTTATCCGTTGCTATATCATGAACTCCATCGATTTACCCCTTTATTCAGGCTTCATTCCTCTGTGGCTTATAGGTATTGTAGCCGTTTGAAGGTCCCGAATGCGTCTCGTCCATTAAAATGCTCCTATACATTTTAAAGCAACCTGGGGTGGCAAATAGGTATCACTAAGAAAACTTCTAGACTTCTCAAGATAAAACTTCATTCCTGTCAATTTTTCGTTTATTTTCCTTTTTGGGTTGCCAGATTGTACCTCTCTTTCAGATTTGGTAGGTTATATCTTCATTTCTTTGTATTAAGGTGTCCTTATTCACCAGCGATCTCTTGCTTCCCATTATAAACCTCTGATCCACAGTGCTCAAGCTTTATGTACCGACCCATTTGCTTTTCTGCGCAGCTCAAGACTGAGCGGACATCAAAATTATTCGGTTGCGGGTGGCTATTACGACCTAGTGTTCAAAAATCTAGATTCTGAACACTCAATCAATGAAATCGACGATATTTTTTGAGTCAATCCTATTATTGACCCACGGATAAATTAGACGGTTTAATCCTAGAAAAAAGAAAGTGCGGAGGGGAAAACGAGGTACTATATCGAGCTCTTGTGTGTATTTTGCATACACGTTTGCTTGGATGGAATGCGCACTTTGCGATTCATTTGCTTTTAATGCTCGTTCTTTCCCTCTTCAATTGCAAAAGAAAAGTAAGGTTGTTGTATTACCTAATGTGTAAGTTGTTGATATCGATAGGCTAGAAATCATTCGAATTAGGAGTTGGTGTGCGTCAAAGTTGTGCTCTGATTTGTAGTAGTTGAAATGTTGGCACAAGAGCTCCAAGTTCACCTTTCATTCCTATCTAGTAGATCAAGTTGGATTGCATTCTGTAGCTGTTAATAGCGAGCTTTGGGTGGTACCTCCTATCTCTTTTGGTCTCGAAAGTGATTAGTCAAATTTATATGACATCAGTGTGGTCTAGCGGTCAAAACGGTTCGCATTTGACCTGAATTCGTCATCGAACTGTCAAGGGGTGTTGGGTACTTAAAAATAACTAGAATCTTCACCAAATGAATGTAGGTAGCTACTAGCAGCTTAAAAATTGACTCGCCTGTCAATATTCAGATACCTGACACGTGTATTTGTACCACCACTCCTTTTTCACCCGCGTAACGTTTTGATAGTGAGGGGTGACGTCTTTTCAGCTTTAGTTGACTTTTTTTTTAAAATTTACCTGAGCAATGATGTTTGATAATGCCTGATATATGCCTAATTGAGCTAAACAACAGAGGTCGGAAATCTCGTTACCGTGTTCCATGTTGTTACATATTGTTGCCACTGCGTCTGTTTCGTTATAAGGTCACTTTTGCTTAAATGTAAAGCGAGTCTACTCAATTATTACGGGTGCTGAGCCCAAACTATCCTATGCTTTTACTCGTCGACTTCTAAACTTCCGGCCTTATGTATGCTTCTCGCGGTACATTTCTTTTAGAGCCAGATTTCCTCAAAGAAAGAGGGTGGATGTAGGGAGGGGGAGTTATTTCAATATCTGTTTAATGGATGGATTTTTTTCTCTTTGTCTGTAGATGAATGGAATGTGCCACCTCGAAGGTGGAGGCGGTGGTGGAGGGAATAACACAAACTGGCACATGAACCTTCTAACCCCCGAGAAGGCACCCTCGTCTAGCACTGCCGCTGTTGCCAACGTAACCAATCCAACCGGTTACCTTCCTGACATGAAACCCCAGCCCCCACCCTCTAAACAACCAGCTCTTGACTTTAATCACCAGCAGCATGCCAACGGAGCTGAGGCCCGCCATGCTCATCAGACTGCCGCCGCGGCTGCCGCGGCTGCTGCTGCTGCTGCCGCTCAATCTCTACTTGAAACCACTCAACAACAACAGCAACATCTCTCATCTATCGCACATCCCGTTCTCCCTCCTAATCTCCGCGAATCCGTGAGTTATTTATCCCTTTTTTTCTCTTTTCATGGGTTTCTTAGTCTCCTAGGCGATTAGTTTGCTACTTAGATGTCTTCACGATATTGGTCGAGTGGGACTCGAATCCGAATACTCTGGTGGAGCAGATTAGATTTACAAGCATCTTGTCCGTCAGGCTTCCCTAAATGGAATTCAGATTTGTTGTTCCCCCTTATCGACTACTGTCTGCGAGCCTTTTGTGATCTCTTTTGCCTCCGTTGTGTCAAGTAGTATTTCATGCACCACTAGAAATCTATTTTATCCAAGTTGGTTTCTGGTAATTATTCCACAAATGCTTTCTCACCTTCATTCGTGATGGGTCGCAGAAACTGAGAGTTTACACGTCTTTCGGTTGAAATTGATTTTCTTATATGCTATTTCTGCCTCTTCCTCGAATACGTGCTTGTATAGAGTTAATTCTCATTTTTTGCTCATTACAGTTCGAAATGTACTAGAATAGCCACGGCTTTATCAAGTTCCAAGGAATTTTATCATCATGAATCGCTAGGCGAGGGTGGGGGGGCACAACGCAACTCTTCCTTGAGTCATCTACTAACTCAAAAAGTGTTGTTGGTTATAAAGCTCAATGTTGTACCTTTTAGAATTCAACGCCTTTTAGTGCATATTCCTTTATAATTTACCAATTTAAAACTGGGTGAATTGGAATAGATTTTCAAGGGTTTCCTAATGTTCACCCAAACTTTTATAGTTACCCACCGAAATATCTGTTTAATCTATTGACAATGTGGACTCCGTTCGTTGACGCAAGAGGGGGTCTTAAGTAGGATTCGTATTTTACGCCTCCTTGAATTTCTTTTCCGCATTTGGTTTGATGTATTGGTTTAGATTTCAGGTGCTTGTGTGGGAATTTCTGTTTCCTACACGTGTACTTCGCTTTATTCCTTTAATAGTTTGCTTTCGATGTAAAATTTGTTGATAGTTTTGTATGTATGCGAGGGTACCGTTTCGGCCGTTTTGTATGGTTGCTTCCCGCTATCATCTAGTTTGGTCATATAGACAAGTTTCCAAAATTTTAAAACTGCCCTAATTCTAAGTTTTTATTCAATGTGGTTTATTGCACTAAAAACGTCGCACTTTCATGCGAGCCTGCTTTCAGTTCCTGACATCAATTCTGAAATTCCTAGTCCTTAATCAAATGCTTGTTTGCAAGAGGTATCCAGGGCCCTTAGTCATCCTGGCTCGTTTGAATTTCTCTTACCTGAGATGATTTGTTTTATTCTAGCTATGGTTTTCTCTAATCTCTTGTTACAAAAACTTATCCTCTCAAGTTGAAGGGGTATTGAATGTTGCGATACAAGGCTTCTTTATTTGCATTTGCTTGGGAATTCAGTTGAACTTAACCGTACGACTATCAGACTGATATGGCTTTATCAAACCGATTCCTATTTATTGAGGAATAAACTTTAAAACAACAAGAATTTTGTACGAATGTTACGTCATTAGCACTCCTAATCCACCAGGTTCTCGTACATTTCGTCATCCTCTTGTACTTCAAGTCGTCTGCTATATGTGAAGAGGAACTATATGGTTGTTGTTGGCTCCATAGCAGTGGTTTTACAACTGGAAAAATGGAATGACTCTTCACTATTTTCATTTATTTCAAAATCTGTATTAGGGACGAGTAGGTTTTGGACGGTTTCATAGCTATCACTTCCTTTTTAAGCCTTATAATTTTCAGCTAATGGGAGGGTAAGGCTTTTGACGGTTGATAGTGTGGACATCTGCAGACCTACACTCTTTAATTATATAGTCACTAGTTTGCGGAAATTCTCAACTTTCCATTGATGTGTTCTGTTACGAGGACCATATTCTTTGCGTGGCCTGTTTCCTCTTCATGATAATTACCTTTAGTATCGCTCTTCCGATCGACCAATTTAAATAATCTTGGTGCTTCTAAGTGCATAAGCATGAGCTGCGAGGTATTAGGCTGGCAAATTAATCTTCTGTTTGTTCTCAATTTGCTTGATAACAAACGCGTTCGCCCGCGTTCTGTCTCTATTTGCCTCTATTCTTGCAAAGGAGGACTTGTTTGATTAATCAACACCCCAACATTAGCAAGAAAACGCAGGCTAATGCCTCCAAAGTTGAACTGGAATAAAGAAAGGTTCTCAGTGAGGACCAAGAATGGAAACAATCGGGTTCTGTGGCTGGAAATCTTGCATTTCCCATCCAATTAGTGTTTATACTTGCCAGCTTTAGTAATCGGAATCATTCAGTGAATGAGTTAGTGTGTTATTGTCTGTCAAGGCGCTCCTTCAAGATAAGAGTCGACAGTCACTCCTCTTCAGGAAGCTCAAGGGGAGCAGAGGGCTTGCTTTAGTCAAGAGGCAAGTAATTCATGCTCAGTCAGCTCTAGTATGGCAGGTGCAGGTGCAAGTGTTCACATGTTTCAGTCTTACGACCACACGTGCGCAAATGAATAGGTGAGAATGGGACGGGGGGTGACTTACCACCAGCTGTGTATTCTTTAAATCTTCTAATTGACGGCCTTATATTTGAGGTTGTATTTTTATTTTTATTTTATTTATTTTCTCCCCACCTATTAGGGCAAGTCCCAAGGACTTATTGGGGGTGCAACAGAAGTACAAATAGCTTTTATAGCGGTTAAGCACACCAGTTAACACAGAACACAGTAAAATCGTTTGTTGACGTCTTCGTTTGTTTGGTCTCTTCGCTGGCACGTCGTCGTCGTACAGGTAGCAGTTCAGCTTCGTCGTGGCACCTTGTCCATCCTCCCCCGTCTTCATGTTTCCTACCAGAGATCATTCAACATTCTGGTGGAGACTCCATTCATTGCTACATGCACGTGAATTCAACTGTCCAGTTTGAGACCATGAATCTGGTTATTTACATCGTGCCTCGTGTACCAAGCTGTAGAGAAGTTGTACTTCTGCTGGCATAATCTAATTTTATACGTCCGGAGGACGATTAGTCCTAACCGGCCGCTCCTCTGATTAGCCCCCAGAGTTGCCCCTGGGGTTACCGGTGGTCACCACGAGGAGGTTGAGAGTAGGTTTGACCACCTGCTTTGAGGTTGTACACTTTTCGTGGCGCTATTTAAAAAGTTTCTAGTATGATTCTTACCGATGCTAATGTGTTCGATTTCAGGAGCGAATGCAATCGGTAGAGCGGTGGATAAATAGCATCCCCTTGGACGCACCGGTCTACATTCAGACCTCGTTAACGCAAATCGTGCCCATCACTGATCCCAAGTCCTTCCCCGACGAACTCTCGGTCTCCGATCAACTCCCTTCCGCTCCCAACAACTCCGCTGCTGATGCCTCTCGCGGTAAATTTCAATTATGCATTTTTCAGAAGTACATCGTGCTGGATTCGCAACCAGAATTATGTTTCAACCATCCTTTGGATTTTGGTTAAAGTTAGATCTCTTTTCATCCTTCTAGTAGAAGAAAGGGATGACCGTCTTGAAGGTGTCTCAGCTATCGCTAGACTTTGTAAGTATCAAAGAGATTCATTTCTTGCGAAGTCTTGTATTCCATTTGTTCATTTTTCAACTGACATCAGGAGTCTCTTTCAAGTTTGGCTGATGCAAGGCATTTTTTGGAATTGAAGCACTCCTGGGCTCGTTCTCTTAGGTTTTTATCTCTCACTGTCCTTAAAGAGATGCTCAGCGCTGAAGTCACCCATTCTACACACCAGAGGCTGGATTTTTTCGAGGAATCTCTAGTACAGTAACTTCACGGTTAGGGTCTCCTATGGCCGAACTTTCTTTTATAAGACGTTCGGAATCTACTAAGAGTATGGCTATTGGTGCGAAGTCAGAGCCTGACATGTCTTTCCCTTCTTGTTAGTAGTAATTATGACTAACCCGACTTTTTTATAAATACTTTTGACTTACTGGTTAGTAAGCTGTGTGACTAAGAGAGGGACCTAAAAATGAACATCAATAATTGGCTTTACTTTCCAAAAACTTGGTGGCCTGCCGCCTACCAAATCGATATTTCTGTTTACAGCAAGTGATCTGACAACCCTTCCGTGATGTGCAGTTGCTTTGAGTTCATGTGTGAAATGCTAGCAATGCTTAGTGGAATATTTTTTTGATGTGCTTTAGAACCGCACATAAATCGAACTTTGTGGTTGCAATTGTTGTGTACGCGACAATTTTGACGAACCAAACGTGTATAACAATTGTGTTGATAAAACGGATCATTTTTTATATGAGCCTGTGCGTGTCCACCCGCCCTTGCCCATTTGATTGAAATCACAAGTCTGACTAGCTTTGACAGGAAGTTTATTTGGCATTTAATTTGCTCTATTCGTTCAATGTCTTGGCGCCTCTATTCTATTCCAATTATAATCTTTTGTTTAGCAGACTAGTCACTAGCCAGGAGAACGTTTCTAGGACTGCGAAGCTGAAGGGTGGTATCTAACAAACTTGACGATGAAGTAGACTTATAATCGGGCTTCTCTGAGTAAAAAAAATCAGGGAAAACAGCTTAGAAGTTGAGCGTTTGACAATCCCTCCTACTGCAGACTATATTAAGTGAGTATAAGCTTAAGAAAAGAGGACGTCTCTGAGTGAATCATACCGGAAATAAGAACTTCTCACGATAGGCTAATGTGGAATGTCAACTCAAAAGGAATATGATTTTTAGGAAGATTGATCTTGTGGGAGAGTGCTTCAAAGACGCTCGCATAATCATCACCCATTTCTTCGGCCGAAAATAAGGAAATTGATTGGCAGGATCTACTGTAAAGTGACAAAGTTAACCAGTCAGTAGTAAATAATTTAAACTACCTCCAAATTATACTCTTCTATTCCCCTTTTTAACTGTTTGAAAGCCTCGGAGAGGTTCTCAGGACTTGTTTTGCGTAAGTTTATGCAGGTGTATTTTTCTCACAAAGGATACAATAACTGAGCTTAGTACATACCTCTGCTATGCCTTCTACTGATTTTCAATAAGTGCCGCTGCTCCAAATGGATAACTGTTGAGCCGCCAACACGATCGTGATGGCAACTGAAATGAAAGTGATTGAAGGTAATCTATAGATCGTTCTCCATCAAACAGTAATTAGTTTAGATTTTTTTTACTCCTCCCCACCCTTTAGGGCAGGTCCCAAGGAATTATTGGGGGTACAACAGAAATACAATAAGTTACATATTATAGCATAGAGCAGTTATTTGAGTTTGTCGAACCGCTGGTCTTATCTCGACTTGGTTGTGTGGCGCGATGGCATTCAGTTCTCCTGCTGTATCTCGTGGAGTACCTGGGATAGAGTTCTTCGCAGCCGTGAGGGAGCAGATGTGTATTTAATCCTGCCTGAGGGACTTTTTGTTGCTTCCTATCTTTCACTCTATCATTTTTCTCATTCGTGTTCGGCTTTTCTGCTTTTCTAATTCAGTTTGATTGTTTCCTCTTCTCTGTTTGTTTCTCCCTTTCTCTGATTTCGACCGAATGGTGACAGTTCCGAATGTGTCTTTCTAGCCACCCTTGAGTCTTGTATCTTTTAAGATAGTCTGTAAGAGGGCACTTTAGTCTAGGGTCGAGCATCTCTTCAGTTCTATGTTCTTCTTCGTGATCTTGTCTTACGTGCATTCGCATATCTCTTATTCTACTTCAGCTATCTGGCGGAGTTTCCAATCATTGCTACAGCCGCGCACGTTCCATAATCCGAGTTTCGGACCATGGATCCAGGTAGTATGTCGAATCTTTTTTAAGGGGCTGTTCGTGGACTCTGACTGTATTTCCGTTGGCATAATAATGAATTTGTACGTCCGGTGGTTTATTAGTCCTCTCCGACCGCCCCTCTCCTTAGCCCTCTGGATTGTCCTAGAGGTTACCAGTGGTCACCACGTGGAGGTAGAGAGTAGGTTTGACCACCGGCCACCGGCATCGTGTCTTCAAGGGAGGCAAGGTTGACAGGTTACTCTCAACCAAAGTTTTGATCAACGATGTAAACTCAGGCTCGATGTTTTTAGATTTTGACGTTTTCCTGCTGCTTTTTTGATGGTGTTAGTAACGGATGGCCACGTGCTTAAAGCCATGGGTATTCATACCGTACGATCAGCTCCGGACATGTGTGTTAATTTGAATGAGAAGAGTTGAATTGAATTGAACGGTTTCATTCGTTTTTGGACACAGAACACAGGAATGGAGTTGACATGCCTATGCATGGCTGCGAGAGCAATTCTCTATGCAGGAAGTTAAGTCTTGAATCAGAACATACCGACAGCGGTAAGGGTGGCTAAATAAGAACTCTTTCATCACAGAGGTCTTTGCCCTACTTACGTAGGCATTTTCAGCCTGATTCAAGTGAGAGTAGTCGTAAAGTGAAATCAGAATCGTTGCGAGAGTGAATACATTTTAGAAATAATGACGAATTCGCCTTTTTTATTTGCCATGTACAGGCGTTGGCGGTTATGACTACTACTCCCAGCAGGCTCAGGTCGGCGTGGCTGGTGGCGGAATAACCAGTCGCGGTAACACGACAACCGCTTCCACCAGTGGCAATCACCATCATCATCATCACTCTCACTTGGGGCCATCCCCACAGCAAGCTCCTGGTGGGGGCGCCGGTGGGTATCAGGCCCGCGCCACAACCGGTTACCATGGCAATGGTAGTAGTCAGGCCCCCATCCACCCGCCTCTTCCGCCACCACCGCCTGCACCCCCCGGACCTCTTGCGGATAATCAGGGCATCAGGGCGCGCTCGTTCACTCGTGGACCGCCCAACCGTTTTTTCAACGACTATGAAACTCAGTTTGTCGTTAAAGTAGGCTTTTCTACAAGTTTAATTGAAATATCTACTGATTGAAATTAATTAGAACTTGCTGGCTGGCACAAGCAGTATTATTATTGAAGTTGAATGCTTTTTAGCTAAATAGAATTTGTACCATCCGCAAGCGGTTCGTTGTGAGCTATTCGGTCGAAGAGACTTGTTTGACTTTTAAAGCTTACTGAACAGAAATGAGTAGTTTTGGCATTTTGGTTGTAGCTATTCCGAGACTTCTTTGCGAATGGGAGCTGCCCGAGCTTGAACGAGGTCCGCCGACGTATAGCACACTCGCAGTTGCAGGGTCGTCGTAATGCCAACAGTGTCCGCGCCAAGGTGAAGCGATTGCAGGCCAGTGGTCGATGGAAAGATTTTGAGGTCCTTCCATGAGGGCTCCCAATGACGCTCGCCCCCAGTTGTTTTCATAGACTCGTCTCCCTTCCACACCCTTTCCATCAGTACTCGTCCTCCCTCTCCTCCCTGTTTGCATTTGGAATGAACGTAGCCTTTATGTCTGACTATGTCTCGTTCTCCTTTGAGTGTGAGATGTGAGTTTCCTTTCCCTCTTTTTCCACTTCCAGCTTCTTTTTGTCCTCAACGTTTCACAAATGTACCCAAACACTGCTCTGTTCTTTCCTCTTCCGTCAATCTGTGTCTGTTTCTGTCTTCGCCTCTCCCATATGTCTCCATTCATGCGAGTATTTCACTCCTTCCCACCTTCTTTCCAGTTTTCTTCAATGCAAGTAAATCTCATTGTCGTGTGATGTTCCACGGGGCTAAATGTATTGAGCGATTGGTTTCGATTTACGGTTAGGGATTTTTTGAAAGTGGTTGTGAGTTGGACCTGTAAAAAATAACTAAAGCTTATCAAGCCCGTGGTATGAAAGTATCCGTTTACCAATGGCTAATTTTTATCTATGACCTTCAACCAATCGATAGAATCATTGTTGGGAAGACTGGGGCCTTGTTTTGATGTTCCCTTGTTCTCTCTTCCAATGACTTCGAGGATAATGAAGATCCGGAGGGAGCTTATTTGAGTCTCGGTTGTCAAACCGCTTTTCTACCCTACAACAGGAGAGGGAAAGATAGCTCACAAGTCCTTCTGTTCAAAGCGGTTCTTAATTTATCACCAAGGTTATTTAGGAATAACGTTGAGGAATAGTTAGTTATAAATCCATTCACCGGGACATCCCAATCTCTGAAGTCGGCACGCAGTTGTTCATTGGGCAGCGGGTGTACCGCTTTCAATGTTTTGGGCTTCGGAACGGGTGTGTGAACTTTGAAACTTTTCGCCCTTCGCCTCCGTCGTGGAGTTACTCTTTTCCTCAGATTGAGTTTGGAAATATGCTCACATTCGATTTAGCCGTTTTATGAGCACAGCTAAGGGGGCTTTTCAAAACAGCTGTGGTTTGTCTTTCCTTGTTCTTAGTGTCCTTTTAAGCCGTCAGCTAGGTCAGTGCTCAGTAAATAACTTAAGACCTCTAAATCTATTGTTAATTTGCTCCCCCTCATCTGTAAGTTCCAAGCAGCATTTTGCTTGGTGGTGTATACTGTTAATGCGCCTGATCAGCTGAGTGGAGGGGGAAGTGATTTAAAAGAGTGGTCGTGTTTGTAATCTAGTGATTCACTAGAGCATGCCTAGCTGATCTTGTCTTCTGCTATTCCATGGTCAGCAAGTGTAACTGTGTTCGTGATAGTTGTTTCGAAAATGAATTGTGTTAGCCAGGAGGGACAAGTTTCTTAGTCTTAATGCGTTAATATAGAAAGAATGATAGCCTACCACTTCTCTTGAAAATTGACACCAGAGGGGGTTCTCCATCGCTCTTGTTTTTCTCTTGCTAAAGTATGTTAACCACAACATGTCAAGCTTCAGTCACGAAAAGTCGATTGGACAAGGGAATCTCACAACATCCATGCTCGGCAAGAATTTTCAATGGCCCGAATCGGTAATTAACTGCCCTATATTAGGATCAGTTTAATCCAGGTACCTTCCAGGCTGTGAATTTCCTGCATTAGAATCCAATTAGTAATGCAGGTCATATAAAAGTTCGTGTCTCGACCTAAAGACACGGAGTAAAACTTCCTAATATTCGCACGCCACTTTTGTTTGTTTATCTTAAAGTAAAAACTGGGAAATTCGCATTCATCGGCCTCATTTTACGCCGTTCAGATGCATCCAGCATAAAAACATCACAGCGGGAATTTCTCATCAGCATTCTACTGATGCTGTCGATGAACTGCAACTTTACGTTTGCTGTCAAACCCAAAAGTCAGGCGTTAGGGAGAGTTATTGCATAAAAATTATTACAACGCAGCTGAAACCATAAAATTCTGCCGCGAGTCAACCCCCTTTCCGCCCCCGGGTAGCAAAATCGTACCGCCATCTTCAAAAGACGTTGTTTTTCATTTTAAACAAAAATCACTTAATGAGTCGCGCATAAAAAAC
The DNA here is from genome assembly GCA_019097775.1 of Moniezia expansa. NCBI lineage: Eukaryota > Metazoa > Platyhelminthes > Cestoda > Cyclophyllidea > Anoplocephalidae > Moniezia > Moniezia expansa. The sequence continues at coordinate 2,575,438 of JADFDV010000093.1, forward strand.
CCCAACCAAGCATCATCATGCGAGCATGTACCCTCGCACCCATTAAGCAAAACTTAGAGCCCGAACACAAAGAACACTTAAAATTAGCCTCGCTATTCCTTCATTTTGATTAATCACTCGCAGAAAAACCGATCTCGAGTTATCAAAGGAAATTATGACTAATGCCACTTTATATACATGCAGTGGTTAATTTTCAGTTACAAGGGGAGTCCCCTCATTAGATCATTTTGCAAACCTAGACCTGATGCACATAAATTCTATGTGGATAAAAGCTAACTTGCTTTCAATGCTCTCAATTTGGGAGGTGAAGTTCTGTGGGTCTCGAAGCTTCTCACTGTTGATTTTCGAATTTGAAAGCATGCTAGTTTCTCTTACTAGTCCTGGGGGCCTGATGGGAACACTCGCCTATATCATGAAACAAGGTGATTATCAAAACTTCACGAGGAGCTTCTTGTGCTTGCTCAGGACCAAAAACAAGACAGGTTTTGATTGCCTATCTGGAGACTTTAAGCATCTTGAAGAGAAATAGATCTCGATGATGATGTACTTCATTTGCGTGTTTCCATAGACCGAGATTCACGCTCTTCTACTGGCTGACGGACTTGCGCAGTTGCGAGATTTCCAAGCATAACAGCAGGTGAGCCCATTTCCAAGACCCCGAAAGAGAGCGCGGTCGGTAGATATATCGTTTTAGGTTGAGGCTCCAGGCTGTTTGAGCAGAAACCGATGATATTATTCGAGGGAGAAGCCGCAAGAATTGAAGTCCTACTAATCACTCCCATTACCTCCCAATCAGATTTTGGTGAAAGAAGGCAGTCGTTATGTTTTATGTCTTGAGGCATTGGCGAATTTTGGACTTCATGTGCAAAGATTTTCATTTTGATTTAGAACCGATGGTACTCAAGTTCTTTACCATTATAAATCATGTTTCGGAATCACATGACCTTCCTACTACCACGCACCGATATTAAAACTGGTGTTTCGTCAGTTGTTTAAAGTCATTTCGTGTTTCGATTTGACGCGGTTTGAAGTTATTAAAGCACTCAAATCACCGCGTTAAGACATTCGAAAGTCGTAACGTGGTGATCATAAAAGATCACCAACTCGACAACTGTTGCCCCTTGCCACCGCAGCAATCCTAATGCAAAAACCACGGAGTAGTGCTCATTTATTGTCCCTTTTCTTTCAGTAATAGAGAAAATACTAATTTCACCTCTAAATTATCAAGTTTTGGTTGCAAAAGGAGCTAAAAATGAGCTGCTTATAGGCCGTTTTCTTTGAGGAAGGGAAACAGTTTGTTCCTTTTGTTTTAACGTTCTCAAAAAGAAAGCATTCCTACTTCCATTTTAGTAGTTTAAGGCGAAGTAGTTGCCGTGACAAGAGTGACTTACTGGCAGGTTTTACGATCTAGAAAATGGGTATGGCTCAAAAAAAACCGCACTTTCATTATGACCAAACGTTTGTTTCAAATACTATCTGAAGAAAAAAAAAACTCCGTTGACAGGACGGCGTCGTACGGCCTTTGTTGAATTGGCACGATATCAGAGCCCCCACCGATTGGGAGTCTGGATTTTTAAAAGTGTATCAATTCGGCCAATCTGGAACTTTCCTCCCGACTATTCACTAATATGATTACTTTTTCATTTGTGAAAACGTACTCATTTAGGTCGGTTTAGTTGACAAATATGGCTTCAAAATTATTTCATTATAATGGGCAATCAGTGAAGTGATCATGTGTAAAGCCAGAACCGGCACGGAGAAAGGTCTAAAATGAATGGAGAAGCAGGCAATTTGCATCCATAAAATTTGACTCATTCAAGTTGGCTATGCGGCATCTTTTCTTTTTTCCTGGGAATGTTTCTGTAGTCGAATACATTATTTTGGCATATATCTGTCCAAATTGCGTCGCTTATATTGTTGAGCATAACTATTTGACGCTAGTCATGACTTTTGTGGATGAGAAAATGGAGACTCCAGGGGGAGATATAAGATGCGAGGCAGAAAAAAGGAGGTCGGAATGTATTCTCGGTTTATGGTCGTCACACTTGTATTCCCACCGCCGTCGAATAAGCCGCCTATTTATGATATAGCTTAGTTAAAATGAAGCTAAGCCTGGTATGGTTTTTGCATTCATGTGATTTGAATGCCGCAGAGCTAATCCTCCATAGAGGTCTAGTAAATATGGATGTTTATTTTTATTCGGCTCGGATTCGGAAGAACAGAAAGCGAGTTAAATAATAGAAGGTCCAACAAACCAACTTAGAAGCACAATCACTGGAAGCACTAGAAAGCCGTCAAAGCCAGCTATCCAGAGTCCGCTAGCGGTCACCAAGAGCAGAATAAGCCCTTCTTCTGGATGACAAATGACATAGTAAAGTGGGGAAGACTATGCTTAACCAGGAAACGCTCAAATATTTATTTCTTCAAACTGAGCCACATCCTTAATGACGATCCTCGTAATATGTCATTCAAAATTGAGAGGCTAGTACACGTTCCGATCACAAATCTATTGATTTTTTTTCGTAAAAAGATCGAAATGGTACATTTAAGCTCGAGTAAGCATGTGTGTACTCAAAAGTGTTATAAATCATTGCGTTCCATAATGTTACCTAGGTGTGTAGGCAACAGAAAGGAGAGCATATCTCCCTCGTCAAAGTAGCCTGCTTTGCCATACAAAACTGAAACATAATAAAGTCGTGGGGGAAAAAATATTACTTCTGTTCATAGCTTCTTACAAGCCTGCTTTTTAATTTATTTGCTTTCATGACTGAGGCTAGTAGGTAGCCAGTTTGGGCTGTCGTTTCAATGCGTTTCTAACGCGCATTGATAGATGGAACAGAGGCGTTTCGCAACTGCTGCACCACCAGTGCATCCTATTAATCGGACGTTTCCAACATTAGCGGGATTTAACAATGTAACCCTCGTAAACTTCCAAAATGAATCTTCGAATGAAGTTACTGATAATTGGTTATTACTTCTCTATCCAAATAAACCTGTATGTTATTCTGATGGTTTGTAAATCATCAGTTATAAATGGTCCTTTTATCTAAATTTTTAAAATATGTAAATGTCAAATTTTATTTAGGAGCTGTGAATTTATGAAAATAAAAATTTTATACAACTCTCGGCAAAAGGTACTTTAAAGATTGAAATAACCAATTGCTTTGGGTTTTAGCCACTAGAGTCTTCGAGAAGAACTTACCGAAGTCAGTTCTCAGTGAAATACGATCGAAGTCCGCCTACGCTGAGATTTCCTTTCATTCTGCTGTGCATTTTCCGTTTTAACCAACCAAAGTCCCACGTAGGTAGTCAAGACTTGCCATTTTCTAGTGAAGGTAGGGCGAATGAATAAACTAAGAGTAAAAACCTGCCATTGAAATGCATCGACCCCATTGGGTTCACGGATTCACAGATAGAGACAAGCACTTTGGGGTCTCTCTAAGTAGACCTAAGCGTCCATTTACGAATTTTTTTTATCTTCACATTAAGAAAGTCTTGGACTCTTCCTACTCCATGCACCAGGGATGTCAAGCTGAGAATTGCGGGAGGTTTCTTTTTTATTTCCGAAGTGCCGGAGGTTGGATTTTACGACAAATATGCCGTGGTATTGTTTGTTATTCTCAAACGAAATCTTGAAAAAGACATGTCCAATTTGACGCAAATTATTTTATAGGGCTACAAAAGAGGAGATCTTTAAGCTTCCTTCAAAAAAGAAGTTGTGTAAGCCAAACACATAAGGCTGAATTGAAAGAAAAACATCTGCCAAGAATCGAACTATGCTAGATTCTTTGCCATCAAAGAGATATAAATGAAATCATGGGAAAAGATTTTAAGAAATATGACTCTGAATTAAGTGTAAGGTAGGTTCAAGAATTTCAATGTCCAGGAATGACTGAATAGGCATTGCTGAACTCGTCATTTATCTCTTCATGACTTCATTGAGTTAAAGCAATTTAAACTGATTCTTTAGCTTTCTGTGCTGTTTCCCTTCAAGCTGTTTGAAATCCTTGAATAAGTCATCGGATTTGTCATGCTACTAGCTGAAGTCCGTGCATTATTTTTCCGGTAAAACCTGGAATCAACGAATAAATAAAGGATGCCAATGAAAATTTCTAATAGTTTAAAACATTAAATTGGGAAAAAAACTAAAACAAAATTCTAAGAGTATCCATATTTGGACCTCGAAAGATGGCTATACGGTAATAGAATGCTATAGATATTGTGTTAATTACTTCAGGAGACACATTCCAATGAGCCGGAAACAAACCACAACCTGACAACACCACCTCCAACACTTTATTCACATTGACTGAGTCATGCGATGGACCATCTATTTATTCCTTTCTTTTCCCATTTCACCAAGTTCCAATCGGACCAACACGGGAAAATTGGGTGCCACCATAAACGCCACCGGGGTAGAGGGAATTATCACCTCTGATGAATGAAAAACGCACCTTCGTTATGAGAATTTAAGCGTGTGGAAGACATTACCGTCTGCCTGCCTGTCTACCCCGGAAGTAGATGGGATTCCATTCTCCCCATTCTCCCACCCCTTTGCCCTCATCCATGCGGCGTTTTTGATTGTGTGCGTGTGCAAATAGCGTGTGGCTAGGGCATTTCTCGTGCTTCTGATGTGATGGATTGCATCGCTGTGTGTGAATTCTGGTCTCTTCCATTTGTGTTTGTTATACGAATGCCTTTGCTTGCGAATGGTTCATGAAGTGATCATGTCAAACTGGGCCCTTTGTTAGAAATAATCTCTGCATTGTATCATTTGCTATAGGCAAAAACTTGCTTTCTATTGGTGCTTTCAAAGAAGAACTTCCAGGCCTATCAATTAGGGATCGAATTTTGGAAGGCGCAAAATTCGCTCACAGTTTGAGACAATCCATTGGTTCCCCTTCGTAACTTTAAGATCAAAATTTGTTTGGTTTATCTCCTCGAGGAGTCAGTCTTGACGAATGCAAAGTAACTCATCTAACAATTACTTTCCACCTAGGGCATTAATTGCGAGATCTTAAGCAAGCTTCAACAGATAAGCTGCATTTTCTGGGTCTCTGTGAAAGCAAGCCGTTCTTTCGGGCTGCTATATTCCAAGACGAACTAGGAGGGAACCGCTCTCCTGGCTCTGGGATACCAGACGAAATTGGGCCTGGATTTTCAGGCCACAAAGTAGAATCTCAAAGGAAATGCGCTCAGTCATATTGAATGCATTCATGCTTAAGGTACGTGGTCATCTGTTGGAAAATATGAAATAACCGAAAAATTTTGATCACGACGAATTTGAAGAAATTCAAACTCTCCAAACTCTCAAATCCTTCAAAAGAGACGTAATATCTCCTGGTATCAACGACAATTATTGAATAACCATATCCCGTGCCATTTGGCTTCCCAGATTTCAACTGCTGCTCTATTTTGACCATGGAGAGAGGTCACCAACCGCTACTGCAAAACATATCGCCTATCGGTCTTAATTAATATCCTTGAAAATGGGGAGAGAAGGAAGGACCTTGTTTTTGGATTTGAAAAAAAAGACATCCATAACATCACGAGAGCGATGAGACTAGCAATCCTCGATTTTCACAGACTCACTTCAATACTCAAAATACTAAAAGCTACAAGACAATCACTCAATTAATATTATCGAAAGTCCTCTGATAGAGAAATGGGTTGCCAGCTAAATAATCGTTTCATCTATTCGAATCAGAGCACAATCCACCGAATAATTGGTAACAGACGTTCTTTCGAAAATCTGCTGTTAAATCAAAGAGTAAATTCAAATTTTTTGCCTTCAGTGGGTGATTTGCAAAAATAAAATTTCCTAATGGGATTGGAGGATTCAATTAATCTTTCAGTAGAATGACATTTCCAATTTCAATTTAGTTTACATGGGCTTGTCATGATATGCCTCAGATTACAAAGGAATTTGGTGCAATTAGCACTAAAAGAGGTGAGAGGGATGTAAGACAGGGCTATGGAAGAGAATAGGATGTGGTGAGGCTCTAACTTAATTGTTTTCACAGTCCTCAAAGCGACCCCTGTCGTCAAGGGGACATTTCCTTGCAGGTGGTACCATAAAAGCATAGAACAGGTGGAAAGGAGTGCACACATCCTCCAAAAAAGATTCTGGCTTAAAAATGTGCTGATAAATGTTCTGTCTCGAGAAATTTCAAATAATTGCTCGTCCCATAATCATTAAGTTAATTGGTTTTACGAGAGCAGTGAAATCAACGCACCCATCTTCAAGATGATTAACATTTATAAACAAAAAATAGCAATTATATGAGCACACACCACATTAGATGTAAACCTGTCGAGTTCACGTGATGCACATGTCAAACTAAATTAACCGACTTCAGTTTCTGAGGGTCTAGAATTTGCCAATGCCGTGAAATGGTCGAAACTGTATTTTTCAACTCGCTCAATGAAAATGCTGGAAAAAAAGATGAGGCATAAAGCAGACGAAGTTCTGTGCTCAGGTACATTAAATGCGCCTATAATATATACATAATCAGCATTAGTCCCTTGTCATTATTGTCTGTTAAGATTGAAGGGTAGTATAAAAAAATAGTACCGGGGCTGAGAGTTTACGGAAATCATCAGCAATCAGAGCCCATTCCACCTCTTTCCAAATTTACTCCAACCAGCAGAGGCTACCTGAGCATCCGCCTGAATTTTTATCTTCGAATGAGCACCTTGTGTGCTGCGCAGTCCTCACTCGGAGTTCTCTTCGGTTTCTAGGTATGCAGATTCACCACCAAACTTGAAGAGCTGATGCCTCTTTGAGGGAAAGCTCGCATCTTTGTATTTCCTCTGAAGATTAAATGTACACTGTGAAGTGGAGGTCAAATGTTAGTCAAGTCTAATGAACCATACACTGACCGGCCAGCAGAGAATGGCCAGTCACTTTCATTCCTGCCAAGAATTCTCGTAAGCTATTAGCTCCCTTTCAATCCGACGTTACCACAAATTAGGCTTCGTGCGTTAAATACCTCCTCTCCTGTCGGCTCTGAAAGGTGCCAAATGGGCCAAGTGCTTAATAAACGCTTGTAACTGCATTTTTGTGCTCTAATCAAAAGTTTTTGTTATCCATTTCATTTTTGCCAATGTGCATTAGGCGTTTTGTAAAATGGTATAGACAATATCTGGGAAGTGATCAACAAATTACTGGTTGCTCCTGTCTAATCGGGGGCTTGACCATTTGGTTGGCTATCCAAACTCCTACACCTCCATCTCAACTTTTTAGTCATTCCAAATGGGTCCTGGTCGATCCATTCATCCCCAACCCGTATCTGTTATGCTTGTACATTATCTAGATCGCTTTCATTATTATGAAAGGTGTTTACTTTTGTGATCAGATAACAAGGTGTAATTGGTTTTGCTAAAGAATTGGTTGGCTGCACGCATAATGTCAACCTCAAGTCAACCGAAATTGGGCAACGATTCCACTACTGCTATGTCTAAATGACAATGACGACCTTAAAGCTAGAAAATGAGTCGAAATTGGATATGAAAGTGTCTGAGAAGAAGAAACTGTTAAGATAAGCACTAAATGCTCCAAATCCTTCGAATAATACACAAGCGTAAACTTAGAGACATTTAATTTTGCTGTCTGATCATTTAATGCAATAATCGGAAACTACCCGATGATACCATAAAAACGCTGGTGAAAAGGTCGTTTGGAGACCTAGCTATCGTCTTCCCAGAAATTCCCCACCTAGTCTGACTAAATAATGTCTTGTTCTATCGTAAATAGAGCTATAAGTGAATAAGGACTAATATCAAGATTAAATTGGAGTGTAAAAATATTAAGGGAGTTAATCTTTTCTCCAGGCTGTAGAAATTAAATTGATGGAGAATTCCGAGAAATTTAAACTTGAACTACTTGCGGTCTTGTAGTGGTAGCGTCGACTCTTAAGTAACTGCTAACTGGTGAACAGCAAGGGCTTCGATATGATTTGTAAACCATCAGTCATTCTGCTCTAACCGGCCAAATCGAAAGTTTAATGGCCCTAACAAAAGTTAAGGAAACCTATTCACGTCTATTGCTCTGTGTTCAAGCGATTAATAAGGCTAAGAAGTGATCTACATGGTTGCCGTTCAAGGAAGATACTGGTATAGGTTCAGATTATCACGTGGTAGCCTTCCGACAATGAAGCTCCAGCAAAGTCTTCAGGGGGCTGCCGAGAAGGCTATTTATGACAAAATGAACGCCGGTTAGAGCGATCTAAGAGAGAAGTGCATCGAGGTACCGAACTTTAAACTTTTTCATCTTGGAATCAGCCCTTTTTTGTATACTTTTATACTACCTTTAGATCGCAAGAACTGCACTAAGAGTTCGAAATTCAAAAATAAAGATAGTCTACGTTTTGGGGGAAAATTTCTGCATTTCTCTGTAGAATGGTTCTCTAGTCCAGTACTTTCTTTCAATGTCGTTCATTTTGACCCGATATTCAGAATGGGGGCCTCCTGGCCTCTGAATAATGCTTATGCTCAAATCGGAATTGTATAACCTTATATTAATGCCATTCTCTAATCCAAAAGTCTTTTAAGACGCCATTAAAGTTCAAATTTGTTCTATAAGTTCTATTTTTCATGACTTTATTACCCTTGAATATATTTTTATTCAAATAGACTCTAAGTATCATAACAGTGTCGAGGATTCAGCCGGAAAGACGACTCGAGAGTCGTAGAGTAGAAAATGGCATGAAAAATGGAAAGTATTCCACTTTCAGAATCGAACATGTCACAAAAACGAAGAAAAGCCACGAAAAAGAGTGCAGAATAGTGAAAATCTAGTCGTATAAGTTTAGAGCGTCACATCTAATGGAAATCTTTCTTTGGTGGATCTAATCAAGATCTGTACAGTTCCGAGATTTAAAAAAGAGGTCAACGAATACCTTTAACTATCGTATCGGGTCTCTCTTCCACTTCTAATGTTCGAGAGAACGAACTAAAAAGAAAATTCCAGTAGCAGTTCAGGTACCATTTTGAGTGTTAATTGTTCTGTCGGACCTGTTTTAATACCGGGGTGGGTGAGTAATTAATCGGGTTCATTCCAGACAAATGGATTGAAAGCTTGTTTGGTCAATTGATGTGTTTGTGATCTCACTGCTAACTTTTTCATTAGTCTAAATATACAGAGGCCAACATTAGCGCTTTTTTAACCCTTAAAAGGAAATTTTCTTAATTGTAAGCCATACTTGTTAGAATGAGAACAGTACAGAAGATTATGACATCGGTTGGGATTGCAGCAAACCATTTATCTCTGCTATATAAGCAGTGGATGCTATTGAGTAGAACTGAATTTAATACCTATTTCGAAGTAACCTTTGATCTGGTATGCGATGGATTTCATTTTGAGAACTTTTTGCCAGTAATTATTTCTTGAACCAGTCCATTCCCTCTACCATATCAGAGCCTTGCGTGATTACAGATTTGAAGGTTATTAGATCTCTTGCGTTAGTCTTCTAGATTCGGCTACAGCAAATCATCTCGGGGTTTTTCAACCAAGGACGTCCTTCTCTGTCGCCTGGTGGCTTTTTTACTTAGACGTGGACTTGCAGAATCTGGTATTTTATAAGAAATTGACGGGCTTTCAAACATGCAGGCTGCTATTTCCGCGATTGAATTCGCTTCTGGGATTCGAGCATGGGGATGAGCCGTCGGTATTTACTGTGCGTATTGGAGTTTCTTAGCCCACTGGATATTCTCTGATAATGAGAGGCCATAGTTAACTTGTGCAAGTTGAAATTTCATTACAAAAATCGAAAGATCGCAAGTAATACTATAATTAATCGCCTATGGGAACCAGGCGTCATCGTGGATACCAGAAATTAATATTCCTAATACTGTTCAGTTACCATGGCTAGCCAGAAGATGTCTGTCTGTCTGTTAGTATGTTTGTGGGGGAGAGAGACCATAAGTGGCCCCGTCAGGAGCATTCATGGGGATGGTGGGTGTTATTTGGACTTTCAATCACGTCGGCATTTCCATAGACTTCAAAGACCCAAGCATTACTTGAAATCGGCTCGTATTTTCACACCACAAAGGTGCCAATTCACTCTATTTGGGACAGTGAATTTCCCCAATTATGCATAATTGATTCCTCCAAAGAGAAAAAGATTGAAGGAGATGATTACACTGACTTTTAGCATTTATTTCTCTTTTTTGGAGAAACCAAAACCTTCTAAGAGTTTGTGGGGATTTTCGTGGGTTATAAATTTCCAGCCATGAGGGGTACTGAAGCTTTGCTTTTGGGAACTACAGCTCAATAAATTGCAAAGAAGAGTATCGGTAATCAGAGATCAAAACAATTCTGCCACTGCCTTGAGCCTTTGGGAAGATATCATCAGGATATGATGAAACTACAGCCAACTTAAAAGGAATCATTTCAGTTTCGATTCGCTAAGTGTCGGGCTTTGTCGACGAAGCTCATGCCAGAAGAAATTGCCCTCAGAAAAGTGTAAGTAATGCTTTCGAATGGTTAGTGTTGAGCCAAGTGACATTCTTCAAAACATTATGATATCTGAATGCTCATGTTATACTTGAACAAATGCGGACATCTTGCTTATAAATGCATCGAATGCTCCAAAGAAAAAGCTTTTCAAGATACCACACCACCGATTTCCAGCTTGAATCCTAGGCTGACCAAAATCCATTGTCATCACCCTCATATAATCTCCCTAGCGAGGCTTCAACGGGATAAATACCGTTATCGGGACTGAGTACTAAGGGACTATCAGCCTTCACTCCAATGCATCAAAAGCTGAGCATCTAAAGGCGCCTTTTTTCAGTCTGAATAGAGGTAGGGAATTTCAGCCTTTATTTCGTGAAATTTTGTCAAGAAAACAAATGTTTGTTATCTCACTCTTTCAGTGAAAAGTGTCTCATGTGCCCCTAAATTAAATCCGCTTTTAAGTGATAGCCTCGATTCAGCCGCTATGTCTTGGAGTTATTTTTATCTCAGACTATCAATTGCCTGGTGTGGATGGTCACTGTCGGCATCGAAACCATGTCATCTTGCCTGTCGAGCACTTTCTACGCACTGAAAACCAAAATTTTTTCATTAATCATGAGCGCTACTGATTGCACTTGGCAAGTGAATTGTCAAGTCAACAGATAGTAGCCATTACCATTTAAAGTTTTCCTTAACATCAAAAACTCCAAAATTTCGAATCATTTTGCACGAGAATCTGCCCCCTATGGAGGCATGATGGGCTGGAGGAATTGAGGGCAGACGGAAAATGGGAGTATATCTTTGCATTCAAATTTCCTGATTTTACCAGTGCGTACTTTTACATTCTTCGTCGGATTTAAATTGCGTTTTTGACATTTTGCTTCCTATGAGATAGAAGCCAAGATTTCAAGCAAAACTGACGCAGAAATCTACTAATATTAGCATATTCTTATGTCAAATCTGCCCGCGAGCGTTAACCACTGCAATTAGTTCAAAGATAGATTGTGTGTGTTCCTAGGCTCGACTCTCCTCCATTACCCCGTAGACGTTCTCATTCTGAGAAAGATTAGTTAACATTTACTAAATAAATCACTAGGTACAGCTAAACAGAGAGTAAGAGTTTAACGGGTCGGATTAGATGAAATTAACTTTGATTAGCTACAAAAAAGTCACACTGATCGGATCGGCGGTGCTACTCTTCCAGTGTCCGTAGGCTCCAAGATTTTTAGATCTGATCTTTCTTAATAGGTGCTAGTAGTAACTCTTCTTCATTGATTAACTTGTTAAAACCGATATTAAGTTCTAAAGTTGGTGCTATTAGATAAGATAGATTAGATTTAAGTAGGGAAGTTGTTCAAGAACTAAACCAGTATGTACGCTATGTATTCCTCCCACGATAGAATTGGCAAAAAAATTCCACTAACCAAAGTCATCCTAGCTAGTCATTCGGATTTGGTGTCTTCATCACCCCCTGCCTGTCCAACTTGTGGGCTCAGTGGCCCTTTATTTGGGGATTTTTATATGTAACTCTCCCGGTACGTGAAACCAAATGTTGCGCAGTGATCGTCTTAGGGTTGATCACACCTATTATGCCAACGAACAAAATACAGCTGATCATTTTCAGGCCCAGTCAGGCATTTCATTCATCCCACACCACTTAGAAGCCTACCTGTAAAGCCATATAACAATGAAAAAGTGAGATGTGAATGCAGACAGGTAAAAAATGGTGCAGCACTTCTCGATTACTTTCACTCCACGAGTCAATAAACATGACAATAAATCAAAGGAGACGTAAATATGCAAATAACATTCTCTTACTGATTGGGTTTTCGAAAATAATTTTTCCTCTAATTAATCCAGTCATTATAATTTCAATACTGTTCTGTCGCTGGGAATAGCAATAGTCCAGCCAGCGCGTTAGCCACGAAGGGGCGCTATCAAGGTGATCCAAGATGGCGGCTTGAGGAACAAACAAAATAATAGCCTCTTGGTTTATAGAAGACGTCGTCACAAGGAGTAAGGGCCAAATTGACGGCATAGTCGTTAAACATAAGCTGAAGAAATGGCCACTTGTGCTAAGACTATTGAACCATATTTCAGCCTTTGGTCTATCAGAATCATTTCTTCTTACCTGGTGTTTTTCAAGAAATGTTTCTCTCGTTTGTAAGCGAAAGAATTTACAAATTTAAACAAGGAGAGGGCTTGATGATTTGCGAATGGGCTTCAAATAGTTGTTATTGGACATAGTGCAGAGGCGTGAAGCCTCAGCTTAGGTTGATATCGTTCATTTAGCTCTGCTCTTTCTTTGCATTTGATATAAAAAGTGGAACCTTTTGGTTAATATTTGGTTCCAACTCTTAATTTCAATGAACTGACTGCCTTAAAGGCGTGCATTTATCCATTCCCAGACTGCACACGCCATAAAATAACGGTCAACTCAATAAATGAGATGATACAACTATGTGAAATACTTTTTTGGGTCTTCATCACTCCAAATGGCATCTGTAAAATGTGAAATCACGTCATAGAGCAAAAACATTACAAGAACGGTTTCCTCCAAGTAATTGCAAAATTACTTCTTCTTCTTCTTCTTCTTCTTCTTCTTCTTCTTCTTCTTCTTCTTCTTCTTCTTCTTCTTCTTCTTCTTCTTCTTCTTCTTCTTCTTCTTCTTCTTCTTCTTCTTCTTCTTCTTCTTCTTCTTCTTCTTCTTCTTCTTCTTCTTCTTCTTCTTCTTCTTCTTCTTCTTCTTCTTCTTCTTTCAATGTAGATTTCATTTCTAGTGGTTAAATATCCTCTAGTGGATTTCGAATATTGAAAGTTGAAATTCCGTTAGCTTCCGCAATTCATTTCTTCACTCGGGCGGTTATGAATTGTCATTAATTTCTTTAAATTAAATAGTGGCGCTGTTCAACTTCATGCATTTGCCAAAGCAAGAGGAATTACGATTTTCTCGAGCAGGTAGACAAGGCGTTAGCAATTAGTTCTGATGATGGGGAGGTGGAGAGGTGGGTAGGAAGAGGATAAGTGCCCGAAGAAGCCGACATTTCCTTTGATCTTAACCACCCCTACAAGAAGAGGTTACTGTGAAGAGCCAGTTAAGCAGTCTAACTTGAATGACGGTCCGCTTTCTGCGCGTCTTACCGTGGCCTCCAAATCCGACAGGGACGCTCTCCACTTCTCTCTAGTGTTAATTGCGGACACCTTTAAGACCTCGGTGGGAACTGATTTATATTTTTAGAATAACCATAGAAATCAACAATAGTCCCCATTCTGTGTCCCAGCGAAACATCGTCATTGAAATCCTATTCCCACCTCCTTCTATCATATGGTGATGGCGTCAGCTTCCTTAGCAAATTTGGCTAGCTGTTAATAAGCATTCTGGATGTTTTTAGAAATGATCAACCATCCCCCGCCAGTTGATCAAGTCAGTGTTTCAGTTAGCCTGCTCAAACTTTTGACTCTTTAGTCCATAAATCTCAGTTTGTCTCTGAGGAAGATTAAGTCGGAGATTCTTAGCTGAAAGTATGTCGATTCTGCTCTCGTGTAGAATCCAAAATTATTAACTATGTGCTAGCTCGAAGGTAAAGCTCCCTTGGCACAGTTGGATCACTGAAGAACGTTGACCATTGGTATCTGATGTGTTGGGCTGTTGGTCGGTTCTAATAAGCAATTAATCTAATAGTTACTTTAGACTCTCACAAGAGGAAACTAGTCAGCAAATGAGGATATGCGCATTTGAAATGTCATGCTTTCTTCCTTTTGGAGCAGTTGTATATTTTGATAAACCGTGTTTTCGTAAAATAATTTGAGCATGGAATTGCCTCAAAACGATAAGATTAAGCCAAGCATCTTAAATGATCTTTCAAAGACTTTGAATACCAGCCTTCATAATGAAAAGAGACTAGGCATGGAGGCTTCCTTTGAGTGAGATCTCATATAAGCTCATCTCATCCTCGTTAAGCATGATTGACACGGTGGCAAAGCAATTCCGATTCTAACAATTGCTCCTGTCAACCTCTCTACTTCAGAGGAAGGCATTCAAAACACGAATAAAGTTCAGTAGAATTCAAATGGATGATCATTTTTAGAATTAAGGACACTGACGGTAGTAGCGGACATTTCATTAAAATTAAACAGATTTGGAGATACAGTGTTTGGCAGATGACAGGACAGGATTAAAGGCAGGAATCAGAGGGGACACCTATGAAATCTATTTAGATATGTCCCAGTGCAATTAACACAGTGCGCAAGATTTAAGGTGTGTGGGCATTGTCTAATGAGGCGGATGACAGTGTTTTCTGTTTGTCGGCAAGTTTATTAGAAGTTAAATTACATAATTAGTCTCTTTACCCGCCACAGAGGGAGCTTGAGTCGGACCAAAGCGGTCTGACAGCTTCTGACAGGCGGGCTATTTATGTGAAACTAGAATGTCCACTGACGACTAGAGAATGCAAGATCCACTGATGCCTGATGATGGCAATTAGCAAAAAAGTTCATGCATCAAGCGCTTTCCCTCTGTAAAACGCTCTTTAATCATTCAGCCGCTAGTGACAGAACTCACGCATCTTAAAAACTAGACTATTGTTGTGTGAAAGCATACGAATTTAAAAAAAAAAAACATTGACATCAGGTGATGTTGAACTAAAATTTAACTTCTGACTTCGCTATGCTATTTAATAAAATAGTGAAGATCGCGGTAATGCAGGACTTTAGTTCAAAGGAAACAAAATGCAACGATATTATGGCGAAACTCTCAATAGCCCGTAGTACCGTTAGTCCAATGGCAATGGATAGTTACTATAGCAATAAAAATAATCAACATTTGTTGCGATAGTTTTCACACTGAATGTTGGAGTAAAACAGACTTATTTGTTCATTTTAAAGAGACGAAATTTCGAGAGAAAATTAAATGATTTATTATAACGCACTTGAAAAAAACTAGGTGATAATTCAGGACACATAATTGGAGGATTCCAGCTTAATTGTAAGTTAATTGAGAGGACAATGAAGGCGAAACCTCGTTTGGGGGGAGGACTGATGGTGTAGGGAAAACGGATCCCATTGGCTGCCCAAGTTTTGTGTGCGCTTATGGACGGAAGTGTGCAAGTCTGTGCTAGTATAAAGCCTGGTACAAACGACACCAGAACAGTCGTCCGCACCATGCAAATCGAGAATATTATCAAGGATCTCCCGCTACCACCAATACAATCGCTATCCAATTCATCCAATCTTCTGCCACCTCCTCCTCCATCTCTTTCAGCAATTCCATCAGTTCCAACACCTGACCAATTCTGTCTTCCAACTGACGGCACTCCACAGTTCCCGACTCAACTACTCCAATTAAAATGGCAACTCTTTTGCGTACAGAAGAGCCAGCAGGAACTAGCCAGTGCTATCCTCCAACTCAGTAGCATGATTCTGGCTCACTCAGCTCCACAGCTGAGTCCATCGTTCCTTGCACCACAGCAACAACAACACCAACTCCCTCTTGGCTTTACAACCGGTAAAGTTCCCGGCAAACGTCGCTGGAGCTCAAAGGACCGAGGATCTAGTAGTCAGCCAAAGTACCCTTTGATATCACCAAAGTCAAAAATTCCGGGACCTGTTGTCCCATGCCAATGCGATGCTTGTCAAAAGGGAGAAGTGGAGTCTCTAACATCTAAACCTTCGGAAGGTGTCAGTCAAACCCCGCTTGATCTTTACGTCTCCTATTTCTTAAATAGTCTCGAAAACAGACAACTTCCCCTGCCTCCTAGTATGGCTGTTTCTCAACCACTTCTAGAGAAACCCCCCAGCCAACAACAGGTGAGCTAAAGAAATGTTCACTGGGTTTTGGCAAACTAGCTCTAATGGAAATGTTATATAAATAGCTCGCAATTGTTTGCGTTAACTGTCGTTAATGTAAATATTTCCGCCTCGTATGGAATAACAAACGGCCAGCAATGTCTGTTTGGTAGATTAAATGTAACACCTCGCCTACCACAGTACATTTTTCCACCAAAAATGATTACCTTAATTTATACAAGATTATTATTAGATATATGTTAAATTGTTATATGAACTCACCTATAAGTTTAGAGGGCCGCGAAAGTAAATCAGATTTTAAACAAAGCAATAAATTCACAAATGCAATAGGCTGTACCTTTATTTACCTGATGTCTGTTGATTTTATACTCTATGACAACTAGCTGAAACCGCGGATTTACTTAGATCACTCTTAAAACGTTACATCTAAAGTGTGTTTTAACATGAATTTCCACTAAGAAAATTTTTTTGCATAAATTATGACCAATTAAGTTACCTAGGCATATAAATGAAGATATCTGAAAGATGCCACGCATTAAAATCTGGATTTACATCATTTTAATTCATCATTTACATCATTTTGAATTCAAATGAAAAAAAAACTTATTTAAAAAATTAGACAGTTTGACACCCAACTTCTTACACAAGCGAACTTTTGGAAGATTGAAATACTAGTTGCTGAGACATCCCAGAGTAAATTACAATATATCAATGGAATGATGAAGTGAATTTTATTGGACGGGTAGCGTTCGGTAGACCTTCAGTCCTCACTTCCAGTCTGCCGAGTAGCCAGGTTGACATGAATAATCCTGAATAACGGTCAATGAACTCTGAACGGAAATAGGCAAACGTTGCCACCAGACGCCAGCGATTCCGCATAGCGGGGACGTGAAAATAAGCCATCTTCTCTCGGCCATAAATAAGACACGCAACACTCACGAAGTTAGGATTCTTCGAAAGGCCACCATGCCTCCCCGTTCTTCGTCTTTTCCTTCCTCTCCCCGTTTTCTATCACCCTCTTTGAAAGTTGGACGTGGGAATAATTGGCCAGCGTCCTGACCGTCCATTATATCCGCCTTATGCATATTAATATGAGAATGTGTGCAATGGGAGAAAAATAACACGCGTGAACGCCCTCAGGAGTGTCAGGATTCCCAGCTACTACGTGCATTCTAATTTTGGCAGGTGTATGTCCGAACCTCTATGGCTTCTTTTTCCCTTCTAGGAGACCCCACTCGATCTTGCTACGCATTCACGAACCCATCCATTGAAGACCGAACTTACCGCAGATCTGACTCGACCTAGGCTTACCTTCAGTCAACCGGCTATCGGAGAAGTATCTTCAGAATTGAACACTTCTCCAAATAGTCTAAATCTCTCACCACCTAGAGATCCTTCACCTCCCTATCTTTTCAACAAATCCTCCCACCTTAACGGGAAACCAAACTGTGAACCTGCATTCGATGATATTTTGCAACTGGAAGCAGCGGCCATTTCAGCAAACAGTTTCAAACCTACTTGGAGCCATTCGAACGCTCTGGCGGAGAAGGACCGAGCTATGGTTGTTCTTAATCCCAACGAACCTCGAGAGATGTTTGTTGGAGGAGAGCCCAAAGTGAGACTTCCTGTCTGGGCGTATAAAAAATGTGTCTACATGGTGGGAAGAGAGCAGAAACGGCCGGCAGCCAGATTGTGTCTCTGTCTCCTGCAGTCCCTTTTCAGTCTTCGTTACCTAGTGAGTCATAACTACAGTGGGTCGAGACAAAAGCGACCAATTGATCCGATGGTTATGAAAGCAGTGCTGAAACAGGCAATGATGCAATTTGGAAAGGAGGACAATGTTCTTCCAGGGATGGAATTTTCGCAAGGAAAGTTGAGAGACTACCTCAATAACGCTTTTCGTGTGATGGCTTTCAGACGACGACGTGGAGACCGGGTCAAATCGCCATTTTGGAACGATGCCGGTGAACCGATCTTGAGCCTGGATCCGCCAAAAGATTTCAGGCTTAATGACATCATTCTTACGAAAGTTCTTCCACCATTTCGGCAGATTTGAATTCCTCTAATTAATGATGAATCCTCAACTTTTTTTTCTTTTGGAGTTAATTAATATCACATTACCGAAATATCAATTTATTTATTAACTTGTCGACGAGATACCCGTATTCAGATATTATTATTATTAGCAATTGGTAAAGACTATGAAACCATGACTTTTATCGGTTTGATCACAGTTTTAGTGGTGTACAATTAAAACCCAAAAATACTAAAGTCTATGCAGGCGACAATCATTTAGTTGAGTTTTCGCTAATTTTGTCTAAACTCAAATTCTTGGAAAATAAAGACCCGGCAAGTTGTGTGGATAAGACATTGCTAATTTGAGAGGTCCTCCAACCTTCATCTTTTTAACCACATGTGGTGCAGACTTTTGATTGAGGGGGACTCGCAGTTAGATTTGAAGTGATCGGCCATTCTTTGAACTTTGGTTAATGAGGCGATTTGAAGGATCTGACTGAACCTAAGGCAATCAACAACAACCCTGTGTATAGATCTGAGCAGTTGCATTAATTGACCGATTGATCTAGAAGGATTGATCCAATGGGGCATGGGGCACTGAATCAGGCTAACTAATCTTACGCTTTTCTCCCTATAAACTTACAGTAAAATATAGTTTTTGGTTCTTAGCTCATTAGAATGTACCTAACCAGATGCATGGACAATCCTTATTTGGAGGTAGTTAAGCATCCAGTAGGTTTCCCTATCCATTCAAATTCGATTTAATAGTCGCTATGCTGGTTCGCTTTTGGCCTCCTCCATAGATAGCAACCATTGTAATAATTGACCCCAGTTACATCTGAACAGTGCGAGTCGTCTTTGCAGTTCATTTAGTTGATGAATACACTACAATTAGAAGTGTTTTATATCCGGCTATTAAGTTATTACAAATGCTAAATTTTCCAAGATGTTTGGAACTTGGATGGATATTGACCAGGAAAATACATAGTTTACTGACCATTGTTTAATATTGATATTGAGTTATAAGGGAGAATCTGTAGAGCATTCTTGTATAAACGACAGTATGTTCCGCCACCATGCCTTCGTCCGATACCTACTTCGCCCTGCCTATAGACCTGGTACCTCCTTTGCCAGCCTTTGCCTTTCACTGCCTCAAAGTCGGTTAAGCCGACTGGAACACCACACTGATTAAAAAAGTTATGAAATTCAGTTGCCATTCTTACCAGAGTCCTCGTTAGCCGACGACCCCCATTCACTCAGATAGTAAATAAATAAATAAAGGAATGAAAGAAAATGAGGAAGTTGGTGTTGGTTTCCCTAAAGCAGCTCACTAATTCTGTCAATCTCATGTTATGAAGTGGTGGAGGAAAATCGCCCTAAGGCAGCCTATCATCGCAAATAGAACGTATTTATTATCTGCGAAGTCATAGTAATGAAATGTGAAACAGTTATCCCACACAGCCCCATCACGCCTAGGCCAGTGTAAACTCGTGGCATTTCGAGGGGACCATAACTTTGGAATGGAAAGTCGTGAATGGGAAACTTAGAAGGAGAGGATGCAGCATTCCCACCATCACGAAACTTCGTAACTGAACGAATTCAAGTGCGCTTTTGCTAACGCTTATTAAAATTATCCTTTTGAAAAAGCCCGAGTGCATAATCAGGAACAGGGAATGTGCTCTCAATCAGCAAAAAAAACCTTTATTCCACCAATCAAAAATGGATTTTATATCTTCATTTCAATTACTGATTTAAATAAATTCGGTTCTTGTTAAACATGGAAATCGGAAGTAAAAATAAGATGCGAATACATTTAAATAACAATTGCAAATTTGGCGAAACCATACAGTCGGACGATTTGCTTGGTTTAGTGCAAAGATATTTGGATTCTCTACCGAAATCTTCGAAATCAAGAGCCTTCCCTGGTGAACTGGATAATGGTATTTTAGAAAATTAATTCCATTGAATTCTTTCTTCACTTTGGTGCCGGATTTGATCGCTTGTTTTCACGTCTTGAACTTGATTTCAAATCCTTTAGATTTCGTTTAAATGTATGTTTCCAAGTGAAATGTGAAGCCAGAGGTTTGATCGCTCGAAAATATCGTGACTGGTCTTCTCGATACATGATTTGGCACGTATTTTGGAGACGACGAATACGTTGCATGCACGCCAATCAAGAGTTTTGTAGTTCACAGCCATTAGGATCCAGTCAGTATGACTCGCGATCCTCGGCAACTCAATAACATCCAATGCCGGAAGCGCAAAGTAAAACCTTGATGCGGACAAAGACGACTGTTTGAGAGCTAAGGTACCTTCATCAAAGATTCGAAAATAAATAAATCGCAATATCAAAGAGGAATTCACTGTAGAGTAGCGTTTTCGGTTTTCTGACCTTGATTTTGACATAATTCCTATCCACGAAAGCGTTTTTCTTCATCTTACATCACATTGACTGCCGGTGGTGATGCGATCAGCCCACCATACTTAACATCAACACATCAGTCGAAAAAGACTTGAGTCTATTTTTGAGGACTGTAGTTTGCAGAACTGCCTGAAGAATTGGACTATTAAGAAATCATATCTAAGGACACTAAAATTTATTATTTGGTAGTAAAATCGCTGAACATTAACCAATACAAGTTCTAATGGACTTGGAGATACATCGCCTTCAATTTTTGAGAATTTGGAGAGGAGATTTTTTATTTTGAATTTAATTGTCGATTCCTCATGTCATGTTTGCCTTAGAGCCTGCTTTATTTTACTCACTTGTAGGGCCTTGATTATGAAGAAATACCCATGATTTATAGGCTGATGATATCCCTCTTAACTCTCGATACCTTCCCACATTTCATCATAGGGTAATGGAACTCAGTTTAGTTGGAAACGCCCTAGAAGTTCCTCGAAAAGGAATTAGTACTAGACTTAGGTTTCCAATGATTTTTAGTTGAGAAAATTATTGGGATCAAAAGATAGCACAAAGCGATACAATTAGAAGGCGGAAAGTTGAAAGAAAGAATAGATCATAAAAACAGAGTCTCAATGCCGTTCTTCGTCGATTTGTCCCTTCCAGAATTGGTCTTGCTGTATGACGCTTCCCATTTATTATCGTGAGATTCAGAACTAATAATTTTTGACGATACTTCATCGTCGCACCCAGTATTTTTTCAGTCCCTGTTCGCGCGTAGAAAGTCACCCAAATCAAAAATCCCTAACCCCATTGACAGTGGGCCTCTTTTCTTTGCCTCACCTTCGGAGACAAACCAGCAATTATGGGTTAGATGGCAGTGATGTATATTAAACCACTGCGCTGAGCAGCTAGCAAGGAACGGTTGGGTACTTCCGGTACCCTCCAGAACCAAACCCTTTGATTTAAATCTCGGTCGCAAGTTAAGAACAACCGAGAGCGGAGCGGGCATATCTATGATGATGCGGGATTATCCTGTTCTCAGCGGATACGTATTCGTCTACAGCCTTACTTCATCCGGTTGGAACAATCTGCGTCCGGAAACGCTTAACATAGGTGTCAACATAACCTCGCCATTGCTAAGGTTGACATCAACTTTCGAATCAGAGTGCGCGACTCTTTGAAAAAATGTAAATTTGTCGAAGAAAGTACTATCATTGATTTCAGTAGTAATATTTTGGTTAGCATACTAACGACATTACCCAATTCCAATCGCAGTTAGCGACTAAAAATTGCAAGTTGAAGTAAGCCTCTATAACTTGATAATTTCAATGACCTCAAGATTTGAAAACATTTAACGATCACCTATTATTTATTGTGGAGCAGAAGCGAACGTCTTTAATATACCAACCGACCTGCAATGATCATAGGCATTGGTGAAACCATGATCCACAAAGAAATAAACGAATGCGCTATCTTCAACTAGGGAGCTCCTAGAAACTTTCTCTCTTTCATAGATAAAATCAAGATTTCTCTGCTTAATCAGAAGATTGGATTTGGTTGTTGCATTATCAGATTCCTTCTTACCTCGATCATTTTTTTCTGGTGCACGCCCCCTTGGACCTTTTAAAATTGTTTCTCCTCATGCTTGGAAAAAAAGAGGATTCAAACTAAGAAAATTGCTTCTGGAACAACACATCGTATTCGCTTGGTGTACCGGTCGTGTCAGAAGTCACCTCGGTATGAAATTAACTCACCGCAGATATTGCATTGCGGAAGTCAATGCTCTTTCGTGATATTACCGAACATCTCAGGAGGTGAACATTGACAAAACATTTGTACTATTGAACCTATAACAACAGTTGAATTTCCAAGATAATATTCTCCATAAATTTGCTGATTTGCCTAAGGAACGAGAAAATCAAGCATAAATCAAACCTCCACGTTGTCACAAGCTTTAAAGTGGCTTTACTATTTGTAAAAAATTGACCGAGCGGATTTTGGTGTGGAGATTACATTGGTGATCGCTTTTGCTTAACCGGATCTTTTGGTGATGTAATTAAAGGCATTTCATTTTCTAATCCTCGTGAAAAGAGAGCCCAACCAGGCAGTCAGAAAAAGTTTGCACTTTGTTCCAAATAATTAACCTGGGTCTACTTGGTTGAGGATCTGGTTAACTTGCCATGAATTTGGTAACCCATTTTATAATTATCTGTTCGCTGTGTCTTTAGTCCTGCACCAAAGAACGAATCAGAATATGGAAGAATTGGGCTAAGTTAAAGCTTAGCTCTCCAACTATAAATCGCCTGATTCTAATAGAATTGAATCCGGGCTCTTTAAGTGGTCGACAGGGACTCGCGTAAATCACCGAATGCCGAGAAATCAAAAGGCACATCCAGACAGGAACGCAGGTTGCTACAATATCTGAATGTGTGGATTCAATTGTGTGTAAAACGGAGAATTGATAAGGGCGTATGTCAAAGGGGAGGTATTCGATTGTCCATTGCAGGCGCGTCCAGATGTATCGCTTGTGGTGCGTATCACTGCAACCGGAGATCGAGTAATTGGGTCAGTCATATACCGCTTTTTCAAAATTTGAGAGATGTAGAAAACAACCGTTCAATAAAAGCATCGGAAGACAAGAAAGAGTGTCAGATATAGTACTGGTAAAGGTGTGTTTTAAAGAGATCCATAGAAGAATACAGCATTCGATAGCGTAGAGAATAAAACCCAATGAATGCTGCGATGGTTTACGTTTTTTTGAGTTAATTTTCAACCTAAAGTTAGAAAATCTCATTTGTTTATGTGCGACGTGCCTATTCCGCTCTAGCTCAGGTTTCATTGACAATAAACGAACTACAATTCATCGAAGCTTCGTCAAAATAGTAATAACTAATGGTATTAGATTCAATCCGAGTTCGCGTATATCCCGGGCAACTTGGATAAATAATTTTACATTAAATCTTAAGTTCTGTCGTCTTTTATTTGCTAACTACTACGTGCGTTTGCACGTCAATTTTATTGCCCAATAAGGCTCTGTTTGCGAAGATCAATTCAAAATTTCCTATAAATCTAATCTAGCGCCTTCTTTAAATGAATCGTTCATATATTTACATTACATTGGAAAGGGTAAATAATGAAATGTTTTAGCACCGAAATTAACAAGATGGTTTATTTACTATGGGAATCGATTCGGATAGTTTATTTGTCGTCGACATTTAAGATTAGAACGGAAAGCACACATATTACAATTCAGTGCGTACAAGGACCGTTATTTTTCCCTACTATGGGTTTCCTAGAATTTTTTTTAATTAGCATAGCGTGCTCAGAAATCGCATACAATTACGTAGGAATTTGAAATGGTGTAAAAAAGAGTCATTTCACTAACTCGCAAGACGATTCGTTGGTGATCAAGGTAATAAACTACCAATAGAGAAGTACCTTGAGAAAATCTGACTAAATATGATTGAACCAATCAGCTGTGGCTTTCGGCATTGAATTATTTTTTGTTGTTTATCTGAAGACGTTTAGATGATCCCTAATGTTCCATACTTCGCCGTTCCGCCTAGACGGTGGCGTAGCTGCTTATTTTTAGCTAAGTAGTTCCAAAATCATCAATTTTAACCAATTAATGCCGCAGACCTAGCCATCTGGGTTCGACCTTTACTCAAGTGATTGTCTGTTTGAAGAGAAAGCACATTTTTTATTTAGTTGATGGCTCAATGCGGCATTCTACTTGTTGAAATTGAAATATGGAATAGGTGCTTTCTGGACTTGTAAAAGCACGTAATTTTAGGTTTGTTCTTTAGATTTCGGTGGACGTTCAGACTAACGCGTTCATCTGATAATCATTAAGTTTCCAACTTTTAGTTCCTAAACTAAAATTCATACGGCGCAAGAGCGTGAGTGCATCTATTCAGAATGGAACATTGTAGATTCGTGCATAGAAATGATTTTGAGACAATTTAAAACATGCATCTGAGTGCGGAACTTAAAAAATTATACTATGAGTTCCAAAATAGGCGTATAGAAAAATGTTACGGCGATTCTTGGGCTGCCACGAAACACTCGACATTATAAAAATCATAGCGGGATAGCGCAAAGTGTTTATTTTTTTGCGCAAAACAGAGGAACACATAAAAACAAACTTTACGACTGCTGATGAGATCAAGCAAACTCCTATGGTGCCAGATAAAGAACTACAGTTCCAATTAGTACACTGTAATTACGAATCCAAGCAAATATCCCACTATCAAGAATGAGACAACGAAGCCATTTTAAATTGGCAAAAAGTATGTTTACTCACCTTATTTAATATTTTGCATCAATATCTTTTCGAGGCTTTTTGTTAGTCTATTGTTCTTAAAGAGAAATCAAATTGTGATATCGAGGCACTAGACCAGAAGACCAAAATGAATCTACGTATGTCCCTTTCATTTAAGAATGTCTCGATGTCAAGCATATTTAGCTTTAATTCTTCAGGTTAAATTACTGAGATCGCATTCGTGATTTCACAATGATTCTAGAGTCGATCGAAAACGCTGGGCATTTCGACATAACTATAATAATATTTGTTCAAAAAATGGCATCAAATAATAAATTCATCTGCAACGAACAAAGTGTCAATCGATTAAATCTCAAGAACTCTGAAATCGGCTCATAGGCTTAGACACATTAACAGCTAGCACTCGATTGTGTTTTCAGCATTCAATTGAGCTGCTGTGGTGGATCGATTTTGCAACCAATAGATTTAGATCATAGGAATCATTTTTAGGTATAAGGAAATTTGAAAAAAAATGGTGATATAACTGAGGGTAATTTTTACATTTGATTTCTTTTAATCGACGTCAAAATAGAGAATGTGCATTGTTTTGTTTATGATTTTTAAGCATTTTTGCAAATTTTTCTACAAATTTGATTGCAAAAAAGCCCATTGTTTACTTAATTTGATGTAATTTTTCAACCTTCAAATTAGTTTAAGCTCATCAACCACAACTTCACTTTCTGCGTGCGAGTTTTCGGGCTTGTTGGCCAAAAGTTAGTCTCTCCGAGGTGGGTGATTGCTGCTAATTCACCATATATTTAGCATTTGTTTAGCCACTAACTATGCCAGTATAGTTTTCATTAGCCACTTTTATTGCCATAGACTTGTTTTTTTGTGAAAAAAACCCACTGATGCTAAGCCGTGACCTTTTAATGCATTTTTATTAAAAAAATATTGACTTGTAACTATTTCGGCAACTTATTGCTTGATTTTTGGAAAAAGTTCATTGCTGAATTTTTTTACGCATTTATGAAGAGTGTTTTGTATTGAAGGTTCTTTTGATTATTTGAAAATGTTAGGTTTCCAACTCCATGCATTCTTGCTTAATTCTAAATCTTTACGCCTCTATGCATGAGCTCATTCACAGCGTGGATAAGTAAACTTACCTTATTAAATTTTTATCGTGTTTCGGTAGTCTTTCGTCTTGCTCTCTTCAATGTATCGCAAATGTTTATCCATGAAATTCAAATGGAAAAGTGGTTCCTCGCATTCTGCGAATTCAAATAAATTTTTACTGGAGACTAGAATCTGAATTTCTTTCATTAAAATTATTTCATTTTCGACTATGAATCTACTAATTTCGCTGATTCTATTTGTGTTATATGCTTAAAAATGCTCTTTAGGATGCCTTGGGCATTTCCTGCTGGGTAAGTCTTTCTTTAGATAGAGACTAGCCACCACTTGACTGCATGCCTCATCATTTTACTCTTGTTCTAACTCCTGATTGGCGCCTGTTTTGAATCATTTACCTCACTTTAGCCATAACATTAATCCTTTCTTCTCTTATTCGCATGTCCATCAGTACTGTCTATGCACGAGGGAGCTTTTCGAGCAGAAGATATTTAGACTTTTTTATTGGGAAACTGAATCCCTTCTTTGCCAACTTATTTGCCCCGCATAGCCTAATTCAACCAATCGCGGTCGACCGAATTCCTCAACCAATGAGAAGTCTTCTAGACGGGAATCCGAGCCTTCAAATCTGTTGTCTGCTTATGGTACGGGTGGAAAGATGCATCATAGACTATTCGGCAATGCTCAAGAAAGCCAACTTTCCGGCATATTTGCTGAATCATAACTGTAGCCAGTTCTGACGGGCTTACGTTTGCAATTGTTTCATTTGCATGTGAAAGCCGGTGAAATTTTATGGGCGTTACCCTTCAATGTAACTGTGACTTTTGGCGAACATCGATGAATTATTGAAATTCACAGAATGCTTCTTAATCTGTAAATCCACTATTCTGGAGACTGCCTCATTCGCTAAGGTTACCTTTATTAACCATAATGTAGCTGAGCAAAGTCCACCTAGGTTTTTTTCTGACAATCTAACGCCTTTGCGATGGTGCAATCCGGGGAAGGAATTTTGTTCTTTTCATAACCTTATATTTGATTATATTGCTGCAGCTCCTCGATGGTTGGAGACAGTCGACGCCTGGCGTTGCGCATCCATGTGCCTGACGCGGAAGTAACTAAGGCGCTTGTCTTTGATGCACTCATGACTGTCTCTCAGGCCTGCGATCAAATACGGCATCAGATTCGTGAAATTGATGGACTAGACAATCGTGAGCTTTTCACGTCTTCCAGTTTAATCTTTGAACATTTTGACAAAATGCGCAAATGTTGAGTTCCTTACAAGATTGTCTAATCTGTTTTCAAACTCTTCTTTTTGGCAGCTAAAGACTATGGGCTATTTCTTCCTCACGAGGATAATAAGAAAGGGCTTTGGTTGGATAATTCTCGAAGCTTGGAACACTACATCCTTCGTAATGGGGTGAGAACTTAATAATCTTGATTTTTTTAAGATACATTTTCGTCCGAGCTTGTTAGCATGCTGTTTGTGAAATGAATGTTATGGATAGGCTAGCCTAAACTACGTAAAGGTGCCGTTCTTCCTTATTGATCACTTTTGGCTATAGTGTAGGCTGCCTCCGCGGGCTTTAGTGTTTTGCCCAGTACTATTGCTTTAACTTGCTACCCCACTACCGTATCTTCCCGCCATTTGTCACTCCTTTCCTCACAATAGAAATGACCGCTTTCTTTCATGTATGATATTCCCTTACTGTCGTCATTATCTCCACCATCTAATGCAATTCAAGTGGAACAAGAATGACGAGACTCTTTTGGACTATCGATTTTATGCAATAACCCGATTAGTTCATTCCCTTAAATCCAATAAGATGGCGGGTAGAACGACCAATACGTCATTTTGTTTGCCTCTTATTCGGACATATTAATCGTCTTGACGCAAGCTGTTATTCAAACTTTAGGTCGTGGGCCACTGTTTTAAAAGCAATGAGTTGTATCTGTCTGAGTTGTATTTAGTTAATTTCACTATTTCCCTAAACTTTTCAAGCTAAACAGGTTCGTTTATTGGAATCACCATTGTATATTGCACACGTACCGAAATATAACTGCACACCATGTGCGGATGTCAACAATTCACGCGAAAATCTACGAGGCGAAGCATTTTTAAACCCCGTCAAATTTCGCGACGCTCCTTTCTCGAACAGGATTGCTTGAATTTCCCAATATACGCTTCGGAAAGTTTGCATAAATAGGCCGTTTCTCTGCAAAGATTCTTGCGCTTTCTGTCTGCGAATCCCTTGATCCAGTGATTTCCAGGGCTAACAACTGCAATTCACCCCTTTCTAAAGGAATTGATTAACTCCTCATAGACGCACCCCGTTTTTACCATGAACCGACTTTTCTTCCCGACATCATTAATTTTTCTGCCTTTTACATCACAGGTGCATCCTTATATAGCTTGTTCATGTGCCAAGTGGTGACTCATCCTGCTTGAGGTCACTAGCGAACCTCCGGTACATTAAATTCTCATCATTTCCACCTTGTGTCGGTAACCAAAAGGTGATATGGAAAAATGCTTGACCCCTCGGAACATAAAGTAGTGTGTTACATGTGGTAGCATTTTCTGAATTGACCTATTCCCTCTTGCGGATCAAATCACCCCAAAAGTAGAGGTAGACTTCATACGTCCTATATGTCAGCACCCTTTGATGTATCATCTCGGCGTTTGTTTAATTACGTGGTCTGGAAAGGCGCTTTTTCTGCCTTTAAGGTCACATTGATCGTGTCAGGTGCCACATTCCGTAATTTGGTTTGCAGGTCTGGTCTCATAACCAACCTTCAAGGGACCTCCCACGATGACGCTCATTGAAGGCGAAAAAACCCAGCTGCTTTGACTGAGAACCTTGCCCTTAGCTATCCTTTTATAGGCTAGACACATAAATAGTGTAAATAGTTACTCGGACTTTGCATTTCTGACTGCACAGCAGCAGGCTATCAAGTCGAAGATCATGGGCAGTTTTTGTTCTCATGTTCCCAGGTAATTCTATAACGGACAAACTCCTCTTTCATAAGTTAGATCAGAGACCTTCATTCTTGTCCTAATCTTACTAATTTCGGCCACCTCGCGTCCGGATTCGTCCTTGTACACAATTTGACAATCGCCAGTTCGCGAATTGCCGTCCCGTGCACCAGAGCGGTCCAAGGTCATTTTCATTCGATGATGAGTTTCCAAGATTATTGGATAAAAATTCGTAAAAATTGATTGATTTACCTTAAACCAGGAGTTCAAGACCTGTGACTATTGCCCTTCGATTTTAGGATACGATCGAATATAAATACCGATTTCGCTGGCTGTATATTCGGACAATGGATGGAACTCGAAAAACCCTTCGTGTTGATGATAGTAAGACTTTGGCCGAGCTCATGCTTCCCATCTGCACCAAAATGGGTAGGTGAATGACCACAACCAGTTTTGGGATTTTCTTTTTCGGAAGCCTAGATAACTGAATCCTCCTTTGTGGAAAAGATAAACAGTCCTCTATCATGTTCAGTCTAGCGATAACTGGCTTCAAGAATACTCGATTGTTTAACGGTTCGCAGTCGCACTAAGCGAACGTTTTGTCCTATGCAAACGCGACTGATTGGCGCACGGGAGTGGAGCTGAAGGGCGAAAGTTATGGGAAGAATTTAGAAAAATATGCTGTACTTTTCTGATGTGGGCTTTTGTCAGCCAGATTGAGGCTAGACCTGAATCATTGTTCGTCGTGTCGGGCGAATAATGTCTGATAAAATGTACTGGCGACTGATACACCAACGTCCTAGTTGCTCGAATCAGCAATTTTGGCCGCGCAGCCTGTGATCGCCACACTTCCCAAACAGTATTAATTCTTTCATATGGAATAAGAACTCCTTGATTTGATAGGCACAATGGACTTCCCAATTCGTAAAATAATCTGCCGGTGAAGGAGGCACCTGAAGTTATCTTCGTCTGGCGGGCAGCTGCATTTTATAACAACTTCTACCAATTTATGATCTTGTAATCTATGCTCTTGATATGCTGCCGGAATGAAGGCTAGTCAGTGCAGTTCGACCATACATTAAACGCTGTCGACCAAATTCTTCCTCTAATTAGTTTATAAAAAAACCCTACATCAATTTTGGCTATCTTATAGTGATTTTAGGATTCCATCGACAGCTCTAACGGCTTTGGTGCATATGACAAAGGCATTCATTGCCCTAGCGCTTTTTCACAAATTGATGAATCTCATTATCTTGGAAAGCGATGCGAATCTGCATGAGGATCGGGCGATTGACTGCTCGTTATGTTCATACCTAATAAAAGCTGATGCAAAGAATTAGTAAGGAAAGACGTCTCTGGACGAGAAATCACGCATTATCTCACTATCAGTAAGTGATTAATCACGCTCAAGCTTGAAAGGCCGGTGTATAGAAAAGTAAGCCTAAGTAAACCTAGCCCTTCTTTGGTTCAACACGGAATAGGTTTTCAGGAAGTGAAATGAGGGCCAACGTAAGGTATGGACGCCTGGAGGTCCGTTACTCTTATACTAATTATTGAACCTGCTAAGTCCAAGCTGATACAAAACCACTCATAGGTGAGAGGGAGCCTCTTTCGTTGGAAAATCCTTGGACCCGAGAAATGACATGTGTCAGCCAAATTTGAATGGTTGGCCCGATGTCAACGCCAAGACTGCAGAACTTTTGATTTTGTGGAGGAAACGAATAGGCACTTGAGAAAAAATTTTTAGATCGCATTGAAAACGCAGGCTCGTCCTCGAAACAGTTGACTGGCTTTTTCTGTAAAAAGGCTGCCTAGGGTAAAGTATCACTCGTCCCAAGTCTCCGAAAAAAATCGATTCATTGTACTGGTATTACTTCTTTAATAAGAGTTCGGTTTAGGTACACTATCGGTAGACAAAAGTGAGTCGCATCTGCGCCACCTTTATAAGATACTCGTATTTTGCACCCACGGAGAAAGTACGCTCCTTTGTTTATCAGGGCCGCTGAAGAGCAACGCCAAGCAGTGTACTAAAATTATGGTCTAATTCGCTGCATCTGTTCGGAATTTTATTTTAGGCTACTGGTTATGTCAGTGCTTGGCCTTTATTATGAAACGTTTTATGAATTATAATTATTAACAAATTTTGAATGATATGGAGATCAGGACCAAAACAGGTTCAACTGCCATCAG
Organism: Moniezia expansa; assembly: GCA_019097775.1. Lineage (NCBI taxonomy): Eukaryota > Metazoa > Platyhelminthes > Cestoda > Cyclophyllidea > Anoplocephalidae > Moniezia > Moniezia expansa. Next base: position 2,606,678 of record JADFDV010000093.1, read on the forward strand.
TGTCGATCCTTTCATTTTTTTTCATCCGTAAAGGCTTGTATTGCAATAATAAACAGCTGTGTTTAGTTGCCTTGTAGATGATAAGTGAGGATCTTTATTGTAGGCATTTACAACTACGAGGAGTATCTCTTGGTCCGTGACACAGAGGAAGCTGAGAAGGAGCGAGTTATGACTTTGAAACGTGCCCACCAATCAGGCGGCCTTGTGGGCAATCTTCGCGACGCAGATAAGATGGAAAAGCTTCGCAAAGAACTCCATACTGATGACGAAGGTGAGCGATAGCATATTTGTCGATATTGAATGAAACTGTTTTCTATCTTAATCAAGGCGTCGCTATCAGTGTGTTAACCTATTTTGGGTCCTAAAGTTCGGCCGCTCTTAATACAAATTCTGTTTACATAACCAATATCCAATGTCACTTATGAGAAAGACGTTACTTTGATCATATCCTCCTCATCTTTAGAACGGATGTCCATATACTTCGTAACCATGAAACTGATGCAAGAAATGTTTATAGCGCTTGTTAATGCTGCGAATGCAATTGACTTCCAACAAGTGTTAGCCAGTTAAAGATTTCATTTCGTTAATTAAACTTAATAGGGGCTGATTAGAAGCCCTATTATTTGTTGCCAAACAAAACCCTGTTTTCCAATCCGTGTAGTCTTTTTCAAGGCCATATGGGCAATGTAATTTTTGCCTTCACATTCACGTTTGGCCCAATTGTGAATACGCTCAAATATGCTTTCGGTAATTGGCTAACTGGGTGTTAAACTCTCGGTAGCGCAGGAGAGCCAAATGCTTTGTAACGGGTTGTTGGTCATTTCACATAGCGCGGATTTGCTTTGCTGGTGGCATGTGGCTTTGTGCTACTGTTAAATTCTATTTATGCCATTTGGGTTTAAAAGTCAATTATCTTAATCGAATTTTTATTTAACTGGGTCGTCTTTGCTTATTTACCTGTTTTACACCTGTTCATTCTAGTTTTTATGGGATAGAAATGACGTATCTCCCAGATGGAATAAAGTATCAGATTTGAATGTGTTGCATTTGTCCCGTACTCTTTAATACGTCTGTTCATTTCTTTCGATCTGGGTTGTTGTAAGGGCATTTTTTTGGGTGTCTGAAAAGAGCTTGGCCAAAGCATGCTCATGAGTATTCCACTTCGGCGAGTTCCCACTTCAGCGCCTAAATAGGTTCTCTGCTAGTTCTCGCCACTGCACCTTCTATAGATACGCCCAAAGCTTGGCCTCTTTCGTTAAACTCCGGCAACACTTATTGAAATGCTGCTCACGAAATATCCCATTTGTTTCGTAGTCTGAGACCATATTGAATTCTTCTGTTAGAAGCTGTTCAAGTTAGTTTTGGCCATTTGGTCTGGCCCTACATAACCTTTTCAAGTATGAAATTTTGGAATTTAGCGTAGTTTTTCGTACCTCAAGATAGGAACTAAATCGCTTCTATAAAGTTTAAATTATAACTACACCACAGAAATTTGGACCTCAGGAATTACCACTACCAATAATAATAGTATCGAAGTTCCACTAAAGAGGAGTGTCTTATTTTTCCTCTCGAAGTAATGGAGATAAGCTTGTGCCTCTGATTGAGAACCTCCTAGTTGACCAACACTCTGTGGACTAATATCTAATCAATCGGGGCAACCATTTCTATCGTTTGATTTGAACCAACGGGTTATGACGTCGTGCTATCTGGCAAGTCGAATGCGATGGACGCTGCCATACCTCAGCACAGTCATTAGGTCTCTGACCACGTGATTGTCCAGTCTGACTCATCATCTACATTTAGTAGAAATGCTAAATTATTTCGTTTCCAACCCTCTATTGCCTAGTCTGTTGTTAAGTTCCGAAGTAAAAGTTACCGGTAAATGTCGCAAAAATAAGTATTTCCTCTTTTTCATTACTCAGTATAATTTTTTGCTTCTAACTTTTAGCCCTGGCTGTAAAAAATGTTCGCCAGAATTAATAACTCTGTTTTATTAATTTATTAACGAAAAAGTGAGAGTGACGAACATCTTTATTGATATTGTGTAAATCTGCCATTTAGTGGTGGCATTTGAGGTCGTTTGAAGACTTCCAATAACTGGGTCATAACCAAATAAGTTCGTGCAAAATAGCCCATTCCCCGGAGCACTATTCGGTATTAGCTTGCGATTTGATTAATATGATGTCCTCAAACTTCAGTAATATGGCTCAACCCGGCCCAGAGTCTTCGGCAGCAGGGCATCGACGAAAAGGAGATCCTGCTTCTTCGAAGACGCTACTTCTTTTCAGACATGAATGTGGATGCCAGAGATCCCGTCCAGTTGAATCTCCTCTATGTTCAGGTATTATTTTGCATATTTTTCTACAACCGTGACATTTCAAGTCCATCTTCATTCTCGTGCTAGTGGATTCCCCAGCTAAAGGTGATGCAAACTAAATCGGATTTCCTGATTTGCAGCACATCTTTGTCAGAAAAAAGTTCTTTCCCCAGAATATGGGCATTCCGTAGGAGTTGCTGCTCCCTTTTAGAAACTTGTATCCTTCTTTCAGGAGATAATGTGGGATTTTACGAAAGCCTGGGCTATTTTCTATGTTCTAGTGACATACCTTTGTATGCACTCCTTGGAACAAATGATTCGCCCACTAGGTTTCAATAAATTCATTTATTGGTGGGAAATAAATGAATTCTAAACACTTAATTTTCATGTGAAATATGAACCGTAAGGTACTATTTATCAAAATCAGATAAAATGCCATAGACATGAAAAGCAATTTGTGCCAACTGACTTTTATGTAATAATAAACTTATTGTCAATAATTTTAACTGTTTGCAATGATTTGTAAATAAGAGAAATCACTACCTTCTTACCAACCCTTCTAATTCAATTGTCTACTTAAATGCATTACTGAAGAAATTGTTTGGTGCAAAATCGCACGAAATACAGTTCATTTTAGTGACTTATTGTTGGGTAGTAGTTGTCTTTCCCACACATACTTCCTGTTTTAAATTTTAAGTAGTAATTTCAACCACGCTTCAGCTGAGGATATTCTACCCAAGTTACTTTGTTAATGGTGCATTACTCTCGCTGAGTCACGCACCTTACGTCGTGGCCTCTCTCTTTGTTAGCCCACCTTCGTCCCACTTTCATGGTCCCTTTATTAAGATGAAACTACGGCATACTTAAACTCATATTTATTCATTCGCTATTCGCTAGAGTTCCAGCTTACGAAAGAAAACAATTTCAAAGTACCCAAAAGGCTAACAGCGAAATCTACACATGTGGAAATATGCTGCCTTGGTTTGTTTGGTAAATATACTAATCCGCGACTGAATTTCACACTGTACTAGAACGCATTCCGTAACTAAATTTGCTTGATTTGGCACTCATACAGCAATCGTTGCTTTGCCACATGTATAACCGATCATAGGTAATGCTTAAAATTTTTAAGTTTCCACGGATGTTGTGGTTAGGGATCCTATGCTGAAAATTATGACTGATCCAAAAGACTACCAGCAAATCAGATCGTTAATATGTCGGGCAGAATCACCATGAAAAGGAATAAAATGTTTCTATTGAAGGTGAATTTTAATCGTACTTTGTCGAAGATTGGGATCGCTTTCTTGCAAAGTCCCATAGATCTCTCATTAGGGTAGGGACATATGATCCAATTTTATAGTTTTAGGACTGTTCTTGAATTTTCCCCCATATTTTTTTTCGAAGGTCGTAACTGTTAAGTCGCCGAGTAATAGACTATTCAAAACTCCCCTGTACTGTACAACAAAGGGCTGGAATGAATCCTGAAAGAGGACTGGGCGAATGGGCAGATTCCTAGATTCCTACCATCCAAAGTTGGGCACAAAGTACTCTGCAACCGGAGAAGACTTGTAAGACTGCAAAGACAAGAAGATAGGCAATTGACAAGTTCTGTGAACGCTTGAATGCGGAGATAAACGAGATCTGCATGTAACTGGAGGAAAATTAGCAGTCTATGTGATTTCATATTGTGGTCCCTCTTTCATTGTAAATTTAGATGCTACTGACTATGTTGCCATTCTGCTCATGATACTCTGCGAAGATTAAGCTCTTCTAAACTTGTTTTTGGTCAAGGCTTAGGGAGACGAGAATTCGACTGTTTGCTTGCGATGATCTCCAAAAATGTTTGAGGATATTCAACTTCCCACTTGGATCAGAACGGTTTTTGATATTTTTCGTCAAAAATTACAAAATTTGCCTAAGACCGCATCACTGAGCTTGATATTTAATTAACTTGTCTCTCTGGCGGTCCTTATATTGGCTTTGTGTGCGTTTTGATAAAAGCGCCAATTTGCACTTTTGTAAATAAACGAACTGTGGAATCACATTTGGTCACGTTAGATCGTCGTGGTTGCCCGCCCCTTTGTTTGAATGCTTGAAAGTGTGAGAACGCAAAATACTAGGGTACCAATTGCCAACTTGGTCAAGAAATGAGGTCAACCTATGTATTTGAACTCCCAGAGAACATGTGCTGGTATAATGCTTTGAGGCTCTTGATTTATTGAAAATGGTTTGTCGTATATGGTCGTCGTTTCATTGAACGTGTAATAATGCTGCGCGAGTTATTTGAATCCGTCTCGTCTATTTTAAACACGTTTAGAAAGTTAAAATAATTGTCTTACAAACCAAAGTTAATGTGAAAATGGCAAACTGTTATCTTCAAAATATCTGGTTTGATTTATCGTGGAGCAAATTGGACTTGCGATAAATAATATCCAGCATTTTATGATGAAACTCCGCATAGACTCAAAAAATTTCGGGACTAAATTTATGGAGAGCCGCACGCGTTTAACCACTCCTTGTTAGAAATTTGCTCCTGCTTAAGAACAAGCAAGAATTTCTCAATTCTGTTAGCGATTCGACAAGCCTTATCTGTCTCTATTTATCTATCTGTGAAAGCGAAATTTCTAATCTTTTCATCGCTTTATCCTGAATGTAGTTTTGTTGGGAATTTTTTCCTTGACATTGTTAATTTGTTTCTAAAATATGTTTGATGATTTGTTTTCCTTGGATCGTTTGTTTTTTCTCACTCATTTCCACTTTTATGATTTTGTTTTGCAACGTATTATTACTATTCATGGTCACGATTTGTTGAAATTGGAAGAATTGTGTAACACTCGATCATGAAGGAGTGTGGGGGTACAATGAGTTAGTTAGTTATTAGAAGTAGAATGTCGGGACTTTTGTGCTCCACTATGCTTCCAGACGGATTTCTCTCACGAAAAAGACCACATTTACTCTCTTTTGGAAATTATCTTTGGTCTCCCCTTTTGGTATGATATATTCTCAATTGATGTTTTTTCTATTACTAAAGACCTTCCATATCTTTGCAGATCGCGCTTGATTCTTGAATCATTTCATGAGATTGTATTTGCGCTTATGAACATATTTGCGCCTGTCCTAATTTAAGATAAATACAATGTATTTACCGATATATAATTAATTCGATCCCTACTTTGGGAAAAGTATTTGTTGGTATCTCGGTATCAATGCGCATAATCTAGGTAGCCTTCATTCTTGTGTGTCTGTGGGGTTATTATCTGACTGTTGATTTGATGCAAGTCAATTTATTTCGCTATATAGTTTTGTAATTAGTTTGATGTGCAATCGCCAAAATAATCGTCTTGTAGCTCAAGGATGCGATACTGAACGGAACTCATCCAGTAACCTTGGAAGAGGCGGTTACCTTAGCGGCCCTCCAAAGTCAAGTCGAGCTTGGGAACTACAGTCCGAATAAATTTACACCCGGCTATTTAGAGTGAGTTTCGTATGCTTTCGATGAGCCAAAATGTCTTCTTCAATCCCTCTTGATTGTTCTTCTTGCCTCTAATCATTTCCTCATTAGTTGCTCTGATTTTTTGATACGAATCCAATAACTACTCTAAATCTTCCCGTCTTTTATTTGCACACAACGGTAATATCCTTTGTAGGATTTTTCCATTTGATAAAAGTTGTATCTTGCCAATCATGCAAACGGCGTTCTCCCAAAATTTCACAAAAGTTTAAAAATATCGATATTTTTCCAGACTAAATGCTGATTAATTATAGTCCTTAAAGTGACAGACGCAGTTTGCTAGCGAGTTTGTTTTTTTGTATCTGCTGTTTATTGTTATTCCCAGGAAGATATCATTTCTAGATCTCATTGCAGTAGTTACAGAGATTTACAACTGCATTGTGTTTTCATGTAATCGCTGTAGAATTTTTTCTACAAAGACTAAATCATGCATGTAAAATACAACACTAGTATTCGAAAGGGCATTTCTGCGTCTGCTTTAGGGATTTTCGAACTAATGCACAGTGTAATAATGCTCCAAACTGTGTGTGAATTTACTGTTTAAACTTTTGTTAGGTTAATAAGTTCGGCCAATTTTCGGTTTGGTTTTGTATTTGTGGCACATTATACTAGAATGGATTTGAGAAGTGCATCAAAGATCCTGTTGAATGCCATTCAGTCATTAAGACTACTGTAATATCAATTTGCGGAACAAGCACAACGCGTCTCATCCCGTTTTCTGAGTCATTTTCCAATCGCTAATAAAATCTGCTTGATCCCATTTTCAGTTGAGCTCTGCTCAGCCCAGCAATAATTGATTTAACCACTATCCTTTAAAACAGATTTTTTTATCAAAAGACACCGTTCTCCCCGCTCTGCGCTCCCATGTTTGATTACCGCAGAAATCTTCATTAGGATTTTTACTATTTCTTGATTGTACCTTCATTTGTTTTCCATAGCCTCAAAGACTACCTTCCAAAGGAATTTCTGAAAGTAAAGAATGTGGAAAAAAAGATTTTTCAACAGCACGCTACCCTGAATGGTCTAACAGACATTGAGGCACGCGTAAAGTACTGTCATTTTTGCCGGTCGCTGAAGACCTATGGCATCACATTCTTCCTCGTCAAAGTAAGTTCGGTTGAATCGTCCTTGATTTCAATTCGCTTCTGCGTAATTTGAAGTATTTTCTTGTAGATTTAAGGTTGCAGACATTTTATTAACATTCAGTTCCAATATGTTAATTCAGTGGCACTTAGACAGCAATCGCTGAAGGCTTCTGAGTCAAAATAAATAGCAGAAATTAATGTTCGACTGCAATTGTGATAGTCTACTTTTATACTTTTGAGATTTTCTGGCAATCAAGGACTTGTGGACCACCGAGTGTAGATTGGGTTTTTCAAACGCTAGCACACTTATCGGTACTCCTACTCGTTTACACAACAGTGACATCGATTCCCTTTCAATTTCATGTGCATAATGAGTTCTCTCATTTTAACTATTTCAGGAAAAAATGAAAGGAAAAAATCGTCTGGTTCCGCGCCTTTTAGGTATCACAAAAGACAGTGTTGTTCGATTAGATGAACGCACAAAGGAAGTGGTCAAGGTTTGGCCACTAACCTCAATTCTCAAATGGGCTGCCTCTCCTAATGCATTTACAATGGTGAGTCGATTGTATAACCGGAAAAAGAACAAACTTCACTAAAATCGGTGCCTAATCTAGATTAGATGGCTTTCAGTCACCTTTATCCCTCACCGCGTCTGATTGGTTGATTGACCTATGCTTGAAATTTCATTGGTGTTCGTTCAGTAAATCGGATGGGGGCTTTTTTCTGCAGCGCTATTGGTTACTGAGCTACTTGGCCATGCGCCAGTAAGTTAATTGTTATGGCCAGGATCTGAAATTCTTGCTTGGAGTTATTAATGGCATCACAAAAATATTCACTTCACTCGATTTAATTTATAATGATATGGTAAAGTGTAAATTCGGTGTTCTAGACGTCTCTTAATGCTCCCATTGTCCGGACGTATAGCATAATTCAACTTGTCACGTCTTTTGTTCGAACGAGTTCGAGATGGATGTTGGCCTAGAACATTGTTTACTATTATGTTTGCTCCGAAATATCCAGAACGTGGAAAAAACCAGGATCAAATTCCATTGAGAAATCGCTCTCGGAAATCGTGCATTATTTCTATCTACATGAGATTTTTTATGTGTGAACATTTGACGTTATAAGCAAGTATGGCTGATTCTCCACTTTTATCTATTAAGTCGAACTTTTCGAAGAATTAGGCTATTGCGTTTGCTCGCTGCCTAACGTATTCATTTCCCGTTGTGTTTTTTCGTTTGATTTTATACAAAGTGATTGGGCTTCCTTTCTTAATCCCTACGTCCTGTGAGTGCTTCTTGATCATACCTCCATCAAAGTAACGTTCAACTAAACTTGAGTACACAAAATTTGGTTTGTCGATTTAATTAATAGTTATTGCACCCTGGTATAGATGCCGTTCTTAAACCCACTAATATTAGGGCACTTTCAATATTTTCCTTCTGGATACTGCCTCACTAGGTACAAAGATTATTTCAGATGGGTCTGTTCTGCACAAAGCGGATCCTATCTCATGTAATACTGTGTAAGTAAATGGATCTTCGTATCACTTTGGTGATGCATTTAAAGTCTATTTAGCTGATCGGCTTTTCTTAATGTTATTAGGTGGGGTTATTATGTCTATTCTTTAGCTAAAAATCAATAACTATCGGAGACATCTGACCCTCCTTTCGCTGATGATTGTTCGGCTCGATTAATCCCCATTACTTGAATATAATTCATACCAGATATGTTAAATTGGAAGGGTCACCAGTGTATGTTTCAGTATATCGTAAATTTGTTTTTATTTATTTCAATCTTTATTTGGAAAAGACTGCATTTGAACTTATATGGGGACTTCAAACGATTTGAAGGGAAACAGCATAGAGAAATAAGAGGGTTTTTTGTGAAAACACATTTCAGTCGTATTGGAGTGACAACTTTATTACATTTTTCTGCTGAACCGTTGACTTGTGCGCTCGTGCAGTTTTCTCGAACCTTCGGTTGAATATAGGTCTTGAGTTCTTTTGTAAGTTTTTTGTTAAAATTTATGACCAAAGCGATAGTTTCTTTCTGCCTATGCTTTTCGAAGATAGAATATCTGGGATAGCCAAGCACAAAATGGTGCTATCGAGTCTCGTTACTGGTAAATAGTGCGTTTATTTGATCTTATTAATTAGGAAAAATATCGTCTTAAACTTCAGGCGACCTGCTAGGTTTTGGTTTGCTTAGAAAATAAATCGACCTGGATTTTCTAGCTCGAAAAATTTACGGAATTTTTTTGCAAAAAATGGTTATTCATTCCATATTTTAAGTTGGGCCCTCGGCTTCTTATAAGCAATATTCAATGTATATATTCCATTTTGTCTCAGGATTTTGGTGAGTACTCACCAGATGAGTACTATACGGCTCAGACAGCGGAAGGTGAACAGATCTCCCAACTCATTGCCGGCTACATTGACATCATTCTGAAAAAACAAAAGGCCAGAGATCATCAGGGGCTCCAAGGTGATGAAGAATCCGCCATGTATGAAGAAAACGTTAGAGCTGAACGGTATGAATCCTCACTTTTTTCAAGGGCAAAAGAATATGTGTACTTAACTGGCTATACACTGCTTTTTTTCTTAATCGCGTGGTAAAAAGCCATGAAGAAGTTGGTTCTTGAAAGGCGATGGCTCTTTTTCGACAATCACGAAAGAGGGATAATTCTAGCGTTTTCTTTTCATTGACACATTCCCGTATCAACTTTGGTCATGCGGATCTAATATCTTGGATGAGAACTTAACACTTTTTTAATGAACCAAAGTGGAGCGATTTTGTCTCTGAATCCTCGAAGCTTAGTTTTCTGTTATCGTTCTTTGAAGAGGCATAAGAAACCTGGAGTCTGCTGGGTGTTAGACCGTGGTCGGGAGATTCCAAAGGCTTGCTACTTGTAACTCACACCATAGTTTCATTTTCATCCGCCCATGATCAGACTTGAGTTCTTTTTTAAGTTATTATTGGAAGTTTGATGTTTTGCATTCCATGCTTTGTGAAAAAACCTGGCATACTTTATTCAAAAGTTTTTTTGATTTAACACAGCAAATGTACAAGTTCGCTTTTGTAAAGTTTCACATGTTTAAGCCCAAGTCTAACCCGAATAGGTCCTAATTTTGTTTACGTTCAGCGCAAAGTTCGTTCAAAATGAACGTCGTTCGCTAGGGCCTGCTGATCGGGAGCGTGAAAGATTTGTTACTGAAGAGACAATAGAGAAACGACGTCGTCATGAGCAACAACAACAGGTACTAATTCCACCTCTTATGAATGGAACAGCCCAGCAGGCGATTGTCAACGATGACGACAATATGGTTGGTTACATCGGCACTTCGGAACGTCGGTACCTTCAAGCTGGATCCATCCCGACGTTGTCAAGTGACACTGCTCGAATGAGGAATGAAGATAACACCGACGAATTCTGCACTGGAGGTGTAAGTGGCTAAGGCTTGATCGTTCATTGTATTAAACAAAGGTTTTTCTAAATAAAGCGCAATGTACTCCGAGGAAGGGCTTCGCAATATATCATTTTACCATCTCGAGATTGAAGTAATAGCTCATTTTATCATCAAGTTGATTTAATTGTGTGTAATCCCTTATAATCATAGTAATAATAATAATCATCATCATCACCATCATCACGATCATTTCCTAGATGCGTTATTCACGCATTATGAGATCGCATTCCTTCCTGATTCCGCCTTAATAAAATGACGCTGATCTTGAACTTTTCTCTGGAAAACTGGGACTATTTCAAAGAAACTAACTTACATTGGTGAAATTGATTAACCGTCTATTCATCACCGAACCAATGATAGCTCCGATTATATAGATTATGTTTCTATTAGTCAGAGAGAATGATAATTGGGTGTAAAGAAAAGGAATGAGTCAGTAATCTCGAAAATTAATGAAAAAAATTCATGAAAAACAGGTAAACTTTTTTGGAATTGAGACAAATTTCTCAGTTGCGGATGAAATAGTGCAATCACAGAAGAGAACGCTTTAAGCCATTTATACCACTATTGACAAAATAATTTATTCCGAATGTCTGAGGACATCCATAAAATTGTTGATTGCAGGGACGCGGCTTTAATGGTAGGAAATGGCATTGCATTAAATGACGTTACCTTCGGCCAATGAATTTTTACCTACTTTAGCGTAAATAATTAACGACAAAAATGATTTTTTTTCATTCGGTTTCGCAGTCAATTAGCGATGTAATTCATTAAAGCGTTGATCTACTGCCCTTAGAAATGCCATAGTAAGATTCGTCTACCGAAATAGTAGATCATTTAAATATATGGATCATTTGGTTCACTAACTATTTAGCTAGCAGACTGAAACGATATCAGGTAATAGATATTTGGCGCAAGATTATAGCCGCGATTGTGGAAGTGTTATTGGATAACCAATGGAACTAAAACATTGTTCATACGAATACGTGCGAGATTTTCCGCTGTCTATTCAATTTAGACCTTATTAGTAAACGAATTTGTACTTGAGAGTATATTAAGAATGAAGGTATAAAAAAACGGAAGAGAATGCGTGTACGGTGTTTTTTCATTCATTGTTATTTTTCTAATTGAACGAATAAATAGCAGTATTTAAAAAATATTTACCTGGCGCCTTGTAGATCTTGAAGCAGCATTCACGGAAAACTTGTTCTCTTCTGAGTATTTTTCTTTGTACTTGTATCTCTCTCATTCGCTTTGATCTTTTAGATTAACCTAATCCGATCCATCTCCTAGAAACGCAGAAATTCCAAGATTTTTCAAGGTTAAACCACAAAATAATACTCCATTTCCGTTTAAAAGTTCTTTTGCGTTAGCTTGGACCTCTCGGATCCAGTATTTGGAATGAGAAATTCGTACTTTGCTATGGCTTCTCAGTTTACACAGACAAAAAGAATCTATGTTTTCTAGAGTTCTCGCCGCCGGAAACCTGGGGTTCAAGACTAGGATTGTTCTGAAGGCGTTCTGAACAGCAATTGAGTGGCTGTGGAACAAAAAATTTGTGTAGAGTGTAAAAATTTTTTCTTCAGCGTTGCCGCTGTACAATTTTTTAGGACAGGTCTTGAAAAACAGGTTTCAATCAGCATCAAAAACTTCCCCTCTTGAGTTTAGTTGGCATGCTTCCCTTTCTCTCGCTATAACTCATCGGATTGCGTCCCACTAGTTCCTTCAAAATAAAGCTGCTGTTGCATTTTCCGCTTTTAATGCTGGGAAGTTTGTTTATATCAGTCATCTTCCCGCCAAACTGTCTCGCTTTAATCAATGCGAATGTCATGCTAATCACCAAATGGGCTTCAAACTCATACCAAACGCTATTCTAATCAGTTGTTCCTGTGTGAGCCAATGAAAAATCTAGCGCTCAGTCTTTGGCTAAATTTTCACTCTTTCGTCCATGAGACTGAGTATTTTAAGTCTTCATTACATCTGGGGCTCGATTATCTATGGATTTATTGCCGTCAAATAATAAGATTTTATATCGTTGCCAGTAGCGCCTACTCAATTAACTGTGGCCAGCCATCATGGACTTTTAAAAAAAGCTGCCAGCATGTCACTCAACACTAGAGCGCTTGCATAAGGGTTATGTCATAAAATTCGGCCGTACGCCTATCTAAAAATGCTTATTGAGTACTTTTATTACGGTTCTAGTCGCAATATTACGTGTGCAAAACAATGACTCCAGCTCAGCGTGCTTTGCATGTCACCATCGAGGAGAACATTAACGCCCTTCAAGAGGGCAAACAACGTTTGGACATAGGTCCACCGACGGAACGAGTTCTAGTCAACCTTGGACACGATGAGGCTTCCAGACGCTGGTTGGATGAATCTATGGGTGCTACAGAGGTCAGAGTAGCCGACGAAATGGGTGCAATGAATGCTGCTGTGGCCCAGGCCGTTCGTTCCGCAAATCGTGCTGATGCGGTTGGAACAGTTGGATTCACTACATACGGTGTCGCGGAGGTGACAGATCCAGCAGATGATCTCATGCGAATGGAGCAGTCCTTCCGTGTGGTTACCGTCCACTTTCCAGCTTTTGTAGACAATGTGAAGCGAGTTGCAGTTCTCAGGAGAGAATCCGGGCTTCTTCGTGCTGAAGACGAGTCTGATGAGCGTGTTCGACATGGAATAACCGACGATTCAGAGACAAGTGCTCAGAATCTTTTGGGTGCTGCTAGAACCGTTGCAGATAGCTTCACGGAACTCCTCAAAGCCGCCACTCCACTCACTACTCGACAGGTGAGGCTGCTATTTCATGAACTCTCGATGGATTTTTAATTCTTGTTATTATTTATCATTTCATTACTAGACTGAGTATGACCTAGACACTGTTAACTACGTTTTGGAGCAAGGCACTCAAGCTCCAGGATCGTCAAGGAAGGCCATTCTGGAAGCTGCTAATCGCGTCGGCGAAGCTAGCAATGATTTCCTTCGCTACGTGATGCAAGACTCTGAAGTTGTTGAAAGTGAGATCGTTCCAGAAGAAGACGAACGATTCTACCAGGTATGTTTGGCTTCACATAGCCTTCTGTTTGGATTCCGAGAAGTATATCCATTTGATTTCTTAGGTTTCCTCTTAAAATTGGATTTTTAGACCGATCAACTAGCCTCCTTCCAGGTTCGTTTTGTAGATATTCGTATAGACGATTAGTAGCTTCACGACTTTCCGTATTTTAGTTTTCCTGAAGATGTAGCGCCTGTTATGGAACTCAATCCACAAATGGTGTTCTTTTGTTCTAATTTCAGGATAAGTTACTTAAATTGGCCAAAGAGGTTGCAAATTCCACCGCTGTACTTGTTGTCAAGGCGAAAAATCTGGCTATACAGAAGAATTTGGATCCACATCACCAACAACTTGTTGTCATGTCTGCAACGCAAACTGGACTCTGTACGAGCCAACTGGTCGCTTGCACGAAGGTAATCTCGAATCAATTGATTCCAGAGACCTCTAATAGATGTCCTGTACACTTAATCTGCGCCAATTATATTCTAACTAGGTGCTGGCACCAACAATTCATCAAGTCTCTTGTCAGCAGCAATTATCTGAGTCTTCTCGCGAAGTTTCGTTTGCTGTGGACAGTGTCGTTCGAACAGCGCGTAGTGGGGGTCAAGCTGCTCATGACAGAATGGATCTGTCCGATATCGATGTCCAAGAAGTCTCTGCTGCTGTTGTTGAGGTTGAAGATGCGGCAACAGAAGTTCGGACGTCACTTGATCGCCTCAATGCACATCTCCTCCGAGGGTCCGCGAGGGTATCTAACTCATCATTCCTCTTACTTAAATCTATAGAAATTTAATCGCATTGTCATTTTCAGCCCTACCAAGGAGACACTTTTGATCTCTTCCAACATGCATACGATGCTCTTCAACAAGAGAAAGATGGCGTGCGCCTAGTGGCTGCAGCTAGACGTCTCTCCCAAGTCACCGCCCAAATGATTGCTGACCTAAAAGTTCAGGCTGAAACCCTTGAAGGAGACCCGGAACGTCAGGCCCGTCTGTTTGCCGCTGCCAAGCAGCTTGCTGATTCGACATCCAATCTCATTAATCAAGCCAAAGTGAAGATTTCATACTCGTTTTCTTAGCTACTTATCTTCTAAATGGACATTAATTTTATTTTCAAAATAAATAGATGTGTTCTAGCGACCCTGACTCTCCTGTTCGTCAGGCTGACCTTAAACACGCTGCCGATGATCTGGTTGCTGTGGCGTACGCATCGGCGGCTGAATTATTGAATGCTCGAGTTATCCGAAGCCTCCAAGCCGGTGCTAGGGCCGTCGTTAGCGCTTCCAACAATCTGATCACCATCAGTCGTGTTGCTGCTATCAAGTCAAGGGCCAATAATTACCATGTAGTAGTTTCTTGCTCGTAGTGAATCGAGCTAATAATTAAGGCTTTGTAAACGTTTTTTGTTCATTGTAGATGCTGATTGATGAGAGATCTGTCAATGATCTGCTTCCCAAAATGGTCAGTGCGATTCGGTCCATTCGACGGGACCCAGAAGATCCATTGGCTCAACTTGAATTGATCTGTACTTGTGAACACGCCGTTCAGGTAAGGGGTCATCCGTTCGGTTTGTTCCCTTACATTCAATCCTGCCCTAGGTATTATTTTTCTCTTTTTGTCTCTTTCAGCTTTGCAACCAGTTGGCTCGATCTTGTCGACAGATGGTTCCTACAGTTGATGACGCGGCGTTGCAATATGCTCTCGATAGTTCGACCTCCCAGGTGATTGTTGCTGTGGAAACGCTGAAGGCGTGTCTTGCGCGAACTGCACCAATCACTCGACAGCTCCGGATGGATGGAGCTTTGGCGTCTCTTCTGAGAACAGTTAAAGAGGCCGAGGAACTTGTGAATCGTACTAGAGATGGAACTCTTGTGGCTCTTCCCGACGACAGAGTATGACTGATTCTAAGATTAGGTTTGGGTGCTGTCAATAAAAGGTTAATGATATTTCTTATTGTTTAGTTGGAGGATCCCTATCAAAAACTGAAGGCTGGAGTGCGCGATACTCAGAATGCGACGAGCGAGGTGTTATCTTCTGTGGATTCCTTGGCGCAAGACTACGCATCATTGCAGAGTCCAAATCGTGACCAGGGAGAAGATTGGCTGAGTTCGTCAGCCAATCGGCTCGCAGTATGTGTCTCTGATCTTCTAAGTTCGACTCGAAGTTGTCTGGTGGCTGAGGAGGGTCTCATTGATGTTGGCGTGGCCTACAGTGTCCACTCCTCTGCTCAGCTTGCCTATCAACTTGTCTGCGAGGCTAGAAAATTGGAACCTCTTCAACCATCAGTTTCTAGTCCTGTTCAACAGGCTGAAGTACTTGAGAGTAATCGGATGGTCAGCGCTAATTGCAAGCTCGTCGGGGAGAATCTCAGTCGATCTCTGGGTGAATGTCTATTGCAGGCCCTGCCTGGTCAAAAAGAACTTTCAAAGGCATCCAACTTGGTTCAGCAACGACGCAAGGAGCTTGTTCGGTTCTCCGAAGATCCAACCATTTTTGAGTACCCGATTGAGCAGACCACAGGCGAAAAACCTCAATCAGAATTTACTGGAGCTGCTGTAGAGTTCAACCAAGCTACCGCGGATCTGTCCAGCTGCTATACACCTACCAACTTCTACAAATCTTCTATTCAGTTCGCAGGAGCTTATGACAACCTGGTTGACAAGGGTATTCAATTATCGCGTTCCAAGTCCCCGAAAGATCCTTCTGGTCGTCAGTTGATTAGTGGACTTGTAGATGTATCGGATCGTAGCAGCGAAATGCTTGAGGATGCTATACAACTTTGTAGCCAACCTGAAGCTGAACCACTTCGACAGAAACTTCATGGGGCCGCAAGGTGAGAATATTTTTTAATTGAGCAGACAGTACCGTTTAACTGTAGTAAACTGAGTATTTTTTGAATAGGTCAGTTACGGACAGCATTACCCATCTCCTGAGTGTGTCATCTTCAGGTGTTGTTCCAGGCGTAGCAGAATGTGATTCCGCCTTACGGAAACTCGAATCGATGAGGCCTCTTCTCGAATGTCCTGATCGACCTGTCAATTCGCATGTCTACCAAACTTGTGTGAACTCGTGTGCTCAGTCGCTATCTGTGGGTCTTGAGCAATCTGCAGTTGAGTACTGTTGAACAAATATTCTAATTTATTTTTTTTTTTTGAATTTCCAGCCACTCTCTGATGGAATTCGAGGAACTTTGGATGGTGTCAAATCTCACAATGCAGATTTGTTTATTTCCAATATCAGGAAGATAACAGATTCACTTTGTCAGCTAACTGAAGAGACCTCCCAAGCGGCGTACTTGGTTGGCGCTTTACATCCAACTTCTGAGCCTGGAAGAGGTGGACTCGTTGATATCGCTTTCTTTGAACGCCTCCAGTGCGAAATTCGAAACATCTGTCGGGCTATCACAAGTCCTCAAGTTACTGAACGGGAGGTATGCAGAGTTTGCTAGACGCTTTTAGATAATGCAACCTACTTATATCATTTAAGTACAATGGCAAATTACCACTCCTATTAGGATCGAGCACGCGTAAGTTCGTACAGGGTGAACCACATTTCTATTTTATTTGCCTGCTTTTGCGCAAAATCCAGCGGAAATCAAGGCGACAAAGATTACTCCTTTCGTTACGCTTATCTAATTTTTTTCGATTAACTAACCAAGCTGAAAATTCAACCGCTCTAACTGATTTGTCTTCTAGCATCACCGACTTCAGTAGATCTCTCTAAAATCTGATTATTCATATTCCAATAGGTCGTCGATCTGGCCAATGATATGTCAGCAAACGTGCGTTCCCTTCGAGATGCCTGTAGTTCGATTGGTATAAAATCGACCAATCCTGAAGCCAAACACGAACTGCAATCCCTATCCAATGACGCTCTTCGTAGCATGAGTGAGCTTATCCAACGCAGCGCTGATTGGTCGGATGAAGGTCGCCGGGCCACCATGACTCATGTTCAGGCGGTCAATACGAATATCGATCGCCTAGTCAGCTATCTCGCCTCCACGAATGAATTTGGAGGCGAATCGGCCAGGATTAGTCGAGAGGCCAGAGAGGCAAGCGTCTTTCAAGAGCTTTCTTTCGCAATTTAACTAGGTTATTCAGTTTCTTGTGTGATTTAATCTGTAGGTAAGACAGCCACTCTGCTCAGCGGGACAGGCATGCTTAGAGAGTGCTAAAGGAGTAATCTTAGCTTCCAAACGTATGCTACAAACTGCGGAAAATAAGGGTCAACCCTCTGATACCGCTTTTATGGCATTCACCGCTGCAAGTCGGGATCTAACGGACAATACAAAACACTTGCTTAGCGTTCTCGAGTTAGTGTGAAATTATTGCTACTGAGCTTTTATTTTTAAACGGTTGCAACGAATTTCTATGCTTTGATTTAGTGAGCAAGCTCCAGGCCAAACCGAGTGTCAACGTGCTCTGTTAAATATTCGCCGGCTATTGCATGAATTGGAACGTGATAAGATGGCTTTGATGGATGGTGCCTTTGCCCCTCGTCACCAAGCCACTGAAGAAGGATTCTTGAAGGCCGGTTTTTTTCTGCCTATATCTGAAAAATCTATTGGTTTGATTTGGCTGACATGCGATTTCATTATAGCAACTTTCGACAAATGCCCGCGCTTTACGTGATATCGCTCCTCAAATTGGCGGAGGAGCTATATCTGAGGCTGAGACCCTTGGTCACGCCGTCCGACAATTGGAGCTCAATTTGCCAGGTCTTGTTTCGAATGCCCTTGGAGCTGCTTCAAGATCGTCCAACTCAACCGCTCAATTGACCTACCTCGAGCACACTCGCACCGTTCTGGAATCTGCTGAACAACTAGTCACTGCCGCTCAACAGGCCGGCGGAAATCCTAGAGTAAGTATTTCCTTTCATTTGTCATACTTGTACGAACTCGCTTTTCATGATCGATGTCAATTATGTTTCTAGAATGACGAGGTTCGTGTTGCAGTCAGTGACGGCGTCAATGCCCATGTGTCTTCGTGTGAGGAACTTCTATCAGCCGTTGAGGGGATCTCGTCACAACAAAGTTTTGTGAAAAAATTGATGGCAGTGCTTGAGGAATCTCAAATTCTCGTTAGTTAATAAGCAGCTGAAATGCTATTTACTCATAAGCTGTCTGCGCAAATATTCTTTTTCGAAAATGTTTAAGGTCGATAAACCTGGTCGTATTCCGTACGACGCTCACTTCAAGGATTATCAACCACGCCTTCTTAGACTGGTGCGTCATATGGAACAGCAGACAGAGACAACGGTTCGTGTGGCTCGCCGACCTCAGGAGTCGTCCAGCCAAGAAATGACTAGTCTTATCCAGAGCTTGGCGCAAGACTACGCTGAGATTTGCATGATTTCCCGTGACGCTTGTGAGACTGTTGGGGACCCACATGAGGCTGAGAAACTTCGTTGGTCGGTCAAAAACCTCGGTCAAACTACAAGAGGTTTGATATTGGCAACTGTCACCGTCGCTTCGTCCAAAGCCGACACCTCTTCAGTCACAAGAAAAAGTTCTTTGGCAAGACCCCCAGCTAATATTCGCAGCTTGGACTTTTCAGCCGGTGCAATGAATGATAGAGTATCCTATTTTTGTTTCTTTTTTTCTAGAATTTTTTTTTGCTTAAATTGATTGAGCAAAATATACATTTTAGCTTCGTGAATTGATCGCTCTTCTTGAGGCTCAAGGTCCTGGAACCCAGGCTTGCCTGCTAGGTGCTAGTACGGTGAGTGGAATTATCGCCGATTTGGACACGACTATCCTTTTTGCAAGTTCTGGAACCCTCCATCCACCTATTCGAGATGACATCGACATGCAACAGTTGGAATCACAGCAAAGATATTCTGCCATCTCATGTGGCTTTGATGAACTTGGTCGAGAGGCTCAGAAAACTTTCATCAGCGTTCGGTACGCTTTCAGGCGTGGTCTTGACTACGTTTGTTTTTAATTTGCTCTATGGCTTTGGTAAAAGCTAAGACATTTCACAATTCAATCATGAAAGGTATGAAATGGGTGCAGTCAGTCTTTGCAATGTCTAATTTCTCTTTCGGACTTGTCCTCGTAGGAAGCTAAAACTCATCGTTAATGATCCTTTTTAGCGTTATTTCTTCAAACCCTCTTCCTTATCAATGATTTTACTTAAAAACTTTGGTATATATCTCGTTTGGCACTTCCTCTATAGATCTGGCTTAAAAATAGGTGTTGGCAGTCAGTCGAATCACTGAACAATCGTTTATTGTTTGACGTTTTCGCGTGCATTTGCATGAGATGTCTTTGAAGACTTATTTACGTGTTTTCCTTTTAGAGAGAGCATTCATCGTACAGCTGATGCTTTAGTTCAAGACACTCGATCTCTGGTGTTAGGCGCCGGGGAAGATCAGACTCAGTTAGCTGGATCCACTCAGATGGCCGTGCGAAATATCTCCCGACTGGCTGATGTGGTGAAACAGGGCACCGCGCTGATGGGTCCCGGTCAATCTGACAGCCAGGTGAGAGTTTATCATTGGTTCATTTTCTTCTTATACCGTTTTTTAATCCAATCTCCAATCGCTTGAACTTCTCACTCCTTGGGAAAGCTTTGACGGCACCCTACTAATAAAGCACTGTGGTGACAAACTAATCTCATTTGGTGCCATCCCCAACATTCAACTGACCGTTGTTCTTATATTTCGTCTCCTATCATTCGTTCTCGCTCTCGTCGTTGTGACTTGACTCCTCCGTATGGTTCGTCGTAAAAACGCATCCTCCACAACATATACTACTTATTTTATTCGCAACCTCGCATGTGTCAAATGACTGCCACTACTGCATGAGTGCTGTAGCGGTGCCGTAGCTTTGCCCACCATGTTTTTGCTCGACCGAGGATTTGCTAGTTAACCCCTCACTCCACCTTAAATCTCTCTTCCGTTCCCAAGCCCTGACCTTGTCTGCATCCGACCCTTACTCAGTTCCCTTTAGCTACTCTAAGCATGTCCTTCATCTTTAGCTTCTGTCTTCTCGACGATAAATCGTAAATACCACCTAATTTTGAGCATGTGGAAATATATGTTCTCTAAGAATACGAGCCCTCTTATTCTTCACTCCATCTATCCGATTTCTCGAATGATCATCTCTCCAGGTGCAAATTCTCAGTGCGGCTAAGGACACTGCTGTCGCCCTCAGAAGTACTCTCTTGACTGCTGCTCAAGTTCAGGGACGGTCAAAGAAAAATGCTATCTTCCAAGAAGTGAAGACCTATGAAAGCGTAAGTTGTTATCCTCCCCCTCCTTTTTCGAAATTGTGATATTGAATTAATAAGATTCAATTAAATTATTCAGGAGGTTGAAACATGTGCGAATCGCCTGTTGAAGTCGGTTGATGCCATTGACATGGACTCCATGCGAGGAACCAAGGCCCTGATTTTTACGGCTCACCTCTGTCGTCAATTGGCCAATCGAATATCGTCGACTACGGTCAAGGCTGAATTAAATGCTCCAAGTTTCAGTGACCTTGGGAGTGCTACTACTCTAATGTCAACCACGTCTAGTCTTGTCTCTCGATATCTCGCTCCTGATGAATTATCGCGCACTGCTGAGGGTCCATTCTTGGCAACTGTTGACAAGGCTGCTGCGGCCACTTCCACAAAGAGACAATATGATGCTCTTATTTGTGCCAATACTGCGCGTTGTGCCGTCCTTGATTTGGTTAATGCTTGCAAGGTCAGTTGTTGAAAGTATCTTTTACCGAATGCAGGGCATCAACGCAGTTATTACGTTCTTTATTTGGACTATATCCCCTTAAAACAATAATGGGACGGGTGTTAGAGTTTTTGCTTTATAGGCACTGACTAAATGCTACCAGCTAGCTTGTTTATCAAACGGCATTCTAGCTACACCTCTAGAAAGTCGACATCGCCACTCAGTTAAATTATTTCCACCTTCTGCGATCAAGAGGATGTTTACTGTCAAAGACGTTATTTATTGGTCATTTTACACGACGTGGCGCTTACTGGTCAGTAACGAACCAATTAACACTGAGTTTGACAGAATAAAAGCCCTCAATGAGTGATGCAATTCTAGTGGTAGTTTCTGATGGCGGCGATTTTCTTTCTGATTGTAGAACCTTCAGAAACAGCAAGAAATAAAAGAGGAATTTCGAAACGATAGCGGGGACATAGTGAGGAAGATTGTTCTCGAAACTTCCGTGCTCATGGAGTCTGTTAAAGAGGTTGGTTATTCTGAGCCAGTTTTTCATTATTACTCCTGCTCACTTTGTAAACTTCCAACTTTTTTTCAAGGTTATTGCCGACGAAAACACGAAAGATTCTGTCCGGGTGTCTACTTCGGCGGCCAAGATCATTGCCCTGTCCACTCAATTGATGCGACTAATTGACAAGATGCGGGGTTCGTCATCCTTTGACAGTCACTAATTATTCCCAGTGACATTTAATTTGAATAATCGCTTTCTTGTCCGCAGATAGCCCTCGACTTGTTATGTATTTCCGTGTCAACAGTCCAGAATGTAAGTAAAGTTTCTAGTCAGTTACTTAATTAATTTTAAGCGACTTGGTGAAAGCTTATTTTTGTTTCCTCCATTTTCAGGGCGAGATGTCGCTGAAAAGTACCTAGGTCGACACATTGCTTTCCATAGCCAATATGAGCCTTGCAGTGAACAAAGTAATGATGAAAAGTCTCTAATAATCAAGATAATACCAACTATAAATGAGCAGTTTCACATCGCTATTTAGATGGACACTATAAGGCTGCTAGCAGTCAAGCAAGCTGTCTCCGAACCCAGCTTGACTCTGAGGGTCGTTTGTTGACAGGAGCAGAAGCTGCTATCGAGACTAATCGACGAATCGATGCCACTCTAAGTCTTCTGGAATCTGATCTCTATAAGGTTCGTTAGATATATTCGACTTTTTTCATCATTAAAGAATCGGGCTAGTAGCGATGAGATATGTTTGGGTTACTTGGTGCTGCGCGTTCGTCTCTCACACCAGTGACCGAACATATTCCCATTGTGTAGCTCAGATCGTCCTAAATATACAACTTTTTCAATAAATTGTTTTCAAGCACTGACAAATCATTCGGTCTGGTTAATAAAAAAAGTTCTCAATCTGTTATTGAGGAACACTTTGGAGACTTTAAGTGGTTCGCAGGAGGATAAGATCCTTGAGGAAATTGCATCCGTCAAAAATTATTAAGTTCAGTCATTGCGCTATTTTTTTCGGATCGACGGGGAATGGATCCTGCGGGGTAATAGCCATTTTCGATTTATGACAGCTGAAAACTTTTCGTAGATGTTGAGAAAGCCGACTCTTTGATAAATGAGAGACATTTTTGATTCTGGTAAAGCTGCACCCTCTTTGAGTACCCTTCGTATTGCGCTTACGCTTATAGAGTAAGCAAGGAGCAAACAATCGGGATATCACGGTTCACACTCAACCAATCCTGAGTATGGTTCGTTCGGTTACCTTGGCAACGCGGGACTTTGTCCAAACTGTCCAATTGGCTTTCCCCTCTCGGGAATCAGCTAATCTCGGTCGATTGGTACGTCTCTCTACGGTTTTCTTATCAGGTTTGAGACGTCTAGATAGCCGTGTCCTATCTTTTTATTCTCAGAATCTCTCCGTCGCCTTAGCTACCGAACAACTGTGTGAGTTGTCTCGAATTTGTTCCGAAACACGATCAGAAGGTCCTTATACAGCTCCTGTTGATGATCCAAGGCGAGTCATGCCATCGAGGGAACGTCTCCTTAGTGCTGTTCGACAAGTAGCTACCGCAAGTGCAGAACTCCTCTGTGCGACACAGTCAAATCCTCACATTTCCTCAGCAAAGTTGACGGCGGTTCAGGTAAATTTGGTTATAGTAAGTAATTTTGGTCGGGGTTACCGAACTTTTTTCGGCCACGAACGTACAAACAATTTAATGTGCTGGTTAATTCACAGGATGTGAAATTTGGCCGTTAGTAGTTGATGTAAACAGAAGCGTTCGAACGGAAACGTCCTGTTTACGTTCAAAGTCCGGCACCTATACGCAGTTGTGTTCGTTCTACCAACAAAATTTATCGATTAAACGTATCTATCTTGACAGGCTGCTGCGCGAACTGCAAAGGAGCGGTTAGATAATATGTCAAAATCGATTCGCGACAAGAATCAAATATTCAGTCATCTTCCCGAGGAGGTCGGTTTTGAAAGCAGTTCTCTCCCTCAAGTCCAGGTGGTTCAATCTCAAAATAAGGTGAGGATTCGCCCTTTTGAATCACTTTCACAATTTGTCTGGGTTATTAAGTACTTGTTGTGTGTAGGCCGAACCATCACGACCCCAAACTCAAGCTGAACAAGCCGCTTTGGAACACCTTCAAAATGACGTTGAGAGGCTCCACCTGATGATGAATAAGGAAGGCGGGAGTTCATTCTGAGAACACGATTTTCTGTTACTGTTATTATCTAAGCGCACAATCATGTCAGATAGATTTGATTAAAACAATCTTCTCCATGTCGCACACAACTTATGGCACAACCGGGAGTTTTTTCAGGCTTAGGTTTCTCTCCCAACTCGTCATTTAATCTTTGTTTACCTGTTTTTTTCTTTTTGCCAGAAGATTACTCTTCCCCTGACAAAAACTTCTATAGGTTCTTTACTTACGCTTTCGATGCATGTATTTGCTTTACGTAATCGGTCTCGTTATCTGATGTGTAACGGCCTTCCCCATTTTGTGAATCACTGGGATGTTCAAACATCTATCCTTTTGACAAGCCAAGGAGATCGCACTTATTTGCCCTACCGATGACGTTAGCGGTGTTTGAAAGACGGGACAAAGTCATCCTCGTAATTAGGCAAATCTTGATCTTTGTTGACAAAATAAACACGTGTATGTTTCTTATGATGATTGGCTACTCATTCCTTGGCCATATTAGTGGTGACCTCGGATGATGAAGTGACGAAACCAGGACGGCCACCTCCTCATAGTAATTGGAAACGTCCACCAGCTTCTGTCTTGGAGGCACTCTGATCTACGAGCACTATTTGACCACACTTTCATATGCAAATGTTCGCGATCAGTCTGAAGATTGATAACGAAACAGTCAAACTAAAAAATGTTGTTAAGTTCAATTCCCCTGTTATTGATCGATTAGTTGAGGTTTGCACCCAACCAACCCATGAAGACGGATTTTTGCTAATTTGTTAGCACAATCAACTGACTGCGACTGAATTAGCTTCGCAGACAAACTTTTCACAGATATATCTAATGCAGAACAGAATTTAAATAAGCAAAGGAAAATTAAATAAATCAGGCCTGTATATTGATAAATTCGAAAGCGGTTAACTGGACTGATAAACGATGGGTATCAGTAAGAATTCAAGCGAAAGGGTGCAGCCTCGATTATAACGGACGGTGCAAATTAGAGTGGACTAAGGTCAGTTGCCGCGGGTGTTTGTCTCCTTATTAGGAATCGGAAAGTCACTAGTTCCGGGTCCCTTTAAGAGAACCACTGGTGAGGCTCCCGGGTATTGCGGTAAGCACAAATTGTACTTTTGTTCCAGCATTGGGGGAATGAAACGACCGCCTAAAACGCGAAAAATCATAAGTACTTACACATTGTCAGTAGACGTAAATTTTATCTGCAAACTAGTTAGGTGCGACAGGCTTGATAGCTTACCAAGGAAGTGATAGCGACCGTTGAAACGCAAAGCGCATACTTTTGGTGCAGTGAGTGAGATTAAGCAGTCTGGCTGCAACAGATCCTCCATTTCAGTATTTTCATTGACTTCCCAACCTGAAAAAAAAATGTAAAGGAAAAATCCCATACTGCAAACAGGGTTACGACATTCCCCCCAAGGAATATAAGTTATCAGGCTCAAAACTCTGAAATTTTGGATTTGAGGCAGAGAACTCAGTCAAAAAAAAGTGGAAGTAAATGATGGCTCGTTAATCACATTCAAAAGCCGGAATTCGAGAGATCCAAGCTGATGCAAAAGAGCTCTTGGGGAATGAAGGAAAGTGCTGCCGAGGAGAGAAGTTAGTAGCTACCGCACTTTCAAGAAGTGGCACAAATTTATCTCACTTGAAAATCCAACGCAAAATAAATGACGCCCGTCCTTACCATAACTTCAAGCTTCTTTATTAAAATAATAGAAGAAATGAACGGAGGCAACCCATGAAAAAAAAACTGTCATATGCCAAAAGAGCGCGATAAGATCGGTATCCTTTCATTCAAGAAAACAGCAGATGCCAATAATCGTTTCATAATTACACTCTCGATTAAGCTTGCCCATTCTCCTCACCCAAAAGGCAGTAACGATAAAAGAAGCCGTGAGTTTAAAGTACCATTGCCAATTTCCCGTCACTGCGGAGGCTACTCCCAGGTAACCACTTGTACACAAGCGATTGAAGGAGTGATGGCGGGCTTGATAAAAGGTGTGTTGATAATAGAAAGTAACGATAGCATAATGTAGCTATTTATTTAGTGTCTGTTAAGTGGCTTGGATAATAATTCCAGCCCATTCCAACTGAGATAAGGGATGAATTGCTTCATTGTGGTAGAAAAAGAACGTGGATGCTAAACTGACAGTAGGATGAGCACTGGAGACATATCTAAGTACTTCATACGGGTATAGGGGAGCTGGTGAAGAAAAATAAAAGCAGCTACGGTGGTATGTTACAATCGTATTTTTGTAAAGAAAGAAGAGTATGTATTTCACTACTGACCAGTTAACTTGCCACCATAGAAAGTCTGTTTTGCTGCCTAAGTGCTCGTTAACGTCCGTACTCAGGTCATTAGACGCTCAGGCCACAGGGAAATTTTTACCAATTTTCCTTAGCTCGTATAGGGACGTCTATTCCGTTAGTTTATTCCTTTTAACTACAGTGCTTGAATATCTTGGGTTTTCGTGGTGGAAACATCAGAGGTTATAGCTTTCCAACTTTTCAAGCCTAGGATCGTTCCGGTGGACATTTGCCAAGCCGTTGCAAGGCATTCGAAGTCTACTACAGCCATTGCTGGTACATTAGAGAGTGGAAGAAAAACTTCAGCCTAGGTTGAAATGGATATAAGTCTTAAAAAACGAGATTCTAACAATCGATCATTCTGTGTAGGAATGAGAGATGTAAAAGCAATCTTTGACGATGATTCCCTAGTGTCCAACAGCATCCTTAATGGTCAAGTCCTTGAAAGGATTCATAACTGCTGCGTTGAACTTACAGGAATCGGAAAATTGTGAAACCAAAAAAATTTTAAGCATTGCCTTTGGCCTTTATAACTTCAGCGAGGTTTGAACATGTAAAAAAAACTTAGATGGAACTAACCGGAAGGTACATCAATTGACACCAGTGGAACCGCCAAATTCGAAATGCGTTGAATAACCTCTGCAAAATCCGGCTTCAGTGGCGGACGAAAACCAAATCCAAAGAGAGCATCCACAATCAGGTCGTATGAGGACTCCAAAATCTTCACCTAGAAAATAGAAAATAAATACCCGTTGAGGCTGAAATGTCAAAGAAAACCATTTGAGATTTGACGATCAGCGTCATTTGTGACAGTACCACTGAGGGGTTACATCAGTTCTAATGTAACGGCCACTTAAAGGCAGGACTCTAACACAGTTGAGAGAATGGGTTCAATTCCGATACAACGATGCAATTAGGGGATAGGAATCATATAACATAAGCGTGTGCCAGTTGGGAAAGGAATATCCAGCGATTTGAAAAAGCTGATCTTTTTTATTGAGCTTTGGTGGTCCATCTATAAACATGAAAACACATTTAGAAGAAAAGGTATGAGAAGCCATCTGTTCAATATGCTCACACAGAAAACCGAGCCAAAGTGATTAAAAGTGGCCTTTAAGCACGAAGAACGACTTTTTTTATGGAGAACCATTGGATTCCAGCACTTTCAAGAAATGGCAACGCAAGAGGAATCCAAATTAAGCAGGGCCCGTTAATACAGCGGAGGAAACGAGTAGACGCTGAAGAATCATTCATCTCAACTGTTATCTCAATTTCAACTATTTTCTTTTCAATCGCCAAATACTTTTGAGTGCTCCATAAGGACTGATACTCAGAAATTATACTTTTCGAAGAGACACTGCCAAAAATTACGATCGTAAAGAAGATGTTGACCAAGAAACCATTAGAAATCATACTTGGTCTATGAATAAACCTATGCTTGAAATATAAAACTTGGAGTATACTTCACAGAAAAGGAGAGACAGCTCAGTTCGTCCTAAATTTTCACTAACTTAGCCCATTGCTTCCTCTCATCTATCGCCTTCTAATAGTACTTTCAAACGAAAGCCCTTTCTGTGAACCTTGAAGTGTAAATCAATCGGTTTTTGATAACGTTCTATGCCGACGCAGGTGAAATAAGTGGATAGATTTACGTGGAAACGACTCAGTTCTAACCCATTTTACGTTCATAAATATCACTTATCCTGCACCGTAATTTGAGCAGTAAATCGCGTTTTAAAGACCCAGCCAACTTGACGCGCATACGATAGAGCTATCGTGACTTACAAACTTCGACAGCACGGCACGTTCAAGTTCGTGAACAGCAGCGCACAGAGAGCACATCTTTCAGAGTCTACAATACTGATTGAAATGCAACGAATGTTCGCTAGAGGCGGACTTGTGGCCATCTCGCGACCGTCTCGTTTGTCCTCTCTCCCCTATAACCCGATATTTCGACTTTCGGGTTCTTCCCCCAAACTTAGCTTGCGAATCAAAAACTCGCTGGATGGACGACTATGAAAGCATTCACTGAAAGTCATTTTGTTAATTCGCGCAATGTGATTCTTTGAGCATCTTGAATAGGCTAGGGTTTTTTCATCGAGGTGTATCAAGAACCGCCAGAGAAATCCGTCGAATGACAGCTTTCAGGTACTCTTAATAAGTGCCACCAAATATTCACATTGAATACATTTTCTTATATTTTAATTCTTATCATATTCTTCTTGCGATCTGACGGCTACGCAATACCGATTTTCAATGAAAAAACATTAATAGCAATAAGGGGAAAAATAATAAAAATTGAAAAAAATGATAAAAAGAAAGAAATAAATAAATCTTTGATATCAATCGTCAAACTTCATTTGAACCACTCAATTGATAAATCGTAACTCCCAAGCGTTTGAAAAAATACGCTAAGTGCGGTTCTGCCTTCGCCCTAGGAGACAATAACTTTAATGGAAAATAAAAATGGGTCCTTAACCTACCCCTCCTCTTCCAAGCCCATCAGCATCTGGTTACAGGCTGCTTTTATGATACAATACTCCATTTATGAGAATGGTTCATCATGTAATACACTCACTTGGCGAAAGTCGATCATTCACTGAGTGCTTGAAAGGGGCGTGCCCTCCTTCTCCAGCTCTTCTAACTTTTAAAGGGATTATTTTTTTGCAGGGATTAAATGAATGGAGGAAGGGAGGTGAGGAAAAGCAAGTGGCTCGGAAGAATTCGAACCACTAAATAAGGAGAAAACCCGTGGTTGAGTCATGAACTATTTAAACAATTCAAAACCAATTCCAAAGGACAATACTAAATCAATACTGCAAGGAAAACATCTTTTAATGGCCTCACTGAAACTAATCGGGCTGCAAAATAGGCCTCAAATCACTTATAGGGATATCAACAATTTGTCAGCATTAAAGTTTTAGATCACACAAAGGTCCCTACCATGTGCGACAAAGACCTGTGTTAACATCAAGTCTAAGAAAAATTTACGTTTACGAGTAGCACAACGCTGTCCAAGCCCTTGTTGAGACGGATAACCTTAGGTAGAAAAGAAGGATTAAAGAAATTTATCACTCCGTGACGGTGGTCAAACTTACTCTCAACCTCCTCCTGGTGACCACTAAAAACCCCAGGGGCAACTCCAAGGGCTAATGAGGGGGGCGGCCGGATAGGACTAATCACCCACCGGACGTATAAAATTAGATCATGCAAGCCTCATAAACAAGGTACGACGTAAATATCTGGATTCCTGGTCTTAACCTGGACTGTAAAAAGTGCGTGCATGTTACAGCAATAAATGGAATCTCCGCCAGGAAGTTGAACAGACTTCTGAAAGATTGTTTGCCCTTAGCAGTGTCGAGGGCGGACGAGGTGCCACTACGACGTGGAACTGCTATTCGCACGACGAAACCATGATAGAGAAGCCACCAGTGAACCGAAGACGTCGACAAATGGTCACCCCAGGTCATTTATTATTTCTTACTAGAGAAAATCTAACTTTCATCTCTCTGAGGTCCTGTAGCAGTAATTTTAGCCTAGTAGGGGTGTGGAAAGCAAATGAAAACTTGGATGAGTAAGACCAGAAACAGCCAGCCATTCTCGGCTGGTCAGTAAATGCGGAAAGAGGACAAGAAGACATCTGATGGGAACGAAGAGGTTATTTGAAGACGAAGCTTAGGCAGTCTTTGTGATATCACTGGGGAGACCATACACTACGAGGGAAACACTGGACGAAACAAGCAGAACAAGGAATGTAGTGAAAAAGCCTAGGTGCTTTGATGACTGAACCCCTATCTGAGTTTATTTCCCATTTTTAATCTACTAATCAGCAACGGGCTATTATTGCCACTGCCACCGCTGTTATTTTGATGACCTCCAAAGCCGGATACCCAATACCCTATTGCACAAGGAATGGCTATTTTCAGGAGGAAAATGTATCTTGAGAACGTTTGAACATGAATTTCTGGAGAAAAAGGTTTCGGTAAAGGGACCCTTGGCATAATCCTCCAAAGTTCAAACCAATCTCCACTTCCCTGTGAAAACCTATTTTGGTTAAAACTGTGGACTGTCACCATTTAGGGTCTCTGATAGCTATTTGGTTATCCTGTAGCGGCAAACCTGATCCTTCACCAACAGTGCTGGCTAGCTGCCAAACACCAACCTTCCACTCTGAATATAAATGATAATAACCAAACTCTTATAATATTTATGCTGTTGCTGTCCCCGAGAGGGTGATATATGCTACTCAACAAATGTTACTGATAAAAACAGTAGCATAATGCCTACTTACGTCGGAGGGAATGTACGAGAGAAAGGCAATCCCCATTTTTTCGCACTGAGTAACCAGGTTCCTATAGAGTTGTTTCGATGGTGACCGTGGATAGTAGATAGTCGGCTTGTAACCCTAAAGAATTTGGAGAAAATTTACCCTTATGCAAGAAATATTGAAGAGCAACAACAGATAAATCAAAGGCAGTGTAAAGTTGCAAAAAAATTAAGATGAAAAGGGTGTCCGAGAGGAAAATTTCCGTAATTTTTGGCAAGGGCCGGAGGAAGGAAAATAGATTCCATCCGAACGAAGGCACAAAGAAGCCTGTCGATTGAAATGCATGCGTGTATCCTGAGAAATCATTCAACGCTGCTGAAAAAGGCGAAATATTGTGTACACCACGAACAAAATAGTACGAAGGAATCAATTACTTCATTCCATCTTAAACATTTGAACTAAGCTGAAATAATAACATTTACAGATTCGGAAAAAAACTTTTTTTCAAGATTATGATATATTTGAAGAATGATTTGCGGAACTTTTAAAATCTTGTTGGGCTGGAAGCAATGCAGCTAGATGTTGAGGTGTTAAACAAAAGGATTTTTGGCTTAATTGAAGAAGGTACTTTAGACTAAAGTTAGCTTTTAGTTTAATTATATCTTTACAACGCCAAAAAGTAGAAATTAAAATAAAATACCGCACAGTCTAGTGATACTGTACCTAAATAAAAGCAAGCAGATGGATTGAACGAAATTACTCAAAGTGGGATTGCGGATTGTGCATTTATGTGCAAGTAAACCGAAAAGTAAAAGAGTGTATATCGCAGAGATTTGCTACTTCCCCTCTAATCATTAGAAACATCTAGATAGCTGAGAAGACAAGAACAGCACCAGCGCCATGGTTGTATGTAAATTCTGTTGCGAATAAAGGTCAGGATGAGTGAGAAAAAGGAGTCCTTTTAAAGTTCAGAATAATCACAAAAGAGACCCCTTAATGAGTATTTGAGGTGGGTTCGTTAGTGCTTTTAGTACTAGTGGGGTATTATGCTCTACACTTAGGCGAAAAGTAAAGGACGAAGCATTCCTGTCTGAAGTATCTAAGAAGATGATTAAACTTGACTGCAGTGAAGGTCTGTGAAGATTTATTTGACATTCTGCTAGAACCTTTTCTTAAGCACTAAGATACTGCATAAGAGAAGAGCGCCTCCGGCTGGGAGTAGATGGTAGTGACGGAATTTAGATAAAAACATTAATCTTGAGCTAAGAAGCCCTGGGGTTGGAGCAGGAAGAACTATAAATATAAAAAAACGTTAAACGTCAACCATAGCTAAATGTAGCTGATTAGAAATGCCCACAATGGAAACGTCTATTTGTTTATTAAAAAAACGTCTATAAACTAAATTAAGCTGAGAAATCTTACCAGCCGTGGATAATAAAATTTGCAAAGTAGTTGAACAATCTAGAGCTCTAAACCTAAAGCTCAAGGCAATCAAATTGGAAAGAAATAAAACTGCCCGAAGTGACGATAATTAAACTGCTGATTGAGAATGGCCTGTATAGGCGAACATAAAACAAAGCAGTTGTATTTAAAAATCCAGTTTATTCCGTCAATCCTTAAACTAGATTTTGCGTCAATACAAGAGATCGAAACAAACTAATCACTCTATTCTTTGTGGTACGAATGCTAACAAAGAATTGTGGAAGATGTTAAGAAGTAGAATCAAACTAACAGCTTGATGTGCGCATACTGCAAAGGAATAAATATTTAGGTAATTACTTAAATACCATTGAAATCCACTAATGACAGGACATTCTTTATATTCTTTTGTCCTGTTTTTCTTCCAGCAGTCTGAAGTCCCCAGAAGGGTCCTCAAGACTAAGCCTGCTGGTAGTTCATGTGCATCCTTTCTCAATAAAATGAAAGAGAAAAACGTATAAAAGGAACGCAGAAGGCTGAGGACTTACGAAGAGTTTGAGATGACGAGCGCAGACCAAACCATCTCCGCCGTTGTTGCCAGGTCCACAACATACTAGAATACCGCCATCAGAATTTTTCATTGATGATTTTGGGTAGGCCTAGGAATAGTGTAAAGTATAGAACGCATAGAAGACGCAGAAGTCACAGATGAGGTATAAATCTAATAATATTCAAGAGGTGAATTGCGTCCTAAGTTAAAAGTGCCTAGGCAAATGAACCATCGAATTAGAAACATTCCATAGAGCAGTTTCGAACAGCATAACTTGCCAATAAATAAAACACAAAAAAATAATCAATTTGTCATAGACTAAATAAGTTTACTTGGAATGTAAAGCTTACAAGGACTTAAGAAAGGTGCGTTTTAAGTCACTAAAAGCAAATTGAGTAACAAGATTTGCCTCACGTTTTGGATCGCAACGGCGCAGCTGAATCCAGCTAGTTCCATAAGCTGATCCACAGAGAAAGCGTACTCCGAAAAAAGCTCTTGGTCTATTTTCTGCGCTTCTTCTTGGCTGAAAAAAAAGAAAACAATTAAGGAACATTGGAACTCACCAAT
Organism: Moniezia expansa; assembly: GCA_019097775.1. Lineage (NCBI taxonomy): Eukaryota > Metazoa > Platyhelminthes > Cestoda > Cyclophyllidea > Anoplocephalidae > Moniezia > Moniezia expansa. The sequence continues at coordinate 2,639,621 of JADFDV010000093.1, forward strand.
CAGAGAGTACCAGATTCCTATATGGCATAACGCCCAGTAATGAAGGAATAAAACGAATGTTAATTTGTACAACATTGTGCATTTGAACAGTAGACTAGTTTCAAGAAATTATGTAGTTGTAATTTCTGAAGAAGCGATGCAACGTTGGACGAATCTATCCTTGCGCATTGGAATTACTAGCGGTTTTGGGATATGGAAGCTTTCTGTTATATAGCCAGTCGACTTGGCACTTGCGATTCTGAGTTGTTAATCTAGCACGTTAAAAACCCAGCAGTCGGACTTGCAAACGTCGACAAAATGACACCATTCTACACTGAGTATGCACGTGCGTTGCTGTGGATATCAACGTGCGACTGCGGTGTGAACACCACCGATCTGACAGGAGCTACCAAGCTGAGATGATCTTGGGACCTGGTCTCCGAGTTTCGGTGGCAAAAATGATATGAAATTCGACTCTGTGATGCATAAAGATTTGGCTCAAATATATTCATATTGTTGTAAAAAACGAACCAAAAACGCTGACGTTGGTTGTCAATTTGATGGGCTATTAATCAACCAAAAGACGTCTACCATCAAATCGTAAAATAACGGAGAAGAAAGTGATTGGGAGTAGGAATGCATTTTAGAATGACTTTATTACATATCGTATATTTTAGTACTTCTGCATCCCTGTCGCATTCATTATGCTCTCAACAGATGTATTCTTCAGTCAGGAGTGAATGGGTGGAAAGGGAACACATTGAAGGGAAAGATAAAAGTCATTGCTGAAAAAACGGGTGAAACACTACGTATTATAACAATCAATTATCTCTACTCCAATGATTAAGAGCCGTTGGGAAAAAAAATGAAATCCACACAAAGGGCATTTAAGGGTATTTGTGTGTGGCCATTTGAACGCAGGACGGGCACGCATTCAGCCCTAGATGTCCCTGCAATACCGAGGCAGTACTACCTCCTGTGTGAATAATCAGTACTGATGCATATCATGACTTCGAGCTCATTTGACTTCTCTTTTGTTCGCAGTTTTTAGTAAGACTTGCGAAGATATTCCCATAACTGATTACTAGTAGTAGTTCGTTTCCATTTATATGAACTCCAAGTTTACTGATTATGTAGTTTGAACAACTAAATTTAATATACCAAGATAAACGCAATTCGTGAAAATAAATTATGGCTCAGCAGAACTCATCAATTAACGTGATGGTTTCGGATGAATAGACGTTCATTGTAAATGAAGATGTAATTCCAGCTTTGCAGATGAAAAAATAAATCAGGATTTATCACGTCATTTAGATACTAAGACTTTTAATTGATTATAAAAACAATGAGACCAAGTAATCGCAGAATGAAGGGAATCAGACCAACTCGAAAGAAATTAAGTCACAGACGAAATCACCTTGACTCGAATATGGCGAATTTCAATGAATACAGATGGCCCATCTATGAAAAGGACGGTTAAAACGCCATATTTTTAACTGTGATTCTCAGTCATAGAATACAGCACAACTAAACCCCTCAGAGGTTCCCAGATGAGCGCTTACGAACTCGAGGTGGTTCGAAAATGCAAAAGACGAGAAAAGGCATAAACAACGAATAAGCGCAAAAAAGTTTGTCCAACATAGTTAACGCTTCCAAAACCGTAATGGAAAGCGGGCAGGCTAACCAGAGTTCTTAAACTCAGGTTGCGATGATAATCACAGAAGAAAATCTTTCAAGTTCACGGACCTTCAACTCCCCACTTCCAACCCAGATACTGAATTAGCACATATACCACAGTAATCGAAGCCAAACAAAAGTCGTCCTAATTTCACTAGAATATTGCACGATGAAAATCCAGTCAGCAATTAATGTAACTTTGTAGAATTTTACAACTGTGCATTTGAGGGCCAAAGACGATAGAAAATAACTAAATATACTTAAAAGCTGTTTCTATTACTGAAGAAGGAAATGATAGGCATGAGTCCGAAGATGACTTGACTTGAAAAATTTGATGGCATATTTAAATGAAATCATCTATAATGCATTAAATATGCAATTAAAAATGAGAATGAAATTTCGATTGAGTTACAATCTCTCGCCTCTGTTTCAATTTTCTAAAATATTCTAAGGTGGTCTAAGCTAAAACATTCATTTTTAGCTGAAAAATATATTGTTAATGTCGAATTTGCGAAAATTACAAAAACGGCTTAAAAAGTTTCACTACCTGCTACAAAGCTAAAATTGACTTTCTACCAAACGACGATACATTAGACTTGAGGTAATTTGCAAATCATAAATTAGTCTGATTTAATATTTGGGGCAAGAAAGTTGCGTTCTACTTCTTACTTAACATTGAACGTTTCTAAGGGACAAACACTAATGACTCGTATGACTAAATATAAGTCATGAAAAATGTGCCGATTAAACACCTCGGATTCGATTTATGGGTGCAACTTGGGAATGTAATGCTTGCTGCTTAACTAAAACGCCTTCAATTAATTATGGATAAAAAACACGACTAAGGATTCAACAGACCTGATGAACCCACAAGAAATCTCTATTCTTGGAAGACTCCTACCACTTTGCCCAAGTGGATGCGGGTTCATCCGCGCAAAAAATGGCACAGACTTCATTTTTGCCCCCGCATGGAAAATTACCGACATAGGATTAGATACTGTCGATGACTTATGAGCAGAACCCGAAAGAGCGCCCAAAGATCTCCGTACGCTCGCATATTCCTCGGAAACCAAGGGCTGAGTCTGGCTTGGGGAATGCAACATGGACAGGTGTGTCTTCATGTTTGCTGCCATCTCATTGTAAATTGACTGGGATGGATGGTCTTGATCGGAGTTGCACTGAACTCCAGCATAAGAGTAACTCTTTCGAACGGCAGAAGAGGACTGGGAACCCACGGGGTAGAGGAGACGCTGCTGTTTCTCCCATGGAACCACTAAATCCGTCTCATCCATGATGGGAAGTGATTGTGAACTGAGGAAAGGGGACTGACGAAAGCTAAAATATGCTCAACTACTATTGGACAGACGGATACGTCCAATGAAAAACGAGGATACTTGAAATCGCACATAGACGAATGGGAAGAAATTAGTGGCTGGTTTCTCCATATACGACTCAATATTAATTATTTAAAAGACAGGTTCGTAACATATTGTGAACGTAAAAAGCGAAAATGATCAATTTAAGGACTTACCTAAGATACTTGACGTGTGATGACATTCTTGAGAAGGAAAAGATAGCCCCTCTGATGGTAATGAAGTAGCGGGTAAGATCAACGGCAAAAGTCTGCAACGGCAAAAGTCGTGGCTGAATGCTCATAGCATAAAATACAGACTCGTGAACCATATCTTAATGAGAAAGACCTCATGACGATGGTCATGCTGGCGTCCCGAATCGAGACGGCCTAATGCATTTTATGTTTAAGACACCAACATCAAATTCAGTAGAAGAATGCAAATCAAACCACTCAGTCATCAAAATTTATGCGGCATCTCTTTACAAACCGGTATTTACAACGAGACAAATATAGATAAGTCAAGTATAGCATGTACCACGCCTCATCCATCGTTTTCGCCAAACTAATCTCAAACCAGACTTGAAATTTTATCAATCTCATATAGAAGAAATAAATAACTTTTGAATATCATCGGCCTACTTTTAGGCAGATTCTACTGCATTAACATACGATGACCTTACCATTTAAGAATAACGGGCTTTTTTACTTCCACAAATTCCAGATACTTGGAAGATTAAGCGCATTTTGTTGGCAAAATAGTTACAGTTTAAGTTATACATCAATAAATAAGCTGTAAATAAATATTTTTCACCCTACGTTATTTAGCTAATGCACTAATCTCTGTTTATCTTGCCTTGTCACTTGTACCGGCCTAGGATTAACTGAATTAGAAACAACCAGCCTCCTGAAATAGCTTAATGGAATAAAAGCTAAAGCATTACATTTAATAGTGAGTTCTTAAACAAAAACTTGACAATTTTAATCAGTACTCATTATGCCATTTTTGAAAAAGTTTAATATGAAGTTGTCTTTGAAAGTACAGACGTTCACCCTTACATAATGAATGGAAAAGCAAAACACTAGGATTAAATTAATCTGTAATAGTTATTTCAAATCGTAGTTAATATCTCCCCATCTCACAACACGTGAAGGTTTCGCACTTACTTTCGTGGCACGATTCATTGACACTAAATCATCTTCAACATGTTTGACACGGAATCTACAGATGTAAATCAAAGAGTATGCTTAAAAAGATGTTGGTAGGGTGTGATACAAATCAAACTACCTCAATTCCTTCTGCCTTCATACAATGAATTTTAGTGTATATAAGTGATGATAATTTTGCGGCAGATACACTGTTTATTGTTTCTGGTTTTGCTTAAAGGAGAGTGTTTGTTGTATAGCGTCATACAATATTGCGTTTTGAGTGTAGAAATTTTAAATTCGAGACAATGAACTTTTTTACTTTCCGGTAGAACTAAATATCCTTTGAAATAATTTTTGTTAGAGGAAATACTGGGCATGATTTACCTGTCTCAAATAAATTAAGACTACTCCAATTTAAACTTACAAATTAGAAATGACGCTCTGAGTTGCTACATATTTATTATACGGGAGAGAAAAATTCAATTAAAAGCACCAGTAATAAAACAAACTCGGCCTACACATCCTCTAAATTGTAGCTATGAATCGTAGCAGAAATGCCTTTATGAAAAAATACTGACGTAGATCAGTGGATTTAAATCAAGAGGACTTGGTAAGTCATACAAAGAATGCTATGTGATTTCAAATGCTAAGTGCAAGCCATAAGACATCTGTAGTAGATTTCCAGTCATGAAACTGTATTCCTGAAAGTTGAAAGCTAATAGATTACATTTTACTAGAGATTTTCAAGATTATATTTTGGAAGGATCAAAACGTTATCGGTTTAAAAAGGGAATTTATACAGGAGGAATTAACTCTATAGGTACGATAAATGTCTTCGTTGTCTTCCATTACTGCCCGAATTTCAAAAAATTCCATAGTGATACATTTGTGGGGTTGATTCCAGCTAGAACGAAGTACATCAGCACAAAGGGGAGTGTTTTATATCTACGCGACATATTTAAAAACATCAGTAGGTAATTTTCATTAAATAATTATCAATGCAAGTGCCAGCGAAGAACCAAAATAGTTTTCAGCAGGGTCTCTAATTGTCAGAGGAAGTAAAAGTTATAGTATTCAAATAACTGCCCAGGTTATCAACAATTTTGAGAGGAATCGTAAATGCGATTGGATAGGCTGACGAACGCCCCATTTTAGCTCACTAATTGAGAAGGTGATGCTGCAATAGAGTATCATGGCGATCTCCGAGGAAGTATTCGCACGCTTGAAAAGCAGGCAAACATGAAATACTGACGCGGATAACCAACCATCCATCCATCCATCCATCCATCCATCCATCCATCCATCCATCCATCCATCCATCCATCCATCCATCCATCCATCCATCCATCCATCCATCCATCCATCCATCCATCCATCCATCCATCCATCCATCCATCCATCCATCCATCCATCCATCTATCTATCCATCCATCAATCCATCCATCCATCCATCCATCCATCCATCCATCCATCCATCCATCCATCCATCCACCCATCCATCCATCCATCCATCCACCCCTTTTTTTGGAAGCGTAGCTTATCTGCAGAATGCGCAATCCAAACGGCTTGTTTTACATATTTCTTGGATTATGCTGTAAGTTATAGTTGAAAACTGCAAACAGCGAAAGGCAAATTAGCGGGCCATCTTAATAACATCTTTTCTAAGTTAGAGTACCCTATAAATCAATACCAGATTAGGAATGTAAAGTTCTTCCTATTCCCTAAAAGCTAGGTAAACTTTGGAGCAATCTAGATGTGAACTCTAAAGTAGGAACCATCGCTTGACCAATGGGCAGTTGGAGCTTTCCTTAGTATTGGCATCTTAGTCCTTGGATAACCATGGTCAAGTACAATTTCACACCCAAGAGACTCCTTTGAATCTCCGCTGAGGGCTGATTGTCTCGTATCCAAGGCTGAGAAGTCACTGAATATAAGGTAAGGTACCGTAAAGTGCTCTTATGAAAGGATGGCTGGAAGAGAAAGCAAATGTATTTTCTTTCATTCCAGCCATGGAAAAATGGAATTTCATACTTAAAAACAAATTTAACGTACAAGCCTTCCTCCGAATTCTATACTAAATAGCACGGTTTTACCGGACGCTACTCTTGGCCACAGACTAATACTTGCATCTCCATATTATCTAACTGCTTGAGTCATACCATTTAATCACCAGTGAATTAACATTTACTTTCGTTGAGGCACTAATATCTCTTTCGGAGTTCAGCGAAATAATTGGCTAAATGAAATCGTTCGCTCCCGTTTACTCCTGATCTTTTATTAAAATGGCATTCAATGGAGACTAACGGGAATCGAATAAAGGCGAAGGTGACCATGCATACAAAGTGGACGCAGACGCCGGGCAGAGTCTGGTGGCGACGCGGTCTAGAAGAGGGTTTGTGCGCTCAAACATCCAGTCTTTCCCAGTCCACAACCACTTGCTTTCTGATCAATAAATGTAAGACGAAAACGTAAATCGAACATTTGCATTAAATTTTGCCTAAAGCCTCCTTACAAGGTGCTTATCACTGAGCTTGGAATTCTCGACTCGGAAACAAAGTGATGAACCTTCTAATATTATTGGTGTAGACATAGTCCGACTTAGTCTATTAGAACTAAGCTATTTTTATGCCAACTAATGGAGGCGCTTCAGTTGCAATCCTGCAATTTATTAACATAATGCATCAAAGACGAGAATATTAGAAATTAGCACACAAGAAACACCAAAGTTAACTAAAGAAGACAATGAAAGCATAGAAATGAGGAAGGGGCAGTGATGAAATTATAAGGAAAAAGTAAATGCACTTAAAGAAATTCGGTAAAGCGACTATTTCGAATCCTCCTCCTCATCAGCATCATCATCATTTTTCTCTGGCTCGTCTGGAATGTTTTCAACCAGTTCCAAAACGTGCTCCACCGGCCTCACTCGGCCATCTTCACCGACAACTCCCGGTTGAATGAGACCACTTCTGAGATGAGGAATAAAAAAAAAAGTATAGATATATATTTTCAATACCTGATTGTCGACAGAAAATATGGCAAAGGCTGGACTGAATTAATGAACAGCGCAACTATGAAAGTGTAAATCAATCTAAGATAGACTTGGAAAAACGGACTTTGGATACTGAATAATAAAGTTGATTTGCATTCATTCGAAATGCCAGTTAATAGAATCCTACGTTAGCTGAAATTTTGACATTATGTACATGAATAATATCCGATGTCAGGAACAACATTGTTCTTTGTTCAAGTAAACTATTTATTTGCAATAAATAGAAAATGGACTGACATTTACCTCTGGAGTTTATCAATCTTGTTGACAAGTTGCATGGCCTCATATTCCTTCTGCTCTTCACTGAGACCCTCCATGGGATCGCTTCGCGGTGGTTCCACGCGTCCCGTCACAGGATTCACCTGATCCTTCAATTCTCGATACTCTTCAGTCTCGGAGTCTGACGAAGCCGATGAATAGGTTCCAGTCCCTGAAGATTTCGTTAGAAAACCGTGGCGGGAGAGGAAACCTACAAAGTTCCCGAAGCCCGAATACTTCACCGCTCGGTTGACTAGAACAGGAGAGACGAGAGACATTAAGTCAAGTACCCCAAGCAAGGAACTGTCACTGCCTGTCTAGACTTAAAAATAACTAACATCCATGGCAATAGTAATAATAATAACCAAATCCATGAAAGTGCCTTCCAGGAGAGAGGGAGATAAATTAAGCATTGCGGACTGATATTACTGCTTGACCTATCGAACTTTATACCGATCAGCTGGTAGAGAATGGCGGATCATTTTCAAACCTGTCCTGAATTCTAGTTAGCGGGCAGGGTTATTCACTAAGGAGTTTGAAATTATTGGGATATCGAAGAATCCAAAATGCCTAGGGTCTTCACAAGAAATATCCCTTGTGCGCATTATTTTGAGTCCAATTCTAATTCGTCGAACTCCAAAACATCGCTTTGAAAAGAGAAAAATTGACATTACTCCATCTTCTTTTACGATAAGTTATAAGCTAGACAGGATTCAAAGTTTTTTCTACTTGAAATTTTGGGGATCTCCAAGAATCGCTTACTTAGGACGTCTTTTACTTGACGTTATCGTTAGATTCTTCCAGCGGTATACTCATCATTTTTCTGCTCTACATTCCAGGGATTATTTTTCGAGTAGAATTTGTGCAAACCAAAACGCAAACCCAAGTCCATTCCAGTTGCTAGACGCATGCCGATAGAATTCATCCAAAATGAGGCTGTTCCGAAAAAGCACAGAACACTCCCATCTAAATCATCCCGACTCCTCTAGTTCACAAAGAATGTCCTGAAGGGAGTCGAGATTTCAAGAAACCTTCGGTGAGTAAATAAAAAAACATGGCTTCTTGTATTAACATAAGAACTTTTTTTGTCCTTTTTTTGGATAGTTACCTATTCGATTCAAATTATACATATGCGTGAATGAAATCAGATTTTATGCCCGCTGAAAGGGCCAAGATATCTAAACAAAAGAATAGAATCGAAGACAACAGTAAAATCCCAACAAAACAGCTCAATAATTTCTGATCAGAAGGGTAACTGACGAGTAAAAGCGTGATTTAATCTAACCTTTTTCTTTGCAGAGAATGAAAATCAGTAGAGCCGTGGCTTCAGCCGTACCATCATCCATTTGCGACTTTGCTGTTAGTCGACTGCAGAGCCTAAGACAAAACAACCAACGAAATGATTATATACAAGCTAAAGGCGTCGATCGCTCAAATGCAGTAGAAAGTCTCATACCGATTACGAAGGGTGTGTCCCGATTCTGGTAGGCGTTTGACATCAGAGCCAAGGTGAGGCAAAATCTGCACATTCAAAGTAGGTAGTCAAGAACTAGACTCGATGAGAGACTAAAAGAGTATTGTGAAATCTATGGAGAGGATTACAATCAAACATTATTCTCAGTGACTTTGACTGGCTTAAATACAAAAATAAATTGCGAAAGCAACGAGTTTCGTCGGAATAAATGAATCGTTTGCAGCACTTAAGCATCAAATGGATAATGTCAGTACGTACATCAAGAACATGAAGGACATCATTATTTGAAAAGGAATCTGGTAAGTGCTCTGAGACCTTACACTTAGTCATGTTCCTGGACGTTGAACAGCAGAGAGGAACGAGAAAGGCAATTATTAGAATCTGTTCTAGTTATTCCACCGACCCCTGTAAAGAGCGTTCTAAGATTTTGACTTCCTGGGGAGGGAGGTTAAAAGCTTCAAAAGTCCAAAAACGAAACTCTTGAAGTAAGGAGAAATCTGTTAGACGATTATGTAGGGAAGATGTGCATCTACCCAACTAGAAAGAGTTGGCATTCCCTTTTCTTGCTTGTCCCCAATGAGAAGTGCAAGATAGGGAAAATCTTCCCCAGTAGCTACACTTCGAACGCCCAGCAAGGTAAACACAATGGTGTGAGCTCCAATTCAGTAAAATTTAGATGAGAGAACCGGGATCTAACTTGCCTTTTAATGTTATTCCAAGATCAACGACCAACAGCCGTTTTCGATAACTCCACTTATGGAATACACCAGAGAATCTTAAACCAGGAAACTTATTCATTCCTTACAGTCAATTAAATGCACCACTTTAAATGATGTCAAAATTGCGAAATTTCGAGTTTCTTCAGTTTACTTTTATCGATGAATCAGAGACAAAATTAAAGCTAGAGTTCAAAAGTCATTTCCACTGAACAGAGTAGAAGACACCGTGCTTTATATAAAACTGGACATTTAATCATTTTCGAACTAGCCAGTATGACGCTTGTACGTCAACTACGAATTGCCACCTCGGAGTAATAAAAGTCCAGTAGGATGACTTGCAAGCAACATTAAATATGTAGTACTGAACAGCAACGTACAATCACGACAGGTATATTATCGATTGGACGGGAGCTGTAAGATGGCCGATTCACTTTTACATTAATAAAACCCAACCCCTAATTGCAAAGGGGACAATTGCTTTACGAAAGAGCGAGTTCAAACATTTACCTTCATACGGAAGTATTTGCGGATGGTTCGGTTGGCCTTTGAAGCGGCGGCCATCACTGTCAGAATGGGTGATAGCAGTTGAGGAGCGCGCGAAGGCGCCTTGTCGTTCTATTCCAGAAAAAATAAAAGAAATTCCAAAGTAATAAGTGCACGACGAAAATAGTACCAAAAATACCGCGGTAGATTCGATTCAGAAGAAGGCAAGAGGAGAAATTAAGTCTTTAAGACCCTTTCAGTCACTTGACCCCCGTCTGGCGGTGACGCCACCGAAGCTTTATCCTCGAGTGACCATCTAATTATTAATATCGTCCAAACTGAGGAAGTCTCTCGTAATGGCTAAGTAAGAGTTTTATAAAAATGGTTTAAGCATAGAATCCCAATGTACTGCCAGGGCTAATGGTTCCGAGAGTCACCTTTCAAGAGAGCTACTATTCCACTCGAGTTTCCATCACCACCGACTAACGATCCACAGACTGTTTCTGGTGTTGATAAAATTAACATATGACCTAGTGCGCTCACTCACCCCATTTACATAAAGAACCATGAATTGGATCTATTGGATTTCTACAGGGTAGAATTAAGGGGGGAGGGGGGGGGGGGAATCGCATCATCCAGACCAGATATACATGCAAAAACAGCTGTTAAAATGGAGAGAGGCTCTTTGATACGGTAAAGAGTAGTGAATAGGCAGCAATAGAAATAAATCATTAAAGTGGAAATTGTCCTTCAACGAAATATAACTTGGCAATCTTTTTGAAGACGCGCATGTACCCCAACTTCTTTATGTGTCAAACGTACGCTACCACTATGCTAATGCTGCACAAGGAACATTGTCACCAGAGGGTCACCCTAGAAAATAAACCTTTAGCATGTCAAGTAGAGGACCTTGTAGGGCCATCAGAGTCAGGGATCAGCTGATAAGATGTGACTTTCTCAACCTTGAGAGAGTAGCTTCAAAGTGACAAATTGTATTACCAAACTGACCCCTTTTCTATAGGCTAATTTTGGTGAAATTAATGAATTTTTCATTAAATGCAGAATCGGATCCCAAAATATCAACAGAGAGGGTTTCTAATAGCAAAAAGATAAATCGGCAATTTTTGCAACGAAATGAAAGTAGTGTAGTTTGATCCAATTGAAATCAGAATTCCTAAAAATTACATAGGTTTGCAATTTATGGTACCGCGGTAAGGAGGGACGACTCGACGAACGAAGGGTAAATCATACTTAAGCCGGGGATGTTATCTCCCTAGTGCTCAACTTAGGCTCATGGGAAAGAACTAAAAACAAAAGCCCGTGATAATTATCTTTCGGGTTTTCTTTTTCACATCTGTTAGAGTCGCGCATGAGTCAATCAAGGGTAAATCACACCTAGAACAATAAGGTTCAAATGCCTTGGTAACGCAATAAAGACGGTTCAGAGATGCAGCGGCGCGTCGAGGATAGTGATGTACGAATAAAGTACTTCTCTGAAGCCATGCGAACACATCACTGATTGAGTACAGATCCATTATTCGGATGATAAAGTGGGACGATCTAATAAACATCTAACCATTTTAGCTGCAAGACCAATTTTTATCACTTTGATATCGCAAGATTTAGAAACGCTTTTTCTTTCTAAAGGCGCTGTCTTCGTCCTTGAAACGATTTCTTTCGAAATTTAAGTAGATAAAAAGGCTAGTGGTTACCATTCAAGGCCACCCACAAATAACTACAGAGAGCCACTCCACCACCCAGAACTTAAATCCAGTGATCTTAATAAACGCCAAGGATGTAAATCATTTAATTCCACAGAATTTCCGAGCCCAAACATCAACAGTGAAGGTCCTACTTCCCAACTCAATCAGCGCAAATTCACAATGGTTTTAACCACCGAAATAATCCGATGAATGGGCCTCCAAAGAAAAGAAAAGAAAAGCTTTTAAGGTAGCAACGGATATAATCTGTCGATTATGAATATTTCTTTGATGGAGGGAAAATCAAGGCCAAAAAATCCTCAGAAAAAGTAGTCGCATAACTGCAAAAATCTCTGAGAATATCCCCTGATTGCTGGAGCCCTTAATCATGTGTGATAAAGAATAGAACCAAAAGTGATAACTGATTCTCTTCTAAACAAGGGTATTGTAAACAGCAAACTCCCTAACTGCCTAGAAGCCAAGGAAACATTTGGTTTTTTTGGCACTAAGAAATCTAGCACTCATTACAAAAGCAATGGCTTTCCAGCCAATCTTAGAGTAAGGTTAGTTCAACAATGTCCCATGTGTAAAAAAGAACGTGAGTGCCTAAAGAGCAAAAAAGAACCCAAGCAATGAAGAAAAATGTATATGGGTTAAACATATTGAGACTAAATAATCAGAACAGCTAAGGGAATACCGAAAAACAAATGTGATATGCTTGGCTAACCTGATCTAATTGGTATTCAAGAAAGTCAACCATAATCACTAAGGCCCGCGTTGAATGCTGGTCTTCATGCAAATCGTCCTTCACCAAAGAGAGATTAGGATTATTCGGTGGGAAGAGCAGTTCCACATAACAAGAAGGCGGTACAGAGGTCAAAAAGTTGACCAAATGACTGTAAATCGGAACTAATCGGTAACGCAAAGGACGCCATACTTGACTAACTCCATTCTGCGACCTGTTGGCGCTACTGGTTTCACGATCAGATCACGAACTACGACGGTAAGACCACGAAATGTGGACTCGTAAAGGTGCTGAAATTGAAGAGGAGCAGTCGAAAAATGGATATAAACCTACTGAATCATAACCTCGTTCTCTTTCAGCATAACATAGATTAAAGAGGAATTTGAGCACATCAACTGCGATATCGAACACAAGGGGCTGAACAGTGAAATCAGCTGCAAGTATCCATCGAAGAAAATCAACAAAGATTTCAGATTGGAAGTGAGAAGTGAGGATCTCGAGTCGAGAGGCGGATTCAAGAGCTGAGCATAGGAAGAGGAGTTTCAGATCAAATTTCACCATTTGGAGATTTGTGGACGATTTGATTTGAATCTTACAACGCTCCAGTAAGGCGTCAAGGCAATGATTTAATCTGAAAGCATATTTAAAAATTTGACGCAACATTAAGAACTACTGAAGTTACAAACCTCAGATACTGAACTGATTGCGGATTTTTGAAAATAACGTTTGAAACGCACTTTACGGCACCAATGATACTATCATCGGAACGTTCAGGTGAGTAAGGCAAGAGACCAGTTTCACGAACTAAGAGAGAAAATATATCATCCTCTGCTAATAGCTTCTGATAGTCCGGGTCGCGACTAAGAATAAGGAGACAGATCAGAGCGTCCGTGATACCTTGATTTTCTTGGTCTTCCAAAACGGTTTTACACTCAAGGAATATTTTCTAAAATAGTTGTAACAAAACAATACGAAGGCATTTGTCTGAAGTATAAGAACAGTGCAAGATATCTCACATTTTTTTCGTCACTTGATAAGCTTGCCAGATTAAAGTTCATTTCATTCTAAAAATTAAAACATTGAAAAAAAACTAAAAACCCTCTGCCGAAACTCGATTAGCCCAGAACGATCCATCAAAAATAAGGTAAATCAAACCGCAAAGACAATTGGATAAGAAAGTGTAAGCAAACAGTGCGCGATTTATAATGATGATTATAACCAAAAAATCCTTATTTTATTTGAAAATTTTATTGTTTTACTTTTCATCTATTTATGCAAGTCTCGAAGACCTATTGGGGTACAACAGAATTACCAATAGCCTTTGCAGCAGATAGCACACAACAGTTAACACAGAAAAGAATATAAGAGTTTATCGCCGTCTTCGATTGAATGGTGACTTCTCTAGCATGGTTTGTCGTGCGAGTAGCGATTCCACTTCGTAGTGGCATCTCGGCCGTCCTTGGCACTGTTAAGGGCAGACAATCTTCATACCCCTTTCAGAAGTCTACTCATTTTCCTGGTTAAGTTGATGAATCAAGGTATTTACGTCGATTATTGTTAACGAATCTATATGAGGTTGTATTTCTGATTACATGAAATAAGCTTCAGGTGGGTCATTAGTCCCATCCGGCCGCCCTTCTCATTAGTCCTCGAAATTGCCCCTGAGATTACGGAAAGTATATTAATTAGTCTTCTATATGAATGATAAGTCATTCATTACTTTAAATTGACAAGGCGACAACATGCCCAACTTGGGGTCATATTTCGTTCTAGTTATATTTATAAGCAATATAAGCTCTAAAGCCTAACACGAAAAATTAATATTATGGCTAAAAATAATTAATTGATTTTTATTTGTGCATAATTTTTTCAATTTATTATTTAGAGGTCAGTTTTGTTTAGATTACTCAAATAGCATTATGTTATGCTTAACATCTTATGAAAATTTCGCCCCTGTGAGGTTTTTGTAAAAACATAATTAAATAGATGTTCTCTTAAGGTTTCTGAAGTTTGTTTCATGTTAAAATAAAGTAACACAATTGACACATTGTGATTCAAAGATTTTTTTTCATTTTATAAAAGAATGAATACTGAAGCCTATAACATCAGTACGAATCTTTGTTTCAAAGGCTGTTGCATCCGTACTATTGGAGACTTTTCCTGTTTCTTTAGTTTGGTAATGATTTTTCATTCTGCGTTGAACACTACTTTTTTCGAGCCGCATACATTCTATAAATTTTTATAAACGTAGTTATTGCATTTCTCAGTCCGAATTTTGTTTTAGATATTTGGACTATGCGCATGCACAGTTAGTTTGATGGCTATATATACTCATGGAGAAGTTGCGCGAGCATTCGGTATCAACTTCTATTACGGAATGTGCATCATTTTTTTTGCCAGCCTCTGTACAACCTGGATTGCATTCCTGGGCATGTGTGGGATGTCCGCGAAAAATCGCTTTTTTGTTTTTATTGTGAGATTTATTTCTTGTTAACCTTAATTTTTATAAGTGTTTTCCCTTTTCTCAAATTTAATTAGGTTTTTTGTGCTAAAATTCTTTCATGTTTTTCCTGCAAAATCTTGTTCACTCTTCTACTCACCTCTTCACACAGTCTTCCATTACCTATACCATCGTCCAACCTTTGGTCAGTTTTTTCTCTCATTTGTACCAATTGTTTCCATCTCGATTCTCACACTCCAAATTATATCGTTTCTTGTATCCGAATTCACTTAGGCTCACCTTCGTGCACATTCATGAGGAAGTTTGAGGATCTAGATGTAAATAATCAAGCTGCTGCAGATATTGAAGGAAACTACATTCCATCAGCAAAATGAAACGGTACATACCTTTTTAGTTGCACGATTCTTTAAGCTCTATTGGGAACCTTTCATTTGCATGAATCCATAAGATCATGGTTATCTTAATAATACCACCGCAAATAAAAAAATAGTAATTTATTGAACTTCAATACGTTCGCGTTACAGCGATTCACTCTATCAATGCCTCTAAATTTTTTTAGTATTTAGCATGCAGTTTTATATAGGGACACATTTCTTTGAGTTTCAGCTTTGCGACTAAAGGAACTCAAATGGTTTTGAACGACTTTTACCAGCCAGAATTTATTGAAACTACTAATAAATTCTCTTAAACTTTATAAACTCCATCAATATTTTTACATAACATCAACTAATTCAATATTAGTTTAACCGATTTCAATCGATCACTGGTCATGGATTTGCGTAATGGTTTATATTCCAGCGTTGTTTCAAATACTTATTTTCAGGATAAAAAATATTTGATATTTTTTTAGCTTGTGTTTGGATCTGTCCTGCTAATCATTGTTCTCCTGGTTGGTCTTCTGCTTGTGTTGGCTTTCCCTTTCTCGGTAGGTTGCACTTTACTCAAAACTGTATGCATCTGAATTCATATTCCGTCGTCATTCCTCGGATTAAGTTTGAATTGCATTAAAGTGACTCATCAAGATTAGCATGTTAAATGAAGATTACTGATCGCGTCCATGTTTCCAGAGAAAATGTTGTACAAATGTCGACCTCACATACCTGGCTAGTCATTTTGGTGAAATCCAGAGTTGGAGATTGGAAAGTAACGGTACCTGTACTTTGAAATAGATAAGGGTTGGTCTCGAGGCTATAATAAAGATATGTTTGCATTCAAGCCTTTTATAAAAGTAATACAGCCTCTGCCTAAGCAGATGTATCTGCATCAGGTCCTTGCTTTGCAATCCATATCACCGCACCTGTATCTTCAACGGTGAACATTATCGGCATTTATTATTTTTATTGGACAACTTGTTGTTGGTGTTGATCCATTCATTAACGGAAAATACTGTTATAGCTACTATTTTTTGTAGTCTACAGAAGCCTTGCGAGAGGTTATGTTGAAAAACATGAAGGAGAATTATGGGACCTTAGCTTTGATGACCACTGCTTGGGACTATCTGCAGGGTTATCTCCTATGCTGTGCAGTAGACGACAATGGCTGGGATGCCTGGCGTGATTCAGATTGGTTTCGCGAAGAAAATTCCATGAAACTGGATGACCTTCAGCTGATTCCAGGTTTGAATCCCTTATATTTATTTTAATAAAGAGAAACTCATTCCTCGTTGTACCCTTGACCAGAAGAAGTTACAACTACAAATCACAGGAATGAAGGTTAAGAGGTGCCTCGTTTCTTGTTTCTCCTGCTTTTTGAATAACTTTTTCCCTCGACTGTTATTTTTATTCACCTTAAGCATAATTTCTTCTCGAATCGTCGCATTTTCTAGTCATCGTTAACGGAACTGTTAGCCAATATAGATCCCTCACCGGGGTATATAGTCAACTTCGTAGTCATTCTAACTCCTAGAATGACCCTAACTCCTCTGAGTAACGTCGTCAAATTAATGAACCGTCAACGTTAACCAGCCACAAAGCGCACGTACCACATTTATAGTGATCGTTATAGTTACATTTTTGTCTGTAAGAAATACACGAAGCGAAAGGGACAACGCCCTCTTATGGTTAATTGAGGGGAATTTAAATGTCAAGAACAGATTAGAAAAACAGCAACTTCTAAGAAACATCGATTTGATGAATACTTCATATTGCCTAAGACTACGGCTGAGGAGTGTCAATTTGTTGAGCTGGCTACGTGTTCCCTTATTAATAATCGACAGTGCCGTTGCGAACCTGCATTTTTTGGCCATACTATGACCTAAAATAGAATGCTATGAAATGCCTTTTTGCATCGGATGCTACAGTCTAAAGAGGCTGCCCGTTATCTTGATCCAGTACACCTAGGGTCACCTTGAGTGTTAACGTTTGTTCTGGGTAATAGGTCACAGTTATAGCGCTAAGTGTCTGCTCACTCGCAGCCAATCTGAATTTTCCAAGGTTGTTCCATAACTTAGTTACTTTATGGACGAACTGGAAGTCCCAGGTAAATCGATGATATCGAATACATGAATTTCATGGCCTGTTTGCTGTAGTCCTGTATACACCCGAGCGGCCATTTGCATAATGATATGATAAACTGATCTTCATTAAAGATAAATATACGTTTGCCAGAAACATTCAAACCTGCAAACTACCTATTAATTTTCAGTCACGAATCCAACATTCATAATGGTACCAAAGAGTTGCTGCCATCGAAAAGTTGACTATTTAACTCGTCAACTAATCGATGAGTACAGAGACCTACCAAGATGTCAAAACTGGCAGTATGGACCACCGAAATTCTCCGGCGGAGCCCACAATGACGCTATTTACTACAGAGTACGTTGAATTTCGAATACTATTTCCTCCTAGGGATGTCTGAGTACAATACGGGCGTACATAAGGAGATTTAGCTTTTGGATCGCGTTATTCGGATTCGGCTCACTGCTCTTCCTGATAACCTCAACGATGATCGGCTGTACTACCTTTCGCCAAATCACGTAAACTGAAAGGTTTGCTGAATTTCCGATCTTGCAGTGTCCTTTTAAATAAACGTAATGAAAAAATACACGGCGGTTGATTCTTCAAAAATAAAAGGCCATGGGCAGTCCCAAAATTTATAAAGCACATCTTAAGTAGAGTCGGATTGTTTACATGCAGGAAACCGCTGGAACGCTATTCACACACAAAAAACCCTAAAATACTATCTATGCCACAGGCCATCTGAGTACTGAAGCCAGAGGGGTCCAGCCAATACCTTGAAGAGGACCCAGGAGGTTCAGACTCGGACCATCTCACATGCTGGATGCGTAGGTGACCGTCACAAGCATGTAACGGCTATTAACAAATGGCTAAAGCCTCTGATTGTATTTTTCACTTAAGAACTCAAATCGAGGATTGCGAGAGAGCGAAGCAAAAATTCGAAAAAAATCATCAACTAGGAACCGAGGTAAGAGCCTAAACAACGCATAAATAATCCAAAGAAACGAAGTCGTAAAATCCTCATATTCATTCCAAATAAAGCATCGATCAAGGTCTACAAAACTCCACTTTATTAGGGTCAATTAGTCAAATAGATTGAAGCCCATATCGCCATCTGATTCTTCCGACTCTTTTTCCTCTTTGACGGGAGAAGCCTTGACATCATCTACAGGGGCCTCGGCATGGACAACTGGGGCACTATCAGAAGGAGCGGCAGCAAGGGAAGCAGCACTGAATGAAACGGTGGCCATCTTCTCCTTGCCGGCATTAATGAGCTCATTCACGCTCTTGCCATGCATTTGTTCGATGACCTAATATCGTAAAAAACAAAGGAACCGCCTACCATCTTGACGCGATCCTTGTCACAGTCGATACCGACGGAGCTCAATATATTCCTTATATCATCCTCTTGTGGTCGGCTAACCCCACCAATCTGAGCCAAAAGGTAAGACGCAAGATACCGCATCAGAACTCACGAGAAAGCTTCAGGCAAAGAGCGGAGTCGGGCAGAATGTCGTCTTAAACAACATTTGCTATAAAATTGTAGTTTCGTAAAATAGTGATTTATTTGAAAAAAAATCATTTTAAATTTTTCCTTACTATTTTTGCACTTGCTTTTTAAAGTGTGGCTCAAATTCATTGGTACTGATGTTAACAAGAAGAGGCGGTTCGCCTATGAATCGATTCCTGGTGCTATTTGTTCTTCATGAGGCTACTCTTTGTAGGTACATTTTTATAAGTTTGTTGATAGTTAAAGTGACGAGATAAATTGAATAGCTTGGCGTTTCTAGGCCCGCCCTCTGAGTTGATTTAAATGGCGAAAGTTCTAAATTTTTGCTTTATGCGTTAATAATATCACTTCGCCTAGCGAATTCAGTTCTGCTGGAGGTATCAGTTTAGTCACTCGATTACATGAAAGCGAATTTTACGACGATATTTATTTAAAATAACGGATTAAACCATGGCTTTATTCGCCACTTATTTTCAGCTCAGCTCAAGTATTTACAGGACCTTCTTATAAAAACATTATTTCAACGATGATTGATAACTATTCTCTAAGGGCTATTGGCAAAAAAAATTACAAGTTTAGATTGATAGCATCTCCACTTTTAATAGGACTATTAATAGATATTGCTTTAACCTATTAAGAAGCCATTATCAAAGTGTGCATTTCAGTCAAGTATGCTCTGATAAGCTACGAGGCATGAGCAAATTATTTTGAATGGTATGAACAGCAATGGCAGCTAGTGGTTTGTAAATGGGGTTAACTCTGATTTGTCTGTTTAAATTATTATGTTAAGTGGTGACATAAAAAGAATAACATGCTAAGCCTTGCTTGAATATTCACGCAAAGAATCAGATGGGAAAAAGTCATGCATAATTTGAATCGCCAGGCCTCCGCCGAACTTGGGTCTACCGAACGTCATTTAATATCAATCGCTTACAGTGAAAACTAGAAAATTTTAAGATTGCAACATTCTGAGCTCCCTGCAAATACAAGCATTTATTTAGTCTTTCGACTGAGATTTTTTTTCGAGTAGAAAGCAAGTATATTCGAATCATTCCGTTTATTTAATATTTCTATAACTTTAAAAATTCTCCACGATAGCACTCTCGATAAACACAGTCTAATTATTCTTTTTACAAGGGAAAGCGCTCTTGAAATCAAATATAACTGCGAATAAATGTGGCTTGAAATATATTGATTTATACTTTACCCTGGTTTCATTCGCAGTGCTACAAGAACTGGGTTAAGCATTTAAGCGCAGGTTTACGAATTTTTTGTTCATTTGCAATGAAAGGAAGGATTTCCATGAGCCCACCTGGCATGTATTTCTCTATGTCTCTCTTAGAGTTCCCTCCAATCCATTCAAGTCAACTACTTTCCGAGTGGAAAACATGGTATATAATCGAGTAAATGTAACGAAAGTCTGCTTTGCTAAGAAGTTAAGGCAGACTTATGTGGTATAAAGAAGTCAACCGAAGAAAAAACTGATCGTTCTTGCGATCTCTTCTTTGTTCTAGCACAACTTGTATGATATCTTACTATGAATCGCAGATGAGCCATACAGGCCTAGCTCAAACGAACTCGTGATCAACGCATACGTAACGTAAAATGATTTCAGGTGATTATTTCTTTCTATGAAAATATGACCTTGTTTTCTCGAACGTGATTCAAATAGGAAGATGATTATTAAAAATACAGTTTCTTTTTGCAACCAACAATTGAACAGAATCCAGAATAGATAATGTAGTTTTAAGTCTAGTTTGTAAAAAGCTACTAGTTTCTGAAAATCTCGAAGAGAAAATCAAAAATTAAGAGTGAATAAGGAATTTTGAAATTTTGAAGTTGAAACATTAATTCTAATCAACTGCGTTGAAAGACGAACAATTACAATTAAATCCCAAAAAATCAAGTAGAAGCTTGTCAAAGATAATCTTAGATAGAAAAAAATCCATTTCAGGTTCTTGCAAAATCAAAGTCTGCTCTCGGTTTCCATGCATTGTTTATTCAATTTGGTTAACGAATTTCGCGCGAAGATAAATAAGGTGCTGATTTTACTAAAGGAATCTTTAATAGTCAGGAGAGAAAGAGAATTTCATGGTTATGCTGAGCTTTAAGTGCTATTTGGTTAAAAATTGACGCAACTGCTTTGAACCAATTTTTGTTTTAGTGCTTCAAATTTACAAGTTACAGTTGGCCTTTTTTTGAGAAACGATTTGTCGGTAGCTGTTAGTTGTTGTCTACCATGTAAGTATGGTAGAGTTGAACTCTCTTTCTATTCCACTATATTTTTTTCAAATGGTTATTTTCGCTTTCAACTTTTTATGATTATAAAATGACACTATACCGAATGTAATATTCATATTACAGGAGCAGTTCTAATGGAAAAACCACCCTCTTGCGCCCTGATATGCCTAGCAAGTGCACCTTTGATGTAAACAATCAGAATGCAGTGTCTCCACATCACCACATTCCTGTGTAAGCTCGTTACTGAGTATAATTGAGTAAAATTATAGAGCTAAACGACCGGCAATCGGCTATAGCATTCTCGACTTCATTGGCAATACGCCTCTTGTTCGTTTGAATAGAATACCGAAGGAAGAAGGTCTTGAGTGCGAAATCCGTATGTAATCTATCTGGAATATTTAGAAGGAAAACTCACCAATAGTATTATGAGGCTGTTCAAGTGGCTGAAAGATAGTATTGATTTAATTGTAGTTGCTAAGTGTGAATACTTCAATCCCGGAGGTAGTGTTAAAGACCGGATTGCAAAGCGCATGGTTGATGAGGGTGAATTGTCGGGTGATTATCAACCAGGTGATGCCTTGATTGAACCGACCTCTGGAAATACCGGTAAGTCGTAAAAACTTCTCTGTAAATTTTATGGCAACTCTTATAAATTCCTCAGGTATCGGACTTGCAATGACCTCAGCAATCAAAGACTACAGTTGCTACATTGTCATGCCTGATAAGATGAGTCAAGAAAAGGTAAGGTCATCTCGAAATCGACTATATGTTCTGCTAGTCGATCATCCTGAAAGCTCTGGGTGCGAAAGTCATAAGGACCCCACGAGAGGCCGCTTTCGATGACCCAGAGTCGCACCTCCAGAGATCAGTTGCTTTGCTGGAAGAGTTATCTCCGAGAGCACACATTCCCAATCAATACGCCAATCCGTACAATCCAATCGCGCATTTCGATACCACTGGTCAAGAGATTTTAGATGCCTGCTCAGAGGGTGAACTTAATGGCAAGCCCCGAATCGATATGGTCGTTTGCGGTGCTGGAACTGGTGGAACAGTTACTGGAATCAGCCATCTATTCAAGGTCAGACTGCCTTCATGCAAGGTAAACAACCAAATTCTGAAATCTTAGGCTTTTTTGAATTGCTGAAAAGAATCGTCGCTCCTCTATGCCTATGCTGCTGAGCAATAGATGACTAACTGCTAGCTAATCGCGTTTTTTAGTAAAAGCGGCTAATTTATTGGTTACGTCTAATTTCAGAAGCCGGCATTCTAATTGGCTTTATGGGATTTTGCAATTTGGGTGTAACTGACTGATTTATACCACCTTGAGAAGGTAGTTCTGCTTGTGTTATTTCTGGTTCGATCTACCGGCTTTGAAAAATATGATCTGCCAGCATGTATCGTATAGAATTTGAATTAGGTGGTTTGAACTCTTCGACATACTTGGTGATGGACAATTAGTAGTCACAAAGCTTGTGTTACTTACTCTGAATGCAGAGAAACATTGATCAATGAAGCAAAAATAGTTTTCAGTGTATACGCGTTCAAAGTGCTTCACTTTTAATAAAAGTGCTCTAAGTGAGCCGATTTTCAGAGCTAAGTGCATATTGAAAAAAACGCATAAGAATAGCAAGCAAAACAGATCCACTGACCTAAACATATATTTTACAGACAGTTGCGATTGATCCCAGAGGCTCAGTTCTCTCGGAGGCCTGCCTTGGTCCAGATACTTTCACTGGAACTTACGAAGTCGAAGGCATTGGGTACGAGTTCTGTCCCACCGTCCTCTCTCAAAAGACTATAGACTATTGGGTCCGTGTCGATGACAAGGAAGCATTCACAATGGCTAGACGCCTCATTCGTTCTGAAGGTCTCCTTGTTGGTGCGGTTAAGTGCATCGTAAATGTTTAAATTAACACTTTCAAGTAATTTGCCGGCCTATTTGTTTGCACAGGTGGAAGCAGCGGTTCTATAGTAGCGGGTGCGATAAAAGCCATACGAAGGGAGAATCTTGGAAAAGGACATCGCGTTGTGGTGTTGCTCCCAGATTCCTGTCACAACTATCTGTACGATGATTTTATTGACGGTTAACTTAAATTCCTGGAATTGTGAAATTGTCAGTGGCCTAGGACTGACAAAGATGGTCAAATCATCTGGTGTATCTCATTTGAGTTGTTTGTAATCAGTCCAGAACGTAACTTATGCAATGGAGAATGTGAAGTTTTAAATGACAGGACTAAAGTGTAAAATCTGTTGAACATCTATTTAAAGAGGATATTAACGTTGTAAGAATTCCCTTCTGATAGGTTTTTCATCGAATGGATAGACATGATCAAAAGAGATCCTGCGTGGATTTACGTGCCTGATAAGAGTTAGCTTAACATAAAATATATTAAGTGATGGTGTTTTGTGGCAAAGTACTTTGCAAACCAATTCATTGCTTAAAATGTTTCTTTGACTATTGCGCTTCAGAACGAAGTTCATCTCCGACAGTTGGATGATTGCCAATGGTTTTATGGCCTGCCAATTGAGTGATTACTTCGATGAGGCGTGAGTATTTCTTCTTATGAAAGAGTACCACCTACTACAATTTCATTGAGTAGTACGGTCACTCCCTCAACAGATTTCTCATGATGTCAGTTGGAGAGTACTTAGAGTGGAAGAAGAAGGAGAAACTTCCTCAGATTGAGAGCGTCTACACTCTCAAGGACGCTAAGGCTTTAACAGGTGGAAGACTGTCGATGGTGGTTCGTGAGTAAGTGCTACTTAATTAAGCTGAATGCTGCCTTATTTTGATCACAAAATGCACGGTTGAAATTGTTTCTTGTAGCGGAACTTACCACGGTATCTACGATCCATCCCAAGTTCTGCAGAAGCTCCTATCAGGTGAAGTGGACCATTCGACCGAAGTGGGAAAGCTTGTGAACAAGTGCTATAAACGAGTAATTTCAATATATTACTCTGAATGCGAAATTCGGAGATTCCACTTTATTCAGATTTTAATCGTAAAATGAGGCTTTAGAATTTGTATAAAATCTTTAGAGACAAATTAGGAGAAGTTCAAGCAAATAACTGTTCCTTCAACGCTACTCGTTTGCGATTCGATGTGAGGTGTTTTGCCGGTTAAAGACCTAAGTACTGCTGTTCTACTGCCATCTTTCTCGGCATCATAATGCACGAAAAGGAGACGCTACATTGGATCCATGCCTTGTAACCTCTGTTCGTTGAGCTGGTAGATTTGAAATGTCTGCCTAATGGTTAGCAACACATGTTTGAAGGAGGACAGACTTCTTGTTATTGCGTTCCGATCATTGCGTATGAATCATATTACTTTAATAATCATTGACACTGTGTTTAAACTTGGTTTGTAGGTGAAGAAATCGGATCCGATATCCAATGTGCTTCGTTTCATAGCCCATTTTCCTTACGTGATTGTTGTCGGGACGGAAGTAAAAGAAGGCAAGAATATGCTTTTCGATTAGATTGTTTTTTTAAGAATTAAATTAATAGAAAGTGTTGAAGCCATTGTTTTCCGTTTGCAGGAGCTTACGCGATCGAGAGCGCTGACATACTGGGCTATGATCAGTAAATCCAACTCTGTGTTACTTATCAAGTTAATAAATGTTAAATGATGGATTGATGGAGGGGACTGGTTTCTTAATAATCCGTTTTTTTGACGCAATGGCCAGGCTTTTGGGAAGGAAGGGAAGAGGCTCAGATTACTCGATAACGATTCGGTTTTGTTGATGAAATTGAAGTGTATAGGCGCAGAAGTCCTTGATGGATAGTTATCTGAACACATTAATGCAAACTGCGAAGATGAAGCGGCTTCGTGACTTTACGCGCCCATTTATCAAGATCAGCGTCGGTCTTCTATCGCCGATCGAGATAAACAAGGCACTCTCTTGATAGCTGTATTGTCCTGTTAGCTGTTCGAAGAGAAGACGTGCACCTGGCCGAGCTGAGTCGCACTGGTTAATATTGTATTTTCTCCGTTTACATTAACAGAAATCCGATCAGTATTAGGCTTTGGAGAAGAGATTTTCATCTACCAACCTTGAAGTCAGTCAAGCCTTTTGTAATCGACTGCTTTATCTTCCCTGGGCTGTTGCAAATTCCATTTCTGGGCAAAAAAACAATCTTATTTACCTGATCAAATAGGTGCGTACAGGACTTATTAGTTGTTCGAACTGCCGTTATCGTAAAAGTTAGAATGGACCTTGATTTTAAGTGAAAGGTCCCAAAGTCTAAGTTACTGAAACGCAAATTAGCTTATTTTTTATAAGTCGGCTTGTAATAGCACTATTTTAATTATTCCTGGATGATTGTTCATTATGTGTTTGTTAAGTGCGGTGATATTGACATGGTTTTCTGTTCATTGCTTCTCGTAATTTTTGAGCTTCTACGTTAGAATCTCTGAGATGGGTCAGTTGTCTTCGCATCTTTTTCGTTGCGACAAAACATCTGTGGCAGTCTGCGTTAGTACAGACACTATCACGATGTTTTTCTCCTACCAGTCTAGGTGTTAAATTTTCATCTCCAACTTTGAAGCTTTCCTTTGGATAAAGTAACCATGATACGGAGCGCTCTTGCCATATTTCTTTCGCATCTTCAATTAATTAAAGCATTCAAGCCCTTTAATGTGAAGCTTTCTTAGTTTCCCCAGTTTCAAGGTTACTCCCAAGTATGGAGAGTATCAGGCCATCTTTGTCCATTTTCAAACTCTTCCATAAGTTCAATCTCTTTGTCTGTATAAGACGTGCCAAGTTACGCATCGGCAACTCCTTACGGAGTTCATCGACAGTTTTGGCTCTTTGTGAATGGAATCCAAGAATCATACGTCGAGCCGTATTTTGTATTGCTTTTAGTCGATCGTTATCTTTCCCTCTCAAGACAATAGTAGATAAGTCATCAGTGACTGCAGAGTTGTTTTCAGGGTGTTATTGAGACTTCTTGAGCGCAGAAATGGTCGTAGTCGTATTAGGTGCCAATTTTGCTTTTATTGCTCCATCTGGCTTACCGGTGCTTTGAATCATGGAGTCAAAGTATTTGAAGTACGAGACACGTTGGAATGATATTCCTGCAGCTTCGGGGGGCATTTGATCCTCACCAGCACTAATTTGAAACCAGTGGGCTTTGTTCTCTGCAATTTGCATTCCGTATTTGTGCAGCGTTGTCGCCATATGCTCTATTAATCTGACAGCTGCGACCTTATTTGGCGGAATAAGAAATAGACCATCTGTGAATTCTAGACGACTAAGCAGCCATCTCTTGCCAGAGTGAGTGTGTTTTTTCTTTTTCTCAAGTAATCAGCCTAATTTAATTCTACTCAACATTAATATAAAGTACCTTGAAATGCACGAAGTAGGTCAGTATCACTTGAAGATATTGATGAGCATCGTACATTTTGCGCTTCCATTTTCCGATCGTATTCTGCCTAAAAATGATGCCAAGATTATACAAAATACACATAGCAAGTAATGTGAAAAGGAAAAATAAACCTCAGTTTTGGGATTTCGGGGAATCGATGCTCCACATCTTAATACTGTGTAAAATTGTTCAAAGCCAACAGCTAGTATATTTAAACTACAAGATTGCATTAATAAGTTAAATAAATTTTAGGATCAAAGTTAATTTTTGTCCGGTGCGAAGCATTACTACCGTTTTTATTTAAAGCTATGACCATATCTAAAGCTTGACATATGTTACTTAAGCAGTTTGAGTAGCAGACGCAAACCAAATTCACCTCTTTATTAACATTAAGGACACGTTTCCTACAGAGGTCTATTCACTAGTGCATATTTAAGTGGTAGAGAAGTCCTTTTATTGGTATAATTTATTCTGTTTAGTACAGTTCCAGTTTTCCATAAGTCATTTAGGTTTAATTTACCATTTACTAAATAATCATTGAGGAAAGAACTTGCACTTCCCATCTATCTGGTTAATTATTTCAGTTTGTAAAGTAGGTAGCGATGACTAATTATCACCAAGGTGTACTTCAAATGCGACCCACTATTTTACCTTCTCTGGCAGCCTTCTCTGAAATAATATCCATTAAACTCCTTAAGTCTAACATTTTTCCTTGTACAGCACCTTCACGTTAGAATAATAACGTAGACGTCAAGAATGTCCCCAACTAAGTATTCCTGAATCAGCATTTTTTAGACGCCTTCCTTTGCTATCATCAGCTCACATCCCAATTTCGTTCTGGTTATATCAACTTTTTGATTAATTAATGGAAAATAGGAGGAACCTATGATAATCACAGAATAACAGATTGCAATAGCCTCGTCTAGGATTGAAAAAGGAGTACAAATCATCGAGGACATCAATTATCCGATGTGTCGTGCCACCTTCAACGTCCTATGAATTGTCCAGGCCTTCTAGATCGTCCTCATTTAGTGGTAACTTCTAGTGCCAGCCTAGAGATTCGTAAACATTTCCTTTCACTAATGATGATGGAGCAGCCAGAGTTTAACACGCTCTATATAACTGCCTAATTCACTTATCATAGCAAATTCTTATTTGTCTCAAGTAAGTCCACACTGTCACCTAAGTTTTCTTTCCAACAGTGCATTAAAATTCACTTGAAATATTTGGATCCAAAATACATTTGTACTATTTTAGCTATGAATTCTATCCAACACAAGATTTTGTGACTCTCAGGACAGCAAACGAAATTATTCCTTTTCTTGTGATATGCCCTTCCATTCAGCTAGACCATTCTGATTCCTAAAATCCAGCACGCGTAGATCCTAGCTGGTGCAGAAAAAGCATACTTCTCAAAAATTTCAGAATATCGAAGAAAAAAGCTAAGGAAATTACAAATATTGCTTTTGAGATTTTTCATGAACCTGCAACTCAAATTTGGTGGCATTAATGAAAATGAACTGCAAAAAACTTAAAGTCCGCTTTTTTCTTGAAATGGAATTATAAGGAGAGCTATAATAAAAAAACAATAAAATGATGCATTTAGTTATTTGAAAAATTATGAATCCTTGAGTTAATTACACGACGAGTCTTGATCACTCATCTGGGACTCTCGAAGAGCAAGAGGGAAACTACTCAAAGAGATGCAAAAAGTGTTGGGTTTCGACCGTATTTGCCTGAGTTACGTCTTTCTTACTAGTCCTTCTGCTTCAAACACCGTGACAAGGG
This sequence comes from Moniezia expansa, assembly GCA_019097775.1. Taxonomy (NCBI): domain Eukaryota; kingdom Metazoa; phylum Platyhelminthes; class Cestoda; order Cyclophyllidea; family Anoplocephalidae; genus Moniezia; species Moniezia expansa. The sequence goes on from JADFDV010000093.1 coordinate 2,668,028, forward strand.
CGCACATCCCCAAGTCGAAGATCGAGTTTGGTTCCTGAAGTCTTCTGAAAGTTTAAGCGACAAAACCATTAATTGTTTCAACCTTCTCTTTTCTTAGTTTGATTATGCATTCTAACTTAGATTAGGGCAATATTTTATAAGAAAGTGAGTTGAATCGCTTGAAAAACCTAGCTAAGATTTAGCTAAGATTTACTAAATAATACACACATATTATTCCAAGACCGTTTCAAGTTCTCTCTTTTAAACTTAAAAGACAGAAAGCGATATTGATGAATAAAGCGGTTAAACTGGACTTTCGCCCTTGGCCAATACTTAAAATCTAACCAACTGAAAATTTTTGCATGAAATAAAGCTTTAAAGATCAGATTTTGTTGGTTTAAGTATCTCTTAAAATATGCAACAATTGAATATTTGCACATGTACAATAAAGGGATCAGCAAGTAGACATAAGAAATTACTTAAACCAAGGAATCTACCTACATGAAAAAAGTTTCAAGTAGGTAGGCAATTAATGACCAAAGCTAGAAGTGAACTCTCTGAAAAGCAAACCAGTCCGACTATTTTTCTATTTCTTTAATAGGTGAAAAGTAGTAGTGGAATTTCAGTAAATCACCCAAGTCCAAGAATGAATAAATGAGTTTAAGTGCATACTTCGATATAGGACATTGGCAAAATGATGTCTGTGGATGGATCTGTATTACTACAACTTGAATATTGGAATCTTTCGGAACGATATGCCTAAAGGAAGAATTTTCCCAATTTGTACAAACTGCTTTCTTGCTTGCAGCAGCTTCAATAATTTCGCAAGAATTGGCTCATTTTCTATCATGGTTAAGAAAAACAGGCCCAACATTATATTGAAATGATGTATTTCAGTTTTTATAATTGGGATGTTACGAGAATCGAGGTGAAAGTTCGACCGTTTTGTTGGTTTTTCACAGCCTTTTTTGCAACTCTCACACATGAGCAGAATGTTAGTAAATATCAGCGAGGATGAAAAAAATATTGTACAAGATTAAACAAAGTGTTTACCTAGGCAAACATGACTCTTTGCTGTTAAACTACCTCACTTTCTTTTCCACCGAATGCAAATATGGCCAATTTTAGAACCATTTACTTTCCTAAAGGCGGACGGAACTGCCAAAGTTTTTAAGCGTAAAAACTGTAAAGTTAGACACAATATTAAAGGCTACTTACTTAAATTCAGTCAGATAATCCTGATTTGTGTGATTTAGAGTTTTCTGATCCAGATTTCACCATTTTCGATGTTTGAGTTCCGAATATTTGAGAAAGGTTGATAGAAATAAAATAACTATGAAAATAGATAGATGCGAAAATTCTTCGTTGCTCCAATGATCTACGGAGAATGGAAAAACTTTATTATTTACACCAAAACTGAGTTGGGGACAAACGATTCAAACGTATTTGGTTAAATTGCAAGACAACTTTTTAGGAGTGATTATAGGGACTTAAAAGCCCAAAAATCTTAATGTGCTGTCAGTCTTGATGGCCTCGGTTCATTTCACCTTTTATTTATCTTAGACATACTTTTCAAAACGGATCGTGAAATCAGATTTCAGTCCAAATTCCCGTAAGTGAAAGGAATAATAATGCTTTTAAGTAGATTTTGAGACAACCTACCGCTTCATATTTTAGAGGCCGCTCTGGAGATTACTTGGCCGATTTCTACCTATTACTAGAGTTGGAATAATAGAGTCTTTCATAATTTCAGGTCAGACGCTTAAAATTTCTATAAATATATATTTTCGGCCAAGGATTACACAGTTCAGTCCTACACTGAGAAACAGTATTACAGAATGTTCCAGTCTGAATGAGCCGACTGTAGGGCACCGCTTTGCACTTATCAGATTAGGTGTTTGATGTGCAGAGAATGGTAAAATCCTTAATATTTAGCTGATTCTCATAAAGCTAATAATAATTAGAGCTCCTAGTTACAAAGCTTTTCCTAGGGTGGGGGAAAACGCCTTCGTCACTCCTTGATTAGTTCAGCGTTGAATGAGTTTCGAATCCATGTCATTTAATGAGTCAAATTTGTAGGCTATTGCTGTACCGCAAGCACATTCAATCTGTAGTACTTATTTTTACAAAAATGGTTATAATTTCACTTCCCTTCGTGGTATTAAGGAAATAAGTGTAAAAGCATTCAGTTCTGGAGACATCAAGCAGAATGAGCCAGTTGGTCGGAAAAACTTTTCAAAGATGCATTGTTGTAAACTGATCCTCTAAAGAAAACAATCAAAATAATATCGGGTGACCTAGATCAACGGAAACTAACGAAATCTATCAGTCGTTTACAAAATTTAATGGTAAACATTGTAGAAATCTGCGGTAGAAATCCGAACTCAACAAACTCTACGTCTTCCCTCAGAATGTCCCAAAGCCTGATAACCGGTGTAAACTTCCTTCCAAGAGATTCCCAATTGAACTCCAGCGAACGTTAACTGTTGTTCCTACCTGAATGAACACTGCAGGAAAAAGAACAGAATCCCGTGTTGAAAGCACAAGGTGGACATCCACGAATTCCTTAAGTCTCCGCAATCGAAAGCCCAAGGCACTGCAATCTAACAATGAACAACTGATGCTTCTACGCTTCTGCTTTCCTTTCTTTGAATGAGCATCCATTTATTTGAAGATTCTGGGCAACCCTGTTGCTTGATCTACCCTTAGTGAAGTTATCTAACATCAATTGGAAGTGACCAAATCATCTCCTCCCGAACAGGGGATAAAGACGTCGCTGGAAGAGATCTCTATGGAACTATTGACGAGACTTTAACAAGGGTAGAAGCTTCCACATATTGATCAGTACTGTCCCACTGGAATTTGAACTTGGGCTCTTATTCCAACAGCCTTTTCAAGTCAATTTGTAGTTCTTGATGCTACCTTGAGATAATCAGCGGGCGCGTCACTATGTACCCTAAACTGACAAGTGCTAACCGATGGGATGAAAAGCCTATTTTAGAGGTTCACATTAGAAAGAAACAGGCTTCAGAACTCCAATGAGGTTATGTCTGGTTGTTTGCTTATGAGGATATTTAGTGTTATTAGACATTACAAAGATGACAAATGTGTTTACATATAAACACGATTTTAACATCAGTTAATTCCAAATGAATGAATTCACACTTAATGGAAGTGGATTCCGTTTACTCGACTCACCACAGGTCTCATTACAGTTAGAAATCTCGTCTGCTGACCCACAGTAATGCGAAAATAAACCGGATCAGGATAGAAAAATTAGTTCATTCGTACATTGATTTCGAAGTCACCTGATTTTCTGACCGGAATTAGCTGCAGCTCTTTCTTAATGGCATTGTGAGATCACATTGCTAATTTCGATTTTGCAGTTGTATTTCCTAAGCTGGACGACATCATGCTATCGATACTTGTGAGCCGAATGTGTGATTGGCAAGCGTACACAACGTGAAAAATATTTTTTTTGACCCCACGTTGGAAAAGGATCTCAAACTCTTGGGGAGCCTACGAGTTGATAAAGCAAGCTAAATGGATGTATTTTATTCTCAGGCCACCATTTGATATTATAGTGGGTCAAGGCAGGACGGCACTATGTTAATTCATATATTTATAGTCAGTACTTCAGCCACCGACAGCCTACTCAAATACTTTGTTGAAAGTCCTACCGTATTTTTGCAAAGACAGATTTGACTCTGGTCTTTGAAATATAAAGAAATTCAGCTTAGAGATGGTTCTACGACCACCGTGTTTTATCGTTAAGTCTGTTCAAAGATATACTAGCGTTGTGCTCTCTTGGGATCCATCTCTACCAGTGCTCTATCACAAACCGAGGCGAATTTTTATTGTTAAGGCTTTCAAGTATACTTGTTGGGTACTAAGCGCTCCGAATCTGATAACTGTGTGCTCTGAAGCTAGACGGAGGTAGTGTGGGATGCTTCTGGTTTGCTATTGAATTCCAGCGTGTCATTTTGTATGCTCACTACCACACTAGCACCGACCGCATAGGCAAGCCCTCCTCTTATTTTTGAAGTTTCGACCAATCATCTAGTCCCACCATGGTTTCTTGCCCCCGTTCAGCCGCCAGTACGCGAGGTATGCCAATGAGAGACGCGCCACGGCTCTCGAAAACTTGATTTGGGTTATTATAAGAACAATTAAACACTGTTTTACACTATCTTTATCCAAAGCATAGCATTTTATAGTTTTAATAAAATCTGTTTATATGTTATTTTAATATTTTCTTTGAACTAACAACTCAAACATCATGGAAAGCTGAAAATATAAACGATAATTATATCGACCGAAACAACGTTTGGAATCATAAAATTGCAAAATCCTATCAAGAATGTCATTTAAATTCGCTCGTTTTACAAGATTTAAATAATTTTGACAGAAATGAACCACGAATGTGAAGTAATGATACTTAGCCGCAAAGCTTTGCATCAATGGTGGAAACATCTTTTGCAACTCGGTCATTTTGAGAACTTTATCTACTCATTAACCACTTTCATTGAATGAAATGATAGAGACACAATCTATTTAATGTTCTATGAATTGATTAAGATTTTTTTATTCAAATCACTTAAATATTGTAGCACTGAGGGGTATTTTTGGCGGCTATAGGCATTGGGCGTCCTCAAAAGTGGGCAAAATGTTGTGTTCACTTACCTGTCGCCTTCTCTAAGTGTTTTTGAGTCTGGTCTTTCCTTTGCAAGATAGGATTTTAAGTTTGCGCTGTTAGGCAGGACTGTGATAGTCCCATTACGCCTCTGCAGACGCTTGCAACTTATTATGACTAGACCACACATTAGAGATCAAAGAATTCATTAGATAAAAAAGCGAAAGTGAGATTTTAAGAATCGTAAACGTGATGAGCAGAGTGAAGGATGGAACACCGGCTGAGAATGTACCTAAGACACTCTCTTCGCTCCGGTGGGTTTTTTGAAGCTCTCCCATTTTAATACCATTCAAACCGATTAAGGGGCCTTTATAGACAGGAACCGAAGATAGTGAGAATATTTAAACTGTTTGGCGGAAAGCCGACCAAGTCCTTCGATCAAGGTTTTTAAGCATTTTTTGACTAATTAGGGGTAAATCAAACAAGGTCATATACGTTCCCTTTATGCTGGACTCACTTCATCCAAAGATTCATTCACCGAGTAGATTTGGCTAACACAGTACAATTTATCCCATTTTCGCACTAGTGTTTTATGAATCGTAATTTTTATCGACGAAATGTACGATAGAAGGGACTTGCTTGGCACTAGAGTTTTGAAGCATCCTTTGTTCGACAAAAAGTGACTCTTTTTTCAAAAAAAAGTCCGAGTGACGATATTTTCAATTGCAGCTTGTACGAAGGCAATTTGGCCACAGTGAGTCATTTGGGAAAAAATAAAACCGCGTCCCGACCACTGACAGAGATATGGCACATTGAAACAGAGTCGCAGCTCACCATTTTTGCCGTTTATTTTAAAGGAACGTTATTGCATAACGCAAATCTTTCTATCCTCGTATCATAAACGAAATCGTGCAGAGAGATGGCGATTGATGTGGGATCCCTTTCTTGATCGTTAATGGCAGCGATCAACTGGTGGTCCATAGAGAATCATTTCCAGCTTATCGTAAGAGGTCCTCACTTAAAGGGACAGCAAAATGCAAGCGGCAATCCATAAAAACGATTGCCATATTGGTCAACTGAAAGTCTTATTTCAGAGAAATCTTTTGGATGCTGCCGTTTGCCATTAACCGAGACGACCCTGCTGGAGGAATACATTTATTAGCAAAATAGATTATGAAAGTAGCATCTCATATAAGATTCTCAGAAATGCACTTATCGTTTTGATCGGCAACATAAAGCTTTTTATTCAGACTAAAGCTATTTCAACTCTTCTAGGTGAAATCTTCGAAGTTTACTAACATTTCAACCGAAAATTGACAAAAAAAGCAGTGCTAGTCACCTCCATTTAAAGAGGTACCATTACACTAGCTCAGATGGTTGAATATTTTGAGCAAAACTGCGAATTCCGCTGAAGTAGACTTGAAGGGTTTAAGCAAACATTTTCTGGCCTATAATTTAAGTTGGAGAAGCCAGATTTCACCCCTTTGTGTAAGGAACCCAGGCACATTAGATGCGGGTTATTAGTATGGGGAGTTGGGGATCCAGACGTATCACGTCTACCTTGATGAAATGAACATGGGTCAGCTTTAGGAGCTCAAAACTGCGGATTTCTTATCAAGCCTTTGAAAGGCATTTCATGAAGAAGAACACAGTGAAGTTTTTGGCTTTACTTCAAAGGGTAAATGAATTTCTCTAAAGCGGATATATCAATTAAATTTCTTGTCAATTAGTAGCATACTCATAAAATTAATTTAATTAATTAAATGATTTATTAACAATAGAAATTACTTTTATGAAAGGAGTGTACCAGCAAATGATAACGAAATTTGAATACCAAGAATGATGAGGTTAGAGTGTAAAAAAAGAAGATATAACACTTTTGCAGAAAGTGAGTTTCTGATTGTTTTATCTTCACCTCTTGTAATTACCCTAGAATCGTATCATTTGATCCAATTTTAATTGTTCATTAGGACGATCTTCATTTCATGATTCCATGTTACCTCTTCAGTTGGAATGTGGTAACGTGAAGCGACAGCCTGGACACAGCGCGTAACATAAAAAAAGATTATTAAAGTTTATTTTATTTATTTATTTTTATTTATTTTCTCCCCTCCCCCCCATTAGGGCAAGTCCCAAGCACTTATTGGGGTAAAACAGAAGTTCAAATAGCTTTTACAACAAGTAATCACAACAGTTAACACAGAACACAGTAAAAACGTTTGTTGACGTTTTCGTTTGTCTAATCTCTTTTCTGGCATGGCTTCGTCGTACAGGTAGCAGTCCGGCTTAGTCTTGGCACTTCGTCCGTCCTCGGCCGTCTTCATGTCTCCTAGCAGAAATCTTTCAATATTCTGGCGGAGACTCCATTCATTGCTACATGCACGTCCATTCCACAGTCCAGTTTAAGACCATGAATCTGGCTATTTACATCGTGCCTCGTGTACCAAGCTGTAAGAAGTTGTACTTCTGCTGACATAACCAAATTTTACACGTCCGGAGAGTGATTAGTCCTAACCGGCCGCCCCTCTCATTAGCCCCCAGAGTTGCCCCTGGGGTTACCGGCGGTCACCACGAGGAGGTTGAGAGTAGGTTTGACCATCATTACAGTTTGTATCCAATTTACTGCGCATTACCTTCAGTATCTCAGTGTGAGCTGTCTTTTTTCGCAGTTTTCCTCAAAGCCAGTGTTGATGGATCATGCATATCACTATCATAGGCACACACATAAGAGTGCACATAAGAGCGGAATCTTGGTAGAGTGTCGGGCTACGAAACTTTAATTATTTGGGTTCTTTTACGTTCCTGTTGTTCAAGAGATTTAGCTTTGCACAAGACTTTTGTAAAAAAAATTTTAATATGCTACTTTTAGTAACTAAAAAGTCGAAATCGGATCTCAAAGGACTGAAAGGTCAACAAGATCATTCATTTTCATTTAAAAATAACAGACTTTGCTTTTTTTGTCTGGCGAAAGTTTTAATCAATTTTGGATGAAATTGAAAATTACGAAAAAAAGTTCAAAATCACTCATTTAGGATAGAAGCTACAGCTCTGTTTTTGAACAATCTTTCAGAAAGCAGGTGCATACTATAAGCTATCCAAGCTGGATTGGATTCCTTAGATGTTATCCAAAATGCAAGTAATATAAATACCTTAAATCCTACAGGTCTGTTGAGTAGAATAATTTTTAAACGCATCAACAAATAGTCTTGACATCAGGGGCATTCGGGAATCATCGGAGATGTTCTAGAGTAACATCAGTACCTTCAAATTGAACGCCGTTGCACAAGGCTTTGATCTGGTGGTCTTAGCGATGAGGTGAATTAGTCGGCCACGGTGGAAGAATGCTGAAAGAAGCTACATTATAGCAGTTTTGGAGAATACACGAAGAATGGTCATTCATCTTTCTACTGAAAGTAGTTCTAGCCTGCATAAGGAAATACAATATAAAACCTGACTGTATACTTAGACATTCATGTTTTCGTGAGTAGGAACTAAAAGACATTATTCTACACATTTTCGGTTAATTTGACTTAGCTCGATTCTCCTTCCCTGAAGGCTATTGAATAAATGAAGCTCGGATAAAGTAAGATTGACATCAGCAAATTTGCGGATTGACGCAGTAAATTAATGCTTGGCAGGATATAAGGTTTTGGACTTAATGAAAAAAATATTACTTAGAACATTTCTAAAGGGCAATGCGCTCTTAAATATTGCAGATGCAAACATCCCACGGCTAAAAGTGGAACAAGTTGTGTTCTATGATTTTCTTAATAATTGCGATGCTTTCAGTAGGTTGCAGATGCCTAACACCATTAAGAACAACATGGAGAAGCATTAGAGTTAAATGTTCGACAATAATTTAATTTGAAAATAGAGTCCATTGTGACTGGAGTAATACTGAACAAAGGGAGTGCGACATGACTCGCCAATAAATATATAATAAATTTATATTATGCCATGGGAATGTAAATTTTCCTGAACTCAGTGAGCTTTATATTAGTTAATTCAGTGTTGTTGTAATAGATGAGAGTAAGGGCAACAAGTTCAGCTGTCCTGTTTGCAAAAGAAGTTAAGGCCCCTATGGATGGGGTCAATGAGTCAAATTCATATTACTGAAGTTACTTAATAATTAGTAAAGCTATTTTCCAAAGGATATAGTTCTTCCTCTCAAACAATGAAAGAGTTGCTTACTAGGATGAAAAAAAGAAATGGCATATAACATCTTGAAAATAAATTTATTAGACAAAAAGTATCAGAAAAAGGATAAAGTGAATAAAACATAAGGCCTCCTGGCTGGTCTTTCCAACTCTCTTTTATCCGATTCTAAAAACCATAGATAATTGCTAGCGGTGTGCTACTGGAATAGCACAATTTTTCTTAGTACCACTTTGGAGACCTAGCCACTTCAATTAGGTTCCAAGCACATCAAATAGCCTCGGCATCTGCAAAGCTTAATCAATAAGCCAGTAGATACACCAGATGGATCAAACCTTTGGATTTTATGTCCAACTCCTGCTCTAAAGATAGGTGTCCATGTCGGTCTGTTATTTAAAACTTGTTTAAACAGGATTTTCAGAATACTGCATGATTTTGGTATGCTTAAGTAGCTCAAAGGTGTATTAATTTGACAATTGCTATTAAACAGCATTTCCTTGCTTCGTTTCCAGAGATTGAAGATAATCGTTGTGGGACTTCACATTTAATTCATAAATTTTTACTCCGCTAGAGAAAGGATATTTGAATAATATGGTGGTCAAACCTACTCTCAACCTCCTTGTGGTGACCATTGGTAACCCCAGAGGCAACTCTGGGGGCTAATGTGAGGGGCGGACGGATGGGACTGATCACCCTCCTGACGTATATCATTAAATTATGACAGCAGAAGTACAACTTCTTACAGCTTGGTCAAAGATTTGTGGTCTCAAACTTGCGAATGGAATGCGCGTGCAAGTAGTTATGAATGAAATCTCCGCCAGACGACAGAAGAATTGGGACGAGGTGGCTCGACGAAGCTGAACTGCCACCTGTACGACGAAGCCATATCAGAGAAGAGACCAGACAAACGAAAATGTCAACAAACGTTTTTACTGTGTTCTGTGTGAACTGTTGTGCTTAATTGCTATAAAGCCTATTTGTACTTCTGTTGTACCCCCAATAAGTCCTTGAGACTTGCCCTAATAGGTGAGAGAAAAATAAAATAAATACAAAACAATTTGAATGAAATGTGAAGTGACAACATCCACTATTCTCTCTTGAGTGTTATGAAAGTATACTGAAAAGAAAGTAACATCGATTATGCTTCTCAAACCGACAGATCAGTTACTTTAGGTAGAATTTTATATACAAAACGGAAAAAAAGTTGAGTAAATCTCGGAAAAGTTGTATGAAACACAAGTAGTCTACGGAAAGAGCAATCATTTAAGGTGGCTAATCGCAATCATTGCCGCCATAGAGACGCTAAGTAAGCATTTGCACAACTCTGAAATGTAGGAGACTTTTTTTGCATCAAAGACTGGTTTATTTCCATGGTTCTCTTTATTTCAACAAAAAAATATACCATTGAACTAAACTTATTCGTCAAGATGACATGGGAATCCTAGTTAAATAAGATGGAAAAATCAGACAAGAATCGGTGTAAAAAGGCGTTTGATGCTTTTTAGAAGAAATCATGTTTAAAATAACTACCCAAAACTGCATTATCAAACTGCAAAAGGATCAAGATTTTTAACGGTTGCCATATTTCGGCCTAAACTCCCATTCTGAACTGCAGAAGTTCTAAAAATTTATCATGCGCTCTTCAGTTGCTACGGAATCGGGAGATTATAGAAGAAGTGTGATCGAAAAACGATTGAGCAGTTCATTTTTCTGTTCCGAGGCATGGAAATTATGTGAATACACAAGCTAACTAGCCAGTAAAAGGAATAGCATTAGTCCTTAATTAAAACATGAATGATACGCTCTTTTACGGGTTCCTCTTTTTGGAAGGTTACTGATGCCTCGAATGTTTGGAGTCGCCCATATAACCGGCAATGCTCGTTTTGCTGTTGATAATGCAGGTTTTACACTCGTTTTTATTGCCTTTATTGGTCTCCAGAATGTCTGCTACGAAATGGAATTTCACCCTACGTTACTTGCCACCATCGGTTTGATACAACTCTAATCAATCAATTAAAGTTTTCAAAAAAATCTGCATTTTGAAATCTCAACGCGGAGCTTAAGTATTGTGAATTTACATAAGAGGTGCAGGAGTATAAGATACCCCGATTGAAAACACGAATCTTTTAGTTTGGGAGACGAATTCGCTGTGGGTGACCACTTAATTGGTTACTCTTTGTGCATCGATGGTGAACAATGAGTGTGACCAATCAAATCATTAGATGAGTGTCTACTTCTTTCTAAATTGTATTGTGATGAGTGAAATGCTTATGAGTTTGCTAAATCCCCTCGGCTCTTGATGTGTTTGCAGGTATTGAAGGAAAAGTGCTATGGAACAGCCCTATACACTTGGAAATTTCATATGTATACTTTTTTCTTTGTAGGCTAGAACCTAGCCAATGCTCTGTTCCTTCATCTAAGGGCAAAGTTTCCACTTCGTGAATCCCTGTCAGTCGAAAAATTAATTAAAGTAGGGGTTGCTAAAAGTAAGTACGCTTTATTTGGAGTACAAGTGATTATAGAGTTGAGCCAACGCTAGGAGTTCTAGATGAACTGCTATGATAAGTAAATGCAATCGTGCCGGTGAATCATAAAAATAATAATTAATTAATTTAGACTTTAATGCCACTATTGTAACTGTAAACGGTAAGCACTTCCTCTCAAACAACCAGTTATTTAGCAGAAAAAGCATGGTTAAAAGTGATGATACTCTTAATCTTTCAATACCAGATCACTTTCTAAATGGAAAGTTGTTAATAAAGACAAAACCGCTTTATTTCCTTTCGGATCTTTTAGCTCATTTTTAACATGAAGAGTGATTCGGTATTTCAAATCCGTTAAAAATACCAAATATACTATCATCGGCCGTAAAAATGAAAGGAGCGGACTTAAAAAAGGATTTAGAACCGGTTCAGAACAGTGAAAAGAAATGGTTTGTCAAGAAGAATGTTTGTGAATATCGTTTCCATCAAATGCTAATTCATACCTGTTGTTCAAAACGCTGGTCTTATGGAAAATCGGATTCAAATACTAAGAGACTGCTCTAATACCGGTGTTGAACTCAGGCAATGTCAGCGCTGATGGTATATTAAAGCACTATTAAAATCATAATTTGTAACAATGTTTAGGTTATGACGTTGAAAGAAGGCCTCAGAAGGAACTAGGCAGAGATCCTGCTCCATGTTCAAGCCCACAAAAGAACTCTAGGATTCCAAAAAGCAATGCAAGACTCTCAGTTTGATGAATGCATTGACACTGCATAATGACAGGCCTTTAAGTGGATTTATATGGCGATCGAATCCAAATTTAGCGGTCGTGAGCAGCATCCACACATATAAATCTGGGCTTCTGGATAGTCTGTAGTGTTGGAGCGTGAACACCAGATGCGTTCCAGAGGCCCTAGTCATGCTCTTTGACCTTGTGATACTTCACCTGAAATCTGTCAATCTTCAATCGCTTATTTCAACTTAATTTCTTCTAGGGTTAATATTCTCATAAAACGCCCTTAAAAACCATCTACAAAACTTTTGCCGTCGCGGTATACTGAGTTTGAATGTACCGCGAGAACAAGAATCCACTTATTGATAGGGAATCATTGTTTTGGCGGTTAAAACGAGTACACCTTGGTACCAAGTAATACTGATTCTTTGCATGGATATTTTTCGGCTTTTTGATCCGTCGCCTAACATGTCTGAAGAAATCAATCATAAATTTTTCTCCACCTTCAAAGGATTGGATAGATTAGCCACTTTGTTCAAATTTAATATGGCGTTGCTAAATTTAGTACCGCTGCAATCTCTTCTAAGAGGCTAAAGTACATAAGATCATTTTGATCTTTTTCTTCCTATACCGTGATCAACAAAAGACAGTTAGCACACCTACTGAAATCTCTTGAATCAGCACCTAGTATCAAACTTCGTAGCTCCACTTTAATAACTCTAATTTAAGAATGCAGAGATGAAGATAACTCTTTACTCAGACCTTCAATAATTGTGTATTTTGGCAAAATCTCACGGAAAAATCCATGAATAATTTTCAAATTGAGATTTCGAATTGTCAATTCCTATTGGTCAGTTTGAGAACTACTAGAAAGATGTATAACCAATTCTTAGAATAATTGTAACCACTTGATTTATGTTATCCTGCCTCATAGAAAGAGGAAAATTGTCTCCTAGCTTTAATTAAGAGTCATAAATTCAGTCCTTAATATTTATGTCTTTCCTCTATTAGGACAGAGAATTCCTTACATTTGCAATAAAAATAGATGACAATTTTTAAATACAATGTTAAGAAATTTTAACACGATAGACCATACTTTCTACCAAAGTAGAAAAAAGGTCGATGAAGGACAGTTCCACTTAATTCTTCCCAGCCAAAGTTTCGAATTTTTTGCAAATAACACTCCAAACTAAACGTTTCGCTGCGCTCTGTATGTTTTGTGTTTTGTTGCAAATTTTAAATTTTCCTCAAAATTTAGAGTTCACTGTGGAATTTTAGACAAACTCTCTTAACAAGGAATGCATTTTTGTTGGCGTCAATGAAAGGAAGGGTGGAAAGTTACAGGAAAGAAACTCGAATTTTAAGGACAATTCAAATGTCTTTAAGTGCTATTATTTAGTTGCATATAGACGGTAAATTGTTTAGTGTAGCATCAAAGCGACCAACTAGTAGATACAATTTTGGTTTTAACGTGAGCGAAACTGTCTAATTTACTACCACAACTTCCACGAAAGTAAGGTAAATTCATACATGAACTTGGGATTTTTAGAAGAAGGTTCTTAGTGGTCCCTAATCACTTTAAGGGTGACACGTTTAGATAATGCTTGCACCTCTTGTCTTATTGAGGACTTCCTGTTCTGTGGTCTTTGTAGTCATCAATGACTCCGATTAGAAGTTACCTCGTGAATCTGGTCTATATGTGATCACTGCATAACCAGCAGCATGATGATCGTCTTTGTTTACCAGGACTCTTGCTTTTTCAAGGACACTTTGAAACATTCAATAATATACTATCATTTTCCCTTTATTGAAAAATAAAACTAAAATCGTCCGCTCTTTAAGGACATTTGCTATAGGTAATACAGAAACAGAGGGGAAGTCGGTTCCTTTGGCTTTTTTCTGTCGAAGCACGTTAACCTGGATTTCCCCTCTCTTACTTTTTGACCCCATCAAATGAGCTCGATTTCATGTATTTCCACTGTTTTGCATGTAAAGATCGACAATAAAAATAGTGTTGGTATTGATTTAAGAACCATTTCATGATTCTGATGACGAGGTACAGGAAAAGGTACATGAAAGAATTTCAATTTAGGTTCACCGCTCTTCTTTTCACGATTATGTTGCCCATGGATGCCTCTACCTTTTATACGCGCTATCCTCTTTCCTGTTCCTTTTTAATAACTCTGTCGATTACTTTTGTACGTTTCACCATTCTGACCTTCCTTTGCTGGAAGAACAAGCCATCGGTGTAAGCTAATTCAATCACCCTTTACTTAAAGAGATGCTTTGGACAGGCATTAGATTGCATTCTTGAAACTGCACGTTTAAAAACTTTTTAAGTACAAACATTGTTTGAAAGTAAAACTTAATTTACCTTACCTAACCTTTCGTCAGCCGATTTTAAAAACATGAAAGACTTTGGTAACCCATCCACACTCAAATTGTCATAAAAAGATGCACTTGAGAACCTTCATGAAAATATCAAATAGTAGGGGGAAGAAAAGAAAAAAATTTACGTATTCTACTAATATAACAAGATTTGGAGATATGTTTTGAGAACTCAAGAGGAGACTAATTAGAATCTATTGTTGGTTTAATTGCATCAGACATTTTACATTCTGTGTCCTCTCGGAATGATACATATTAAACCAAGTTTAATAGTACTGTAGGCATGGTCTTTAGTTCTTTTTTTCAGTAAGGTGATTTTAAAATCGAACAGAGCTAACCACTTCATGTTTCGCAGTCTTATTATTGCAGATACTTCTTACTTTATCCTTTGAGGTTTGACGAACATAATTCATTTACAGAAGCAGCAGTAGTCTTCTTCTCCTGAAAATGTTTCGCATTAAAGCAAACCAATTTGAATCAACATGCAGTGCCACCGTTTGAGAAAATTATAGATGCGAATACCAAGGGACGTAAATAAATCCATAAAACAATAATGAAAAATTGAAATTCGAGTTAACTCTGTTTGTCCTTTTCCAGAAATTTCTTTTATAAAAAAATGAACCAAATGTAGAATTCGAGGCTGAATCGATTGTTGCAGTAGCACTGTTGAGTATGAGCAGAGTTGTCCAAGCTCTGTTTACTTGTGTAATTTTTAGCTAAAATTACCGGACTGTAACCATATAGCACTCTCCAGGGATATCCAAAATATTCGTCTAGATTTACCCTTTACTGACAAATAACGAACAATTAAATAATGAACCCAGCACGTTGAGAAGAAGTGAAGAGCCAGAAAATCAGCGCACTTACTTCCAAAATAGCGCTTTTGTGGACATTCATCGGCTTCAAAATTGGTTGATTGAGTCCTTCGTAGACACTGTATAAGCATCTCAGATTTGCGCAAATTGGCTTCAAGTGAAAAAAAAAATAGTATGAACTGAGAATAAATTGGTTGTTAGAGCGGTAATTAGTTCTTTTGCAAAAATGGTTCCACAGAAAAACATTTTTGAATAGACTGAATTCAGTTAATAATAGTAATGGTGGTAATTAATAAGATAAACTCTAGAAGTTATTTTGTGATGCTGCCTTTCTTGTACTGAATTCAACAGACAACATTGGCTTAGAGAATAGTTTCCGATATTCTTGGGGAGTAAGTGCGTTGATGAAACTGCGAAATCGGACGAGATCCATTCAGATCTCCATACACAGGTTGCAATCAGTTTTATACATTATTGAACTCCAACTGAGGGAGTACCATTTTATGACAACAATAAAACAAGCATTTACGCAATGTAATCAAAGTACAATCCGCAGTGACCGCAACAAGGTAGCGTGTTGCTGTTCGCGCTTTAGCAGCTTCATCTAAAGCTGGGCATTTTTATAGCTTCAAAACGTTTAAATTATACTGACTGTCTATAATGGCTCCAGACTGATGACTCGTGATTGATGCGTGTGCTTATTATCAACTGGCTCCATTTAAAATTCATTGTATGAGCCGTCCAATCAAAATAAAACCTTCAGTAAAAGTGTTCCGAGGTTTTTTCGCTGATTAATAAAGACCACTGAACCAATCTCTTCTCACAGAGCTCGTGTTCAACGCACAGCCAATTTCGTTATTTGATAGGCTTAATTTCCATAAATTCTCCACTAAAAAGTCGTCGGATACTTTCCAATTAATAAAGACACTTTACATTAGAGTTCAACATTTTCATTGAAATACGGCCCTGATATAGCCAAATTTTCAATGAAAATGTTCAATAAGTTATTGGCTTGGAGGGTATCAACAGAATTACTCCATCTTATCACTGGCTGTCTTTATTCAAATTTATGTGGACAAATTTGATAGAATTCAAATTTCAATTTGTTTTTGAAGAGTTTAAAATATATCCGATAAATACATGTATTACTGGGATACTATGGGGAAACTGAGCGTCAACTTAAGTGCGACTGATAAAGGCAATGTTTAATCACTTTCGATTTCGATATGTTACCATTGTCCAGTCCATTTAACCCATGTCGTCAGGGCTGTGAAGATAAGACAGAGAGAAGTTAAGTTAACCATGTTGTTCAAAGGAAATGGGAAATAATATCCAGGTCGTCTGAAATTTGAACTAGTGATTTCTATCAACCTGATCAGGCAGCAGTGATAATGGTAATCTCCATCATATTTCAAGGTCTGATTATTTTTATTTGTTTATTTATTTACTCCCCACTCATTCGGGCAAGTCTTGAAGACTTATGGAGGGTACAACAAAAGTACAAATAGCTTTTACAAGAGATTTCACACAACAGTTAACACAGGAAAGAGTAAAAGCGTTAATCGACGTCTTTGGTTCTCCGGTAGCTTTTTGGCATAATTCGTCGCACGAGTAACTGTTATACTTCGATTCCACCTGGTCCGTCCTCGACACTATTAAATACAGACAATCTCCGAACCTATTCCAGAAGTCCTTTCAACCTTCTGGCGCAGATTCAATTCATTGTTACATGCACACACTTTCCACAGTCCAGGTTAAGGCCATGATACCAGATATATACGCCGTACCTCGTTTACGTCCGGTGGGTGATTAGTCCTGTCCGGCAGCGCCTCTTATCAGCCTCCAGAATCGCCACTAGGGTTACCGGTAGTGGATGTTGAGAGTAGGATTGATCACTCCAATGATTTTTTATTCTTTCCTAATCATTGGCCAAGTACCGAGGACTTATTGTGTATACAACAAAAATACAAAGAGCTTGTACGACAGCTAGACACTTGCACATGGCTGTCTTCGGTTCCTCTGTCATTTCTCGGCATGGTTTCCTGGTGCACTAACAGTTCATTCTTCAGTTACACCCCTTGCAGCACCTCGTAGTCGTCGTCTGTTTGTCTTCATTCAGGTATTATTTTTTAGCGACTATTTGTGGATAAGGGTCATTCGCAACCGAAATGAAGTAGTTGTTTTGTTCATTTTGCTGGATGGTCTTTACTTCTCAGTCTTTTTTCCTGCCTTTCTTTCTACCTTTTTCCTCCATCGTGTTCAGTTCTTCTACTTTCTCTTCTGCAGTTTGGATCGACAAAATACCCACCAGAGTTGCTTTCAAGGTATTATTATGACTTCTTGGGCGCAGGAATGATTGCAGTCATGTTAGTTGCCTTTGCGTTCTAACTAGGTTTGCTTTTATTGCTTGTCTTGGATTATAGAGCCAAGGCATTCGACGTTTGAGGCAGGCTAGAATGACATTCCTGCTGCTTCAAGGGGCGTTTGATTCTCACCGGCACCAATTTAAAGCCAGAGGGCTTTGTCCGCTGCAATTTGCATTCCGTATTTATGTAGCGTTTCTCCCCCAGATGCTCTATTAATCTGACAGCTGAGACCTTACTTGGCGCAATGAGACATAGATTATCTGCATATTTCAGATGATTCAGCTGCCATATTTTGTCCGAGTGATCAATCATCTGAAACGCACTGTCATCCAATATAAGTTGGAAGGTAGGGTTGAAAAAAAGGGGTCCTTCTTTTCAGCCCTGTCTCACATCAGGATTCATCAAAAAGTGGTTCTTTGTTCCCCTCAATTTACCCATCGGTGAGTCAATCAAGGACTTTACCGAATGGACCATTTGCCAAGAGCAGTCCAGGCTGATCGGTCGGTTGTTCATTGCAGCTTTAGACAGCGAGTCCAAGATCCTTTTCAGTTCAACAAGCACTAGCATTATTTTCTGTATAATAGCTCTTACTCCAAGTATAGCCTGTTCAGTGGATCTTCCTTCGCAAAATCCAAATTAAGTTTTTGAGTGTATTTCGGCAAGCTGGTGCTTCAGACGTTGGCACAGAATAGATGCATGTAATTTGCCTAATATATCTAGAAGGAAGATTGATCTATAGTTTGTAGGATCTGTCTGCGAACCTTTATGCTTGTAGATGGTTACAACTTCTGCATCAATCCAGGCTCGAGACATAGGAGTGGTCCCATTGCAGAAGTCATTGAAAACATTTAGACAGTAGGCATTGAAATACTGAGCGTCCCATCTCAGTAACTCATATCTAATTCCGTTTTCGCTGGAACTTTTGTGCAGTTTTAGTCAACTTTTAGCTGTCTCTATCTCCTCCATTGAAATTGCGGAGTCTCTTGGAAGAAGATCGTAGTTTTTAATTTCTTCGGTGGTTCTGACCTTAAACAGTTCTTGGTAGTGTACGACCAGATCTGTCGATTTCACCATTATCCTTGCACTTTGTGTTTTCCATGAAGACTCCTTCAAGAGCGTGAAGGTTTTTCGAGGTTCTCTCTCTGCGAGGTATACTGGAAAGTAGGTTATTCTATCTTCTTAGTATGCTTGTTTCCGATTTCGAATCAGGTTGTTCAACCTGTTCCTTTGCTCTTTGTACTTCAAGACCGTTTCTTGAGATGGAATTGAGAGCCAATTTTTAGGAGTTCTCTGTCTCTGTTATCGCATATAGCTGCATATGATCCGTTTTTCTTTCGCTTAGCTTTTCGCCCAGCAGTTTTGTTAGTAGCCTTTTGTATAGATTTCAAGATATCTTCATAAGTAGTTGTTAGAGAGCCCCGAGGCAATTCCCTTTTGAGGGATTCCTGGTATGCTTCCCTTCGATTTTCTTATTTGTTCGAGGCCTTTGGGCAGTTACCACAGTTGCCTTTGACTGTTTATGCCCTCCATCGAAATTCTATTCTTTCTTTTTCCTAAGCGCTTTCTAATATTTGATTTGAGCTTGAAGGTAATTGTTTGCGGGCAGTGATCAGAATTTGCATCTGCCTTTCTAGAAGCTCGTATTTCACTTTTAAATAATAGATCTGACCTTTTCGTCAGAACAAAGTCAAGAGAAGCACCTTTTCCTAGTACTCATGGCATAGGCCTAGTAGTCTTCTTCATTAGCCCCCAGAGTTGCCTTTAGAGTTACCGGTGGTCACGACGAGGAGCTTGATTGTAGGATTTCTTCACTTCAATGATAATGATTCAGTCACCATATAAGTAGACTAAATAAGCGCGTTTGCTTTGAACTGTGTAATTTAAGTTAGCCTCTAATACCAAACTGCCATGTTATGCCAGCTTGTATTCCTTCTCTCTTTACCTGGCATACATTCAACAATCAAGAGCCTGAAGAATATCGAGTTCAACTGAGCTGTCACTCGTACGCATCTGAATAGGTCGTCGAAAAGAAACACGTCGAAAGATATTTTTTTGAAGGAATGAATTCAAAAGATCAAACTCATTAGGCTAAGCACACCTAAGTACACATAGAAATGTTCCTCTTGTTGCGATCCCATATAGGTAAAATAGATTTGAATCTTGGGACCAACGTCTTCTTGACCAGAAGAGTGATTTGTGATCTTTTCATTTTACATCCCAAAAATCAACACCGAATGTCTCCTAGCAGCATCATACACCTTATGATCAAATCGGGAAAAAGTTTTAGAAGTTGTGCATAAATATTGTCCGAATATACGATTCAAATTACTGTTAGATGTCGCCTTTGAAGATGTTAGAAATCCTTAAATTCAAGCTCAAGAACTGTAAGAAAATTTAAGCAAAGTCATTGAATTACTTGTCTGATTTTACTAGCAATTATCCTAAGCGGCCTCTTACCGTTTAAAAAATTTTTTTTGAAATGGTGTCTTGCACCATAAAATGTTTTTTTTTTAAAAATTATTGGTTACACATTTCGGTCAGTGGCATGGGGCCGACGGAATGAAAGGTAGCTTCAGTTTGCTATCTGGTCTGTTTCACATTTCAAACTCACAATCCAACGGTTTTGTCCGATAACCTTAAATTCTTCCATTTCAGAGTCATAGGGCTGCATCAAAGTGCTAATAATTAATGTTAGTAGTGCGAGCAGGAATGTAAAGACCAGCCGCTGATGTGATATTAGACTGAATATTCATTTGGAATGCACGCTCTGAGGAATAGTTGCTAAATCAAGTGGAATTTAAAGTTGGAATACTTAAGTGGTTTCAGTGAATTCAATTAGAGGAGGACACAAAGTGAAAAGCGCCTTTGTTGATGCAATTGCAGCAGAGCCAGTTCCCTGTCTGCAGTTTTGTCTGAAAGAGTCTAATTAGTATAATCTTTATGCATTTCAACTGTCCTCTTCACGCAGCAGAATGCTGAATTTTGAATGATGGTAAGGCAGTATACATTCCTAAAGGGCCCTTATTTATCAAACGTTTTTTTTATTTTTGACTTATTATTCTTTATTTCTTAAAAGTATAGCGCTAGTCTATCCTTTTTAAGTAAGTATACCAAAATTCGATGCAGAAATTTAACTACCGGTCGGACAGAAGAATGAGAGGTAAAAGAGCAAATATCCTTCTACCGAAGAACTTAGAGCGAATAGGCGAAATAAAAGTCGACTGTAGAACACAAAGACTTTGTATAGAGTTCTCTTCAATCCATCCAGGCGACAGCTCGAGAAATCGCCTGTGAAATCCCTAGCAAAATGATCTCTTAATAAACATTGACATTCTACAGTGCACTTTAAAGCAGTGATGATCATGTATGCAGTAGAACCATCAGGTAAGACAAAAAATACCTTCGAGCCTTCGAAGATAATAGTTTGCATTTTTCTTAAGCACAGGTTTGGTCGCAAGTTTTGTATCTGAGCATCTTTGGCCTTCATTCAAGTGATCTGCTATTGGAGCCGTTACTTGCTGGCATCCGTCAGTTCAAAGGTGATTTCACCTGCGATCAAATACTAAAAGAAGGCATTGACTTACTCATTTTTTTCCAGAGTCGTCTTAGAGTTAGTCTCGAAATGGGGCAGTGACATCTCTGGTTACCGTGAGGTTGAAAGTAATGAGTTAATCTTCAATATCATCTCACCTTAAGTGCACATTATTTAAAAATCTAGAAACGTTTCTTACCCTCTTAACATTGTATGTGCTTCTCAGAACATAGAATAGAAATACCTATTGTTGGAATTTCTATTGAGAATGGTTTCCTACATACGCAAGACCAAAGTCTGCAATTGACGGAGCAGAGCTTGAATGTCACAATTGATCTAACCAGGATAGTAGAAAGCATTTTGTAAAACTTCAATTTTTAACTGAATTACTTTCAGCCTGCTCATTTATTGTAGAATAGGTTTGAAATAAACCTCATGCTCGCTCTTTGTATAATAAGTGCTTAGAAAAATAAACTGGTTTGAAATGTAGTGCAAGATGTGCCAGAAATAAAGAGCCACTTTTTCGAATCGCTGTATTGTGGGCCCCAAATCTCACCCAGTCTGTTCTGTTCAGTTCAAAATTCAACAAGTCTACGCGGTTATTGCGGCCATAAAACCATTTACACTTTTGTAAAAGCAATCAGCTAGCCACAATTAGCTAAGTTCCAAAATTAAACCTTTATATCATAAGGAATACTGGATAATGAAGGCCAGAAAAGCAGTATTTTTAAAGGACTGTCTTAAATATTCGATAGATAGAGAACTTTCAGGGACATTTTATTACTCCTAATTCAAAAAGGAGACTGACAATATCTTTGTGATTTGATAATTGTCCAGGTCTATTTGTATTCCTTCTCGTCGTTAAGAAATACGCAACTCTTACATTAGTTGATGCCAAACATCGGTGAATTTGATTGGGTTTCTAAGGTTAATAGTCGGTAGAGAAGATTCTAAACGCTACTGAATGGCAGAGAGCGAGATTTCCCAAAAGATTCTGGAAGTGAGTACATTAAAAACAATTAATCGAGATGAAGAGAGCTGTAGAGACTAAAAACGCATGACTGAAGTCCTTGGTATAAGCGTGGGTACGAATGGTTAGTTGCTTTTAGCATTCTGATTGCCCTTTCTATATATATATATACATTCTAATTGTCTAAATATTTTCTTAATAACTACTTAACTGAAACTATTTCAAACTTGGTAAAATAAAAATACTAAAAATCTATTGAATGTCCGCGATGGATCATTGCCCTACCACGATACTATTTCTTACCAACCGTTTAAAATTAGTAACTGAAAATTTGCTGCTCTATGGCCAAATGGCTAATTTTTTATCTTGAAATGAAAATGTTATCGAAGTTGTTAAATCTCTGGTGTCAACCTGACGGAAGTCCAAGCGACAATTTCAATCAGGAGATGAAGTGACCAAAACATGGTAAGAATAAGCTATTAATTTTGACGGGAAGTGTTGAAAAAGCAATAGGCAGTCACAGGTAGATTGTATTTAGGAAGGTTCTATGGGGCACCGAGTTATTAAAGTTGAGTCGACATTAGAGCCAAGAGTCACAGATGAGGAATTATGTGAGTTTCGATAAGAGGCAATACTGAATCAGTCTTGCAAGAAACTCGAATAAGAGCGAATCTGACGTGTTGCGAAAACCTCGCTAAATGTGACTTTTATTTGTTGAAGTCTAGTTTTCTCTCTTAATACCCCTAATGTGGCTGTTGTGATCCCAAAAAATGTAGCGTGTGGCTAGTGATAATCTAAATATTTAAACCCAACAACTAACAAGCTTCACAAGTTTCCTTAGCTTAAAATTTACGAATTGAAAGGTAAAATACTGATATAGGCATTTCAAACCAGTCGGCATACTTTATGCAGCACAATCTTGATCCCTATAAGAGGTGCCTCAACTCAAATACCTCAAAGGATTTGAGCACTCCCTGAATTGTAACCTAGAATACGCAGTATTCTGGCAGTGCACAGCTAACCACCCTCTCAATAAATTAATCCAGACTTATCAAGCATGGATGGAAACAGGAGAAAATCTCTTAGCTTTATGACTCCATCCCTTAGTTTAAGCAATAAAATTACAATTAAAACTTATCCGGAGGGTATCACCAATCCCGTCTGGCAAACTCAACTCATATTTGCACTCATATAGCCACTGATCCTACCAATAAACAAGCCTTAGCACTGTTGAATATCTGATCGGTTAGTAAGGACGGTGGGACGAAGGAGCATCTCTGAATTTAATGCGACTTTTATTTGCTGAAGTCTACGTTTCTCTCTCTTAATACCCTCTTATGTGGCTGTTGTGATTGTAGCGTGTGGCTAGTGATAATCCAAATATTTAAACCTGACAAATAACGACAATAGCAAATAATAACAGATGTGCGAGAATGAAAAATGCAACAAACTGCATAATAATGCATAAAAGCTGCAGATCGAACAGTAGTAATGGTGTATAATAATATCAGTGCTTATAAATACATTACATTGGAGTTTTTGTGATGGTCTGAGCCATTCAAAAGTGCTGGTGAGTTAAGATTTCTCTCTGGATCTTGTTCAAGGTTCACTAGCTGGTGACCCAGGCAAGACCGAATTCAGTAAAAACTCTATGCACTACCGCTTGACATCATGTTGTCAGACCTTCTGTGAAAATAAAGGCTTGGTTTAACTAAATAATTGACAAAGGCAAAATTAGGAAATGAAAATTCTTATAAATTTATTGAGATATTTTCTAAGGATCTGCCCTATTCTCATTAATTTGTAATTGAAGACTTATGTAAGGCGTGAGAGTTTGTGAACAATTAATCAAAGAAAGACTGTATTTATTTCATTAAAACTTAATTCATTCTGTTAATACCCAGTTAAAGTCCTTGAAATCAATTATTTATTTACAACATATTCAACCATTCTCCCAATCAGAGTTCAGTAAGGTGCAGATTGTTCCTTATTAGATTCCATGTTTCTGGAGTTACCTGTTAGGATTAATGTAGTTGCTTAAACACAAAGAATGCAGTCGGAAGAAAGGCAAAAGGTAAAAAAAGGGAAAAGGA
This sequence comes from Moniezia expansa, assembly GCA_019097775.1. NCBI lineage: Eukaryota > Metazoa > Platyhelminthes > Cestoda > Cyclophyllidea > Anoplocephalidae > Moniezia > Moniezia expansa. The sequence goes on from JADFDV010000093.1 coordinate 2,692,178, forward strand.
CAATCAGACGAGGACAACGAGATGCTGCTGAGAAAGGACCAGGGAGCCGAAGACGTCAATATAGCTGTTCCATGCTATGTGTGTACGTCTAGCTGTTGTACAAGCTCTTGATATTTCTGTTGTGCCCTCAATAAGTCCTTGGGTGGGGATGAATAAAAAAACATTGAATAGAAATCTAAACATGTTTTGAAAGGGTATATGTTCGTACTCTTACATTGTGGGTGATTATTTCAATCACTCTATAGACCGATGTGTCTCAAATACGTCCCGTCTGGCGAGTTGAATGAAATTTCAAGCACTGCAGCACCTCAGCACTCGTTTATGAAATGGAAGTATTGAACAAATGGTAGCGAGAACTCAGAAATTTTGCATTTCTTGAGGCTTCAAATAAACACTTTTAAATCATTACCGATTTTCGTGGTCACTTCAATATCCATATGTAGAGGTATCAATCACAGCTTAGAAGGCTTGGTAGATATAATTAGGGCACCACATGAAAAGACTTATTTTATAGTTTGATCATGCAATTTCTGGTCATCATAAACCACCGGTGTTAAAGAGTCCGCTCCACAGTGGTTCAGAAAAACACAGATGAAGCAGTCTTCCCTAGACATCAAAATTTGCGTAATGCTCATTCCCTGACAAACATCTGTTGCCAAAATTTGGTAAGGCAGTAGTGAAAGTAAATGATACTGTTGTGTTTTCGGCAAAAATATCACTTCAGTAGGTGCGTCAAAGGTGACAATGTTGCTGCCGCATTCAATTAAAAAGCACGCTTAAAAATCAAGATACAGCACTATTTTATGGGTAAAAACCTGTTGAAATAGGAGGAAACGGTTTATTTAATGATAATCTTAGTTCGTTTGCATTTGTTACCATTAACTCCAGCCTCCTCAGCTCATTCAGCCTTTGAGATATCAGACTGTTTAGAGAGAGACATAAGAAGAAATGATAGTAGTAGAGGAAGTCAAAAATAATGATCGAAGGTTACTGCGAATATTTTATTTGCATAACTGCTACATTCTAAATAATGATTTCGCTAGGCAAACTTTTTTTGCCAGATAGTTGAGATGACTTAATATTTCAATTTCTTTGAGTTCCCTCACCTTCAAGCTTCACTTAATCAAACACCCACTTCAACCTAATTTCAGGCACCGATGGCTATTCACTTCTAGTTTGAAATCACCTTAAACAAGTTTTCGAAGTTTTTTGTCCTTCCTTTAAACCATTGGAGCCAATTGATCTTAACTGTTATTAAGTCAGTTCAAATAACGGTATTAGTTTCATAACTTTTCTGGACCTACAAAATAAGTGATATAGGACTTGCAATAGTTCACTTCAAAGATGATTGATTAAACATAAATGTCAATGTTTTTCACATTTTTTGGGAGCATGGAATTCATGTCTTTCGATAATTTAATGCCTCTATCATAAAGTCGTGATTAACAATCTATTGAAGAAGGGAGCTATGAAGAGAAATAGTTCAAGAATTCATGAAAATCATCCAATTCTGAGATTTCAACCGTCTAATGAAACTAAATTGCAAGAAGTTAGCAATAATTTACCATAATTTACTCCGCATTAACGATTAATCGACTTGATCATCATTGATTTGGTTCTATATGAACCCTATCCATTTAGTGTTTAGACAATCCTGTAAAATCGATACTACGCCGCAAGTGATAGCCATAGAAACAATTTAAATTGTTCATTTAAAATGAAAAATTAATCAATGGGATTTCATAAAATTCAGCGCTTGCTAAAGTTCCTATTGACAAGACTCTTACTAAAGTAATTTAAATGAATGTTGAATGTTAATTCGACAAAAATCTTTTTTACACCCGCATTCATTGAGACTAGAGGAGGAAGTACGAATTTTCCTTGAGCAAAAAAATTATTTTTAAAATAATACGATGGAACTAGAGATTATTTACGACTCTAAGTAATGCAGATACTTGTCAGGTTGTGCGAATCGCTAGGAAAGTAAATCCACTTAGGCGTCCCTAGATACAAACTAATTGATGCTGCTTTAAGTGAAATCAAAACCGAATCGCGTACTAGAAGGGCTGTATAAAAACTATTTCAGACAATTGTTCGCAATATCCATTTTAAAACGCTACTTCATTTAAAAAATTCGATATCTCAGAATTTCGTATTTTCGCTTAGTCTTTAAAGTTATTTTAACTGCGCCAAATGATCTTATCTCAATGAAAACCAGTGTCGCAGTCGTTCGAACACTCCAATTTTTTGAAAGCCAAAATAATTTAAACAAAATCACCGCTTTTTACGCGTGTTGGTGATAGAGCCGTCACGTAATTCTGAGCTTGGCAATTTCTGTAGACTGCTAACAAATAACCACAATGATAATAAACTACACCTACTCAGACACCAGCTACAGCTTTAAGCGGACGAAAGTCTTCGATACTGCCTCAATGGGCTTTCATGCCTAGCAGAAAGAGGACCTCATTGATTCCTTGACTTAGGGCCTTCGACATGGTCATCCATTGGTAAGATCAGATCCTTGCCATTTGAGTTACAAAATGCGCATTTATACTAGCTCTCTTTAGAAAAGGGATATGAACACTCCTGGCAGGAGGGTCTTGACGACCTATCTGGAACCTATCTGACGACCTAGATGGGATTTTCATAGTATCTCAAGACTGAAGATAGGCATTCTTCTGCCAGATAGACGACTTGTTCAGTCTTGCATTTCCTGACAAGTAACAAGAAATTCCAAATTAAGTTAAAGCGGGCAACCAAAGCCTGAACCCAATTAATTTTTCGGTGCGATTTTCTCAGTGATTGGGTTAAAAATAAAGGTTGAAACTGGCTTTTTCAGTTAATAGACTCGCCTATTAAAGTTACCATCCAGACGAATTCAAATGCTTAAAGCATGGTGATGAGACGGAAGCTGTTTTCATAGCATCCAAATTTTATGTCGATAAAACTCTCAGGGAAAAAATTATGCCAGTGATATCCGGACCGATGAATTGCTCTGATCGAGCTCATTGCTTGTCCACCACGCGGATGCTCAGTGCAACCAAAGGCCTCAACATCACCACTAACAGAAAAAGGATTGTTCGCAAGCGTTTCAAGCCAAAGGCTTCTAAGCCAAGAAATAAAATAGGATCGTAACTTACATGCACCCGTACTTGTGAGCTCATTAAGTTTTCACTAAGCTGAATGTCCGGATTCCGTTTGAAATGACCATTAAGAACTATACGTTCTAAAATAAAGTGAACTTAAATTTTTAATTAATTAATTTTTTTAGTTAATTTTTAATTTTGCAATGTCAGTGCAAAGCGAATTTAAATTTTTCGTCTGCTCGCAATTAGTGCTGACGTACTTTAGGGAAAAAGGAAATATTACATAAATTATTGGGAATGGAATGCCTCCAGACACAGATCGCCAATATTACTCAGAAGTATATCTTTGTAATGATTCTAACTCAGTGCTCTGGAACCATACTGCTACCATGAAAGGAAATGCATCAACAAGAGAAGCCAGAATCGGAGTTTATCTCCATTGACAAGCCGAAAGGCATTTATCTTCGAACATGGTAACTTCTGTCCTGTCGAGATTTTTAACAATGAATTGGAGGACAGTGGCACATATCTGAATTGGGGGCATCAAGGAAAATGATTGGAACTATTCATCTGAATAACAGAGTGAAGAGAGGGAGTGACAGGAACTGGAAACTGCCTCAAGTTAGCTTATTTGAAACACAAAGTCTAAGTTCCTAGCGCTGTGGAACTGAACAGTGCAACTTGCACGATTGCGTTTCAAGCAGAATTTTCTTTGGATTGGTGCCGTTGCCGTTCCTTGTTCTCGGCTCCACCTAATCAAATGATAATGGTGTGCAACGAATGTCCGAAAATTACCTGAAAGCAAAAAAAATTTTTTAAAATTTATCATGGGATGACTGAAAATGAGCCTTTGACAATTGAAATCTTCAAGGGTTTATTAATGAACTGTCAGAAAATTTCTACCATCACTACCAACGACTAGTATTAGTTCTTTACTATTGATAAAGCTTTTATTCAAATTTACTGATTGATCAGAGATTTGCAGTTTTCCGTAGTGGACTTTGGAGGAGGTTTGCGAAATTTGTGAGGGCAACGATATTTAGCTTTTCTAGCCGAAAATGACGAATCTGTTAATTTTATTTGTCCTTCTCTTAGCATTTCTCAGAATCTGGTCATTCTGAAATGGCTTTAATTTCGAAGAATTAGGTCAAGCCTTTGCAGCCACCACATCTCTTAGGGGAGGTATTTATAAATGTGTTATCAAATATTCTTACAGTTATAGCGAAAAAGGAGCGACTTTAAAAGGAGCTCACTTGGTTTGGCCTAAAATTTGATAGGCAGCCCAAGGCTTTTCAAAGCAATTTTTTCCATTGCATGAAGGAGATGTTAATATTATTGCTGATGATGATCGCAACGCGGGGGTCGACCGAGGGGGAAACCCAGTGTGAAAGATTTGACCCGACCAAATATCAACTGCTTAGACTTAGTTGGCTCATCTGGACGCCACGAATATTATGACGAAGCAGAGGCCCTTCTCTGAACTGGGTCCGCAGAAAAGTACAACATTATGATGAATGATGGCTATTGATACTAAGTTGTTAAATAAATGTCCCCATGAAGTCCTAGCAATATTGAAATCCCCATACGTTTTACCGAATTCATTTCTACTTATGCTCTCTTCCAATGCTGGAAATGATCCAAACAAAGCTCAAATAACGATGAAAACTTCATGAACAGAGCAAGTGTATCACCAATTCTTGTATGACTCTGATGGAGTACGATAAATAGTTTGTTGCAGCAATTGACAGCCGATATCATTTAACCAGTGGAAGAAGCATCAACCAGTCAAACTGTCGACAGTGCCCATGTCGTTACTATGGCTACATGGCAGTTTATGTTCCTTTTTAGGGGTGTAATTAGCCGATACATAAAAAGCAAACAGTTAATGCAAATTTACGCATTCATGATTTTCGAAGTACAATAAACGATAACCACCGCTTCTTGACAGTCCGCCGTTCTTTTAATTTATCAGTGGGCGGTTTTTGAATTTTTGGTGTTAGATATCTTTATAACTAGAGAAATTTCACTGTTGAGAATCACCAGGGAATTTATTTCATCAGTACTTCAAAGTGAGGAGCTTTGCGTTGTTTCTTACAAATTTTAAAGACAGTGGTTAGTGAGGCTGATCATGCTTTTTTGCGCCAGTGCTTGATGCTGACAGGATTTGGCATTAAATTCATGTTGCTGAAAATAAAGAGGTGATTATCGGAGGTTTAAAACATCTAAAAACGAGGCGCTTATTGTGTATCATCTGCAGCAATAGCATCCGCAATGCTAAAATACATCCTTGGTTTTAGATGGTATTAACATCCTCTATGCAATTTAGCTTCGAAGTGGAGCCTCCAAATTTAGAATCATTTATCAAATATGCCTGCAGATTTGAGTTGAGCTCGGGATGGATCCAATTTTTTTATGATAAACCATTTGAAAGCTTACAAAACCGAAACAAACATTGAAAACAGTGCAAGGGAATGCAGCCACAAATATCCGGTTTCCACCAAATCTGATTGACATGCAATCGTACAAGTTGCACTGTTCAGTTCCACAGCGCTAGGAACTTAGACTTTGTGTTTCAAATAAGCTAACTTGAGGCAGTTTCCAGTTCCTGTCACTCCCTCTCTTCACTCTGTTATTCAGATGAATAGTTCCAATCATTTTCCTTGATGCCCCCAATTCAGATATGTGCCACTGTCCTCCAATTCATTGTTAAAAATCTCGACAGGACAGAAGTTACCATGTTCGAAGATAAATGCCTTTCGGCTTGTCAATGGAGATAAACTCCGATTCTGGCTTCTCTTGTTGATGCATTTCCTTTCATGGTAGCAGTATGGTTCCAGAGCACTGAGTTAGAATCATTACAAAGATATACTTCTGAGTAATATTGGCGATCTGTGTCTGGAGGCATTCCATTCCCAATAATTTATGAAATAGCCCAATTTTCTTCTAAGCATGCAAATGAGGGGAAAATTTCGAGTTTCCTTTATCAGAAAGTAAAGCTAACTAACGATAAAAGTGCTCCTGATAACTCATACACTCTGATAACCTAATAACATTTTTATCAGCGTTGTTACGGGATAGACGAATGAAATTGTTGGTCCGATCATCAAACCGTTCTTTGATCCCGGAAGGAATATTTTCCTAGTGGTAGAAACATTAAAGAATGCATTTATGCATCAACGCTATATTGCTAACGGTAAAAACCCCTCTGATTATCCACATGCATCTTAAACAAAATAAACTGGAAATGAAATCAGTTTCAAAAGGCACTGGAATAGCTATATGGCCAATTTTTACTTCAATGAAATTCCTATCAACTCTGATTCTGTCTCCTTAAAGACTGTCTGATTAATGGTCTCGCAATCATTCATTTTCGAATTATTCAATATTCAATGATAAAACCATTTAATAATTTCGGGATATTCTTATGAGTGGGATGCGATCGCGATCGCTTCAAAATTGAAAAACTATACTTTGAACTACCTCTATATAGTTGGCAAAAGGGAACAAATTCCGATTCCTCAGGACAGGTAGTTGTGAGGTATTCACATATCTGTATTTAATCTGCTTTCATTTGAAAATGAATAGAAAAGACTTCATCTAAGCAGGATGTTGAAAAATTCTCGAGAATCAATGATTGAAAAAATGTCTTTTTTTACCTGAGTTGCTTTCCCTCAGTGCCTCTCAGAGACGCCTTCGTAGCTCCATCTTCAAATGAAAAACCTTTTAAAGGTACCCATTCTTTCAATATATTTACAAAATCCGAGCCCGAGATAAAGTGATTCTTTGATTAGAATTTAAAAAAACCAAAAAATATCGAATTTCTAGTCTTAGAGAGAAAGAAATCGCATAAAGTACGTCTTGATTGAAATACACCTCTCTATCACGTCATCTGTTTCGAAGCATTTTATGATGTTTGTGTTGAACTAATTAATTCAATGGACCTCCCATTAGACTCGATTTTCGGGATTAATTTCAGTCATCTGGGACTTGCAGGTGAGTTTTAAATTCGATCCCATGTGTGCGTCAAGAGGGCGCTTTAACATTGCAGAGCAATGTTTCAACGAACTGGTGTAAAAATCAACCTTCTTCTATATACCGCAATACGTTTCTTAGTTTTGCAGTTCCATACTTGAAAAAAATCACTTCATTTGAGCTTTCGAGAAAATGTAAGTCTCTGGAACGTCTTCTCATAATATTTGAAACCATCCGCAAATTAAGGAGCTCTCAAATCAGTGTAGTGCCATGATCACACAAAATATTCCAGATATTTTTAAAAACGATTATTTTGAGAAATTACTTGAACAGAAATTTTCCACCTATCTCTCCGCCTCTCCTATATGCACCTCTATTTTTGCGCGAGAATGCGAATTGCATGTGGGAGACTATGGAGTCACTCATTTTCAGTCGGCTGCTATTTTGGTAAATGAAACTTGAGGAAGCTTTTGCAAGCTTTTTTGGTGATCCTTTGGCCATAATTAGAATTTGGAACAAAAAACATTTCTGTTGTTGAAGCAGGTATCTTCAAGCTAGGAATCATGTCTTTAGATGATTGGCATAGTTCAATTTTACTGTTATTCGACCGAAATAAGAAACTGACCTAAATGAATATAGTCTCATATGTACTTTCATATTCTGGTAAACTGACGACCGTTTGTGCCAAAAAAGGCTATGAACCGTTTTTTAAACAGCCAGCTTTTCCACCAATCATTCGATGAGACAGTTCAATGAACCTATCCTATTCTGAGATCGACGATGCGCAGCGGTTAGTGCTCTCTAAGGTAGAGATAAAAGCGAGAGGGATATTGGAGCTAAGAGCTAAAAGCATCAAAGAGGTGTTTTTTTGGAAATTTAAGCTGTCATTGAGGGAGTCATTTACTACGATGGGATCGCCAGCTGAAAGGAGACAAGGTTTATACAAAGCTGGATTGCGTATTCCCAGAATCGATCGGCCCTCTAATTCGGTGACGCTTCAATCCACTCTTTTTGTATCCCAGCATACTCTTCCTAGGTCTGATAGGTTGGTTTAGCTAATGTTTAATAAGGAAGAGCTACTGCAGGTGCTTTCGCCAGGCCATTCGCACATTCTTTCGCCTTAAATAGTCATCAATGTCCCTAATAATCCTGACGTTATGAAGGGACAAGAAAAATAACTTGGAATGGCCATGATAAGTGAAAAGGCACCAAGGTCGTGTTAATCTAGCGCATATTTCTCAAGTGAAGAAATGTTAAGATCAAAATTTGCCACAGTTTAGGGGACGTCAAGGGGCATTTGAAATGAACACACAAATAGAACGATCACTGATCATGCTAAGAGGTATCTCTTTATTCTTATGATCAGGTGCTTCATACTCCTTTGATCCGCCTCATCATGATTGGGTTAAAAATTATTTTAAGCCCTACAAAACAATGCACAATATTAAGTAATTGATTTGTGGTCAAATCTGTTGGGTTATAACGACCTCAATCATCCAAATCTACCACTAGATGGCTATCAGGAAGGTGTGGCAAGTAACCTTGAAAATTTGAAAATATGAAGGCAAGTTTTTGTAGCTTGAAAGTATTGGGATAATATGGGCAAATTGTAAGACTAGTTCAGAAGGACTGTTTGAAATAAGCGTATTAACAGATATACATAAATAATAAAGTTTGAACGAAGGTTCTAATGCTGCAGAGAATGCAGAATTCTGGATAAAATAACACATTAACAGGAATAGAGAAAAATTGTCAAAGGCGGCAAAGTAAGATGCAAGAGTCCCGGAGTCCGATCTACGTGGAATTGCGTGCCCGCCACTTAAGTACGAAGAAGCAAAGAATTCGCAGAACAACGAAGAAGATAATGAGCACAATGAAGTCGATACCAAAGTGATATTGACTGATACTGAGGAGATCGAGCACGGATTTGGGGTCGCCCAGACAAGGCAGAGAGGCACTGGCAGACTCCTTCTTGGAACAACTCATCGCCGTACGGTTGTTCCCATAGATTCCCTTCATGGAACCTTCGAAGGCGTAGCGAGTAAAGGAACTATAGGAAAGCCATTGGAGATACTTTGGAATTTTGTCAAGGGTGATAAAAAAACCGGAGAATAGGAGAATCGGAATGCCAGTTGCTGGTCCCAAAAACACCGAAACCTTCAAAGAAACGATTTAAATTTTTGATCCAAAACTATTAATGTCTATCACAATGGTATCTATGCATAAGCTAACTTGTATTTCCAGGCAGTGCTTTGGGAAATCAAGGGTTAGTGCTTAAAAAATCGGTGAATAATAGAGTCTCTAGACGTAGAATTGGACCTTTATTTACTAAATACTATTACTACCGGGTGATATTTAATTTGAAGAGGCTTGACATGTTGGTCAGCAGACGAGGTACGTCTGACTAATCCTTGAGCAAAGGAGCAATCAAAATTCCTCTATGACTGGCCGTGGGATTGTCCTCTTTCGGAGCAAGGTTGAGATCACAGTACAAAACCCTAAAAGCAATCATTCAAATTTACTCCGATCGATGGTTATGCTTATTTAAGCTTCTGTCTGAAAAACAACGTCGCCATATCTTTTATGCCTTAGGAACCAGTTACTGACTGCGGTTTTGACTCTACATCTGTGGATGAGCATTCATCCAGCACAAATGGCTGTTTCGATCAATGGATTGGATATCTCACATTTTCTGTCAAAAACAAAAACTTTCACTTCTACTTGAGAGGCATGAACATTCTCTGCCGTATGAATTCTAAGTAAGTGGTCTCTAGTGCTCACAAATGCCTATATTGCGGGCTTCGTAGTTGGTAAAGTCAAATGCCTCTGGACCCGAGTTTCTTGGCCACCAGAGCACATAGATTCCGGTTAAACACCAACTTTATTGCTTCAATCTTATCATTTCCAATTGATGAACTTTTCATCTGTAATATTAATCATCCTTAGACGACCTAGATTAAAGAGGCACCAGGGTGATTGAGCTAAGTCAACAAAATAGCCGAGAAAGGCCCTGAAATTGAACGAGAAAGTCGTCATTTAAACACGGCGTCAAACTTTTAAATCTTAGCAACTGTGATATAATTTAACTTTAGTTGATAAATAAAAGCAGCAAACGCGACTAAGCACAGCGCATAGAAATCACGAATGACGCCGTTGATACATACCTCAAGGTCAGTAGATGCACCAATCAGGAGGCCCTGCGCTTGAGCCACCAGTGCGGTTAACACCAGCATAGTAAGAAAGATCGCAAGTCGACCGAAATCCGAGGGTTGGTCGGTCATGAAATAGACAATTATACCGTAGATTACTGAAAAAATGACCTACAAAGCGATACTAGTAAGAATATACACAAATCGATAACAAATTAACTTCTACAAAGTAGTATTCGGTTTCTACAAAAACCATCTAATCAATAAAATTGAAGATTTGTAACGATTGCAACCATGTAATTGGGTCGGTAGCGATAGATTAATTGCGTGTGAACGAACCAATTGCATAAGAGTCATATTCCAAGACGCTCCTGGGCGAATTTTTCGATCCCTGCCGAGAGCTAAGGAAGGATTTGGCGATTACCCAGGTAGTTGCAATTTCGAAATATACTAACAGATCATTTTTCAGCAAAAAGAACTGAGTCACCCGAATTTTATCGTAATAGTTGCTTCTTTCCCTTCCTATTCATCGAAATCAGTCACAGAAAGGATTTTCGAATCCCTCTAATTAGGGATTTCTTTTTTTAACCACTGTTCATATAGTGTAGAACTGACCCCATGTGTTTTACCACATGAGCTAACAGAAACATGTTTGACCCAAAAGCTCCTCCTTTATTCCTAAAGGATTCTCGTTAACTCCAGCATAACGGGAGAGCAAAAGATCAAGCCTTGCGATTATTATAATTCTGTTTTTTACTATCAAACGGCAAGAGATTCCTATCAAAACTGGAGAAGAGCCTTGCGCAGTTCGTGAGTCGACAATCCACATAACTTATCCGTAATTCAAGCAGAACAAGCGGCTCCTCAAAGCACACATCTTGAAGGTCAAAAACATAAACTTCTAGCTCACAAAATCTGCAGAGTTCACCTATGCCCAGATTGCCCCATTGGAAAAAGATGACCTTTGGAAAATGAGGTCGAGGGAGCAGTTCAAAGAACGATATCTTGTATTTTAAAGATTAAACCTCTTCCTAAACTTTTTCTACCTTTTGAGCCACTTTTATGGTATCCTTAGATCCAAATAGCTTTAGCAACTAATAGGGGCTACTAACATTACTCTAAGAGTACGAACAGTTGAAACCATATTTCTCTCAATTTATACTAAAGTTTATTTCAGTTGAATTCCAAAATGGTACATAATTCCTCAAGTAAACCAAAATATTACTAATTTGAAGTATGATTCTCATCTCAGAAGAAAGTTTACAGCAGACAATTTTAAATTCTCCGGTGGAACTTCACGTGAAACTTGCCTGAAATAGTAGATCAACAAAAGTTTTTGCGAAATAGTAGGCCCGAACACTGTACCAGTAGTTGAGATGCTCCGTCACAAAGACCCGCATCTCCAAGGGGACTAAAAGACAAACACGTATCAAGTAAGAGGAAAACCTGGCAGTGGATATTCGCCAGGAAAAAAAGTAACGTTCTTTCACTAGAGCCAATCCGAATGATCCCTCTATTGCCTGTTCAGCTAGAAAGGCTTTCTGAAGGCATTTGGAGAGGCGTATTGATAAAGCAAGTTGACAAATCATAAATAATTAACCATGGTCATGATCCTCTGACAACCAAAGGTAGTTAGTTAATAGCAAATAATTGCCTGAAAGAATAAACTTACATGTCATTACAGTTGGCATGAGAGCGGAGAACATGGTAAAGAGGACCGAAAAGAAAATAAAAGCCGCATTGTTGATCACTTGGAAGCCGTTATTACCGACGTTGAAATAAAGGAGTCCAATTAGTAGGCCCACAACAACGTGAGCTAGCAGTCGAAGTTGAGTAAGCGTCTAGAAGTGGAGGAGACGGACAGATATCGTAAAGAGCAATGCGTTACACTAGTAAAAAATTTATGATCTGGAGCATAGGTGTGAGAATAGTAAAAACTCTATGGCCATTGCGAATTGTCGTGATTCTTCAGTCAAATGTTCGGTTACCTAAAAGAGCGCGTGAATCAAAAGGAAAATGAAAAAATTTTGCTGTTTAGGCTAGGGTCTGCGCTGATGTGTTGGTAGTGTAAATGTTTGCTTGATCGAATCGGTCTTAGGAGGAAAGGATACCTTGAAGTCGCTTCGCTTGAGGACTTTTCATCTGGGTACATTAAAAGCTACTATTAACCAGTGCGGAAGTACATCAAATGTGCACATGATGATTCCGTCGCAAGTGCATTTTCGGAAAGAAGATTGACAGGGTACTCAGTTCGACTAAGGCTGAACGACTCAATAATCAGACCTTATTTCAGAACAGGACAAGTGAATCCAACGAACTCGACTTTAATAGGGAACTGAAATTATATTTTTTTGGCGGAATGAAAGTTAAAAGTGCTTATTTTTCCTTCCATTTAAGAAAAAAAAAATTAATTAGATGATCAGGTGACTCAAAGAGATTCCAACATCATTTAGTTATTCTTTCCGGCTTTTTAACATTTACTTTCATGCCTAAGAATATCCAAATTCTAACTCTCGATGTGAAGTGAAAAAGGGCTAATATTATATCCATAGGCTGTGTATGAAAAAACCAGATTCGCAAACGAAAAGCTATGTCATTCGTGCGACAAGACGGTTCACAAAACCAAGTTTTTTTGCCGTATTTACTCGCAAGTCTTGAATAAAATATTGCAAGTGCCGTTCGAATGAAAGTGTACAGGTCGTGGTTGGGTTTTGCTATTCGCACCATCGCACCTGAATCTCCGACGTCGGGCGTCATATTGGTTGAATCCTTACCATTCAAGCTTGGTAACTCAGCTTCATGTCGAAATTATAATCTTTATTGAACATATCAGCTAAGTTTATCCGCTATACCTAGCGCTGTCAGTACGAAACATCGATTCAAATTATTTGTCCTTAATACTCAACGATTCCTTCAATTTTTTCAATCACAGTTTAAAGTAAATTCGACAAACTTTCAAGAGCTTGAACAGTTAAGCCTCTCCTCAGCCGTATATTTTTTTATTCACGTGAGTCACACAAAGCGGTATGATACGCCCCTACCCCATAACGCCAATAAGCCTGGTCAATAAGCTCACCACTTAATACATTTTGAGGCATGTACGAAATCATACACAGGACTAAGTACAAGCTCGCGATATACTAGAATGGATAAAGATTTGGAAGAAAGATAAAATTAAAAGCTGGTAATGGGGTGACGGTGGAAGTGAGCGGAAACGATAGTGACAACGCGTTAGCGTAGTCGGTTACGCCAGGTGAATTAGGCCAACAGAGTTTTCATGCTAGTGACACTAAATATTTCCACACATACTAGGACGACAGATGTTATACCCTTCCAGCAATGTCTGAAATAAAATCTTCACAAAACTGTAGAGGGCTCGAAGCAGAAAAGATCACTTTAAATCATGATGACTCATCAATTATTAACTTCGATCATGCGGTCAGCTCAAAACTGGATGGATATACGCGAGAATGACAAGTAAATTCAACAATCGCCTACTCTCAGTTAGCTCGTAAACGTAATCACTTACATTTAAGGCTTATTAAGATCAGTTTTTATGCGAAAGCAACAGCATGAAATTCTGAACTATTATGCTCTAGTATTAAAACCAATCTGTTCTGTACCATCAAACTTTATAATGTCAAGGGCAACGAAAACGGAACAATCGTAAGGATCCATGAGTACATGAATGGAGTTAGACATTCAAAATTAGGATAAGCTTAAGCTTTGAGTGCCCATTTTCTGAAAACCCTTGATGGACCAACAAACTGCATTTCAGGAAAGCGCTCTTTGCCACTGTCTATGAATCCAGATTGATTGATGTAATTGTGTTGAACAAAACTTCTTATATGAAGTGCGTCTAGCAGCTAAATGATGACCGAAAAATTCGAGTTGCCCATTTCTGTTTTCTGCGAAGAAATAACAAAAAATTAGTGAAGTTCCACAACTTTTATTTCCTTGCCAGAGTCAATTTACACCACGATAAAGCGCTTCTTCAAGGTCCAGAAGAAATAACCAAAGGACATTAAATTTAATCACTTAAAGACAACCAAAGTATGCTAAGTTAGCGATATGATTTAACCGAAAAAATGGAAACAATTAGTTTTATGTAAAGGGATTAAATACTACTCACCTTATCCCGCCAAATGCAAATAAGAGTCCTTTTGGTCAGAATTCTTATTTCATGGAGAAGGCCAACCTCAACGGAGTGCCACCCGCGGACGTTCTTAAAAATAGAAGTGTATATCAGATGACAGCGCTATTGATTTTCATGGTTACAAGTTAGACCAATATTGAATGGAATACACCATGCAATATATGGAGGAAAATTGGAAGATCTTAGGCTTGCTTAATTTGAAAGGCAAATGGCAGGAATTTTTAACGAGTAAGGCGGCTGTTGACTGATTTTCGAAAAAAGTTAATCATGTCAGAGTTTGAAATGCTGGAGTTGTAGAGAGTGAGTGACAAGATTTTCACCAATCCCGTTCGTGCAACACCAGTTTACAAGAGAACCTCTTAAAGTGTGCAAAGTAAATAGCTTTTATGATCCGCTAGGTACCAACTTCAAAAGCGGTTAGCTGGACTTCGAGAGTGAATTTTTTTGGATTCTTGAGGAAAAAATTTCTTCCTCAAACCAACTGATTTCATAAATTGATCGCTTTATTGGCGACAGAAGCGCTGGTGACTAGATAGATAGAAAACCAGATAGATAGAAAAAAACCAGTATTTCAATTACCTAATGTCGACTTTATGAATGAAAGGCGCGGTGTCTACCGATTTGAATGTGTGGAGAGAGAACGCCCTAGGTAATCGAAATGAGTAAGATTTGAGAGTTAACGGAAGTGGTTATAGATTTACGGGAAAAAATAGTCCTGCTCAGTAGGGCCAATTTTAAAATAAGGATCTTAATTTAAGGATGAAATTTGGACCAGAACTTTGACTGAACTTGGACACACGAGGGCAGCAAACACGAATCGGTGACTTACTCTCATGGGAGGGACACACACCTGCGAATAAATTAAAAGTAAATGAAACAAATTAGTCCTACGAGAATTTGGGTGACCGAGTACATGTGAAATGAATGTAAGGAGTTCTCACCGCTTTTTGCAATATTGATAGGTCATTTCGGTTAGTCGTTAAGGTGCATACCCTTTCGCTGTTGACTGTCTCAAAGTCGTTTTCAGAAGTAGATACTAATTGAATTGCAGCATTTATCGAATCGGAGAATGAGGAAGAACCTGGGTCCTGAAGTTTTTTAATCTCATCTTCCAGTTTTCCGGAGGTCACAGCGTTTAGTAGAATCGATGAAGCGGCATCCTGATCTTCCTCGACAGAGACCAAGTCCATAACTGTGAAAATAGGGAGTGAATAAATGTAATTTAAAACCTTGATTCTAGTGTCTTCCAATTTCACTGCCTACAGCACTTAATGTCCAGAGTTTTTTCATAAAACCTGCACTTTATTAGTGGTCTTTGTAAATGCATTTTCGAAAGACTGCAACACACAGACAAATTGTTGAACGTTCAGATGGAAATTCATTTTTCCCTCATCTGGGCTCATATGCGGCGCATAGGTACATAATAAACTTAGTGCAATTCTGGGTAAGAATTTGGGCAGATCTTGGCCTCCTGTTGAAAAAAAACAGGCGACAAGCTTGTATATATCCATTTGGCCATTCCTGGACCAAATTGATCCTGAAACAACTTTCGTTTCTCCTAGAGTATGTTTTCCAATAATTCTCTCTCTTGTGTCTTTTCCTTTCATCAGACTGCTTTGGATCTTGACAGGTTAACTTTTCAAGTTTAGCCCACATTTCTTGAAAAAATTCTACACTAAGGGATGTCTTTTTTTCAATACCGGACCTTTCAACCGATATCAAACATGCTACTTTATCGGGTCTCAATTTAATAAAGTCATTTTAGAAAAGGTCTTCAAGGTGTAAGCAAAAACGGTCATTCGAAAAGTATCAGATCTTCGTTTTCTAAACAAATATTTGCTTCTCTCAGGTTCTCCTCAATATGCTAACTGTAACGCTTCGATCAAATATAAAGGTAAACGCAGTGGGGAAAAAAATATGTGATCAGAAATATCAAATTTACGAAAATCGGAAGGATTGTGATATTTGGGACATTGGAATCCGATGGAAGCCAGGTAAGGTACTAAATGTTTTACAGGACCGCGGTATAGGCACCGTCCATCACAGAGGAAGTAAAGCTGAAAAGACATGCAATGATAACAGATCAAAAAGCTGTTATCTAAAACAATTTCATGTAACTAAAGGTATTTTCTAGGCTGTGAAACCTAGTTCCAAATAAGCCAAAAAAGGAACTGCTCTACCACATAGAGAACATCGCCGGAGGTTTTAATTTCTATTAAAAAGCAGTCAATACTTGGGCAACCAAAATTACGTGCAATTCATCTCTCGAAGCATTTCTATCGACGTTTTAATAAACCTCTGTTGTTGTCATCAACTACTGAGGGATCAGGTGTGAACTTGTAAACCCAACCAGAAAAAACTGCTTTTCGTAATGAACGTCAAGAGTGACTTTTGATAGTGTCCAGACAAAAAGGAAGGTGGGAAAAAAATTTGGAAAATAATTCTGAAAGATACCTTAAGTAGAAACATTTTCAAAGGTTTCCTTGAACAGTCTCCTTCTATCATGAACCAAAGAGTTCTCTGCTTGATTAAATTGTTTATTTTTGAGATGGCTGAGCAGGTAGGAAAGTTGTTTAAAGTATAAAGAAAAATTATTGGGTGATGTCATTCAAACTCTTCAGTATGATATTATTCCACCTCGCATTTAGTATATTGACCGATTGCAGAAGTGAACGATGGAGGAGTACGCATTTAAAAAGACAACCTCCGAGTGTTAAGATCGGAGTGTCAAATTATATTCAATCAGTCAGGAACTGTTAAAACTTCAGTGATGCGCTTCGGCAAAATGGAGCCGTCAAACTGCGGAGATGTAAGTGCAGATAACAATGAGCCGGTGGAGCCAGACAAGACGCGAACACTGAAGACTGGTTAGAGACGGGAAAGCTTTAGGACTAAATCTGACAGGTTCCAGCCAAATGAACGGAATGAATTTTTTCACCAGAAACCAATTTACTTAAAATCAATTTCTGATGTATACCCCGCTTCAATACGAAGTTCTGCCGTTAGATGCCTTAATTTACAGATGTACATATAGAGTTTGATCCAAAGTGTTCAGCAGCTCTTAAAAGAATTACATTAAAACATTTAACGGTCCAAAAGTTTGTCTTAAATCAAAGGTGGAAATAGGCCCTACTCTGTCAGATTCTTCCTATTATCCTTCATTTCTGCCTTCTCTCTAGTCAATAAACGCAATACCAAGTCCCACAGACCTTTTGCGGAGACATGAAGTTTGAAACACTTACGAGATTCACGGCCTTCTGAGTAAATTAAGGCTTCATCAATGTTAAAACTGAAAGATCGTTTTGTAAAAAAGACGTGACGAAAAACTGATTGAAACTCCATGCAGGCATACCAAGTACCAGTTGCAAGTAAAGAACTTCTTTGTAAAAAAATGCGAGAAAATCTTCGGACTGCGTCAATTATCTATAATGGATTAGATCAGCCGATCCCGAAGAGTCCATGCATTTGGAACGAAGACATTTGCAAAGGATCCAGAGTGCTCAGTACGAATTTCTACGTAAATTTAAAACAAAATATTCTTTAGACCTGTTCTTCATTGGTAAAAGGACGAGCATGCAAAACCTATTTGCAAAACATGTCTTGAAGAGTTACCTGGGGACGTCACACCGATTAAAAAGGAAATATTATGGAAGAATACGGAACCGTGAAAGTGGAGCTCAGTCAAGAGTAACCTGTGCATTACCTTACTAGTCTGTTAACAGGCACGAAATTTTCAAACACCATGAAGGGAAAGCTCAAGATGAAATCCTAGTTTGAGTAGATTTCGAGAATCTTTATATAACTTCGATGAAGTTTCTAACTATTGTAAGGCGTAGCGCTAGATTAGTTCCACAGCTGCTTTTACAGATGAAAGTGTTTGTCCCACTATCGCTCAACATTGTCCTTTAACGAAGAGATTTTTCCCAAAAAGCTTCACAAGAAAAGTAGTCAACTCATTTCACGTACACTTTCACATCAAGAATAAGTCTCATGGTCGGCCTATAATTAAAAAAACAATAAACGATATACCAGGCATCCTTGAACGAAGTTGATGAACCCCAACATCTTACATTTAAACTGACCAGCGAGTTTACAATGTGATTCGCAGGAATGAGTTTAGAGAACTGGGTTGAAGATCATGGGAAATACTCTTTCCAACAAATCCAAGATGATGCAAAAGAACTCTATGACAATGGAGACTGCCTAATTGGGATCCATTAACTACTCACTAGGGAATACATTTTTTTCTAAAATGAGAGGAAGGTTGGCCGAGTCAAAGTTAAGTAAATACCTGATCAAAGATTTCAAAAACTGTCATACTGGGTTGATGAACTGTACAGACAACAGTTCGTCCCTGCCTTGCAATGGTTTGTAGAGCAGAGATACACTGAAGACTCGAGGCGCTATCCAGTCCACTATCAGAACATTGTAAACGTGGAATTTATAGAAGAATTCGAAAGATGATATATTCAAAAAAATACCTGATGGGTTCATCAAAGAACATTATCGGCGGGTTATTGATCATTTCTTGAGCAATTGCGAGACGTTTTCTTTGACCACCAGACAGGTCAGAAGTCCGCGTATTTCGGGCTTCCGATAAACCCAATGTTTGTAATATTTCTTTAATCTATGGATAATTCGATTAAATAGTATTGAACCGCAATAAAACAAACGATTAGGTTCCTTTGATCACTTGGACAACTTCTAGGAAGATTGAGTTGTGAGCTAAAGGACATAGCCTCATCAACCGTCAGTTGCGACAATAGAGGAGCATCCTGCATAATGAAACATGAAGATCGACGAAATGACGCAAGGTCTCTGGGTTTACCGTTGACCAATATTTGACCAGAAATATTCAGAGTTTTAAATCCGGCGAGAACGTTCATTAGAGTACTTTTACCAGCTCCACTTGGACCCATCAGCGCAACTAACTCTCCACTTCTGAAGTGTCCTGATACCGATTTGAGAAGGAATTTAGGCTCTTAAAAGTAAATAAATATGATTTGCTTACGTAAACCACGTCCTTGGAAAGCAGCATATACAAGATTCTTAAATTCAATCGATTTTCGAAAATCATTATGTGGAAATTTATCTGCTTTTCCAAGTTGCGAATCATGATTTGAATGGGAGTTGGATTCACTTGATTGAATTATATTTAATTTCACATCTCCGTCATCTTGTGCAGTTTTCATCGTTGCATCAGTAGGTTTCGCCGACTTTGACCTACCGCGCAGCATGTTATCAGGCCGCAAGCGCATCACATATAACGCGCTCCATCACACTAGTTCAGGCAGCACAATGATTCATTTCGATAAACAAACCATAGTTAGAAGAATAACTCTCTTCAAAAGAAGTAAAACTCAGTAAAAAATGTACAGTTTATAGTTTTCATTATATATCTCATTTATTACCGCTTAAATTTTTCCGCTCTATATTCATTGAAAGCCACATATCTCCAAGTTTCCCTCCACCCTAACAAATTTCAAGCCAACATTTTCGAAGAATTTTCAGTTCGACCACTTTACTCGTCACCCACGGCTTGCAATAGTAACTCTTCTAATAATGATAATTACCGAAAAGCTCTCACGCCATTTCTGCGTGCTGAAAATAGACCCTAAAAGCCAATCCGGATGACATTTGATGAAAACAAGAGTTTTACATGAAGAGATTATAATGTTATGCATATCACTGTCACCTGACGCGAATAACACACTGGTTTTCTGTCAGTTCAACTTGTTGTTACCCAAGGAGATAGTTCATTTAAATACAACCATACAGAATACAGCCTCTCGATATCTTGGACCTAAAGACGTGCAACAGTTAAACGCATAAACATAGCATTATAACAGTTAAATTGACATCTTTGGCTCCCTGTTCCTTCCTCGCCATGTTTTTGTCGTGCGGCAATAGTTCGTTCTTCAAGTGCGCTTCCTTCTGGCACCTCGTCCGTCCTCGACACGATGGGCCTTTGGTTTTCAATATTATTTTCTGATAGGCGACTACATAATAGTGATTCATGATCCGAGATAGGACAGTTGTGCAGTTCATTCTGCTGGATAGTCTTTTCTTCGCAGTTGTTTTTCATGCCTTCCAATCTATCTTTTTCTTCTATTGTATTCAGCTTCTATTTTCTCTACTGCGTCGTTTGGTCTTTCCTCCTTTTCATTGGCTTTTCACTTTCTGCGATTGCAACTGAAGGGTGACAATCCTTAATATGTCTCTTTAGCCACCCTTGAGTCTTGTATCTTCTAAAGCCGTCTCCAGGGAGGCACTTTAGTCTACGGCCCAGTATCTCTTCACTTTTATGTCTTTCTGCATGATCTTGTCTTAAGTGCTTTCGCATCTCCTTTGCTGTGGCGAAACATCTGTTGCAGTTTGCATTGGTACAGACAGGATCACGTTACTTTTCTCCTATCGACTTAGGTATATAGTTAACATCTTGACCACTAGGGTTTCCGTCGGGTCAAGTAATATTTATTTCGCATCTTCGATTAATTGAAGCATACGATTCTTTGTATGTGAAATTTTCTTGGATTTCCCGTTTTCAGGCCATTTTTGTCCATTTTCAAAACGTCCATAGGCAGCTCCTTTCTGAATTCCTCTACAGTTTCGGCTCTTTGCAAGTACAATCCAAGAATCATACGTGTAGCCGATTGTTATCTTGCTCTCAAGATATCGACAAAGATATCTACCAGAGTTGCTTTTAGGGTATTGTTAAGACTTCTTGAGGGGAGAAATGGTCGTATTCGTATCAGTTGCCTTTGTGCCCTGACTACGTTTGCTTTTATTAAGCCGTCTGACTCACCGGTGTCTTGGATTATAGAGCCAAGGTATTCGAAGTTTGAGACACGTCAGAACAAAATTTTCTGCTGCTTCAAGGGGCGTTTGATCCTTACCGGCAACAATTTGAAACCAGAGGGTTTTGTTCGCTGCAATTTGCATTCCGTATTCATGGAGAGTTATCTCTAGATGCTCTATTAATCTGACAGCTGAGATCTCACTTGGCGCAATAAGACATAGATTATCTGCGTATTCTAGATAAATTAGCACCCATCTTTTGCCCGAGTGATCAATCATCCGAGCCACACTATCATTGAGTGAGGAGAAGACTTCATCCAACATGAGTTGGAAAGTAAGGTTGAAAAAAGGGGTCCTTCTTTTGAGCCTTGTCTCACATCACGTTCCATCACAAAGTAGTTCTTTGTTCCCCTCAATTTACCCATCGGTGAGTCAATCAAGGACTTTATCGAATGGACCATTTGCCAAGAGCAGCCCAGGTTGATCGGTCGGTTGTTCATTGCAGCTTTAGACAGCGAGTCCAAGGTCCTTTTCAGGTCAACAAACACTAGCACTATTTTCTGTATAATAGCTCTTACTCCAAGTATAGCCTGTTCAGTGAATCTCCCTTCGCAAAATCCAAATTAAGTTTTTGAGTGTATTTCGGCAAGCTGGTGCTTCAGACGTTGGCACAGAATAGATGCATGTAATTTGCCTAATATATCTAGAAGGAAGATTGATCTATAGTTTGTAGGATCTGTCTGCGAACCTTTACGCTTGTAGATGGTTACAACTTCTGCATCAATCCAGGCTCGAGACACAGGAGTGGTCCCATTGCAGAAGTCATTGAAAACATTCAGAAGGTAGGCATTGAAATACTGAGCGTCCCATCTCAGTAACTCATATCTAATTCCGTTTTCGCTGGAACTTTTGTGCAGTTTTAGTCAACTTTTAGCTGTCTCTATCTCCTCCATTGAAATTGCGGAGTCTCTTGGAAGAAGATCGTAGTTTTTAATTTCTTCGGTGGTTCTGACCTTAAACAGTTCTTGGTAGTGTACGACCAGATCTGTCGATTTCACCATTATCCTTGCACTTTGTGTTTTTCATGAAGACTCCTTCAAGAACGTGAATAGAAGGTTATTCTATCTTCTGTATATGCTTGTTTCCGATTTCGAATCAGGTTGTTCAACCTGTTTCTTTGCTCTTTGTACTTCAAGACCGTTTCTTGAGATGGAATTGAGAGCCAATTTTTAGAAGGAGTTCTCTGTCTCTGTTATCGCATATAGCTGCATATGATCCGTTTTTCTTTCGCTTAGCTTTTCGCCCAGCAGTTTTGTTAGTAGCCTTTTGTATAGATTTCAAGATATCTTCATAAGTAGTTGTTAAAGAGCCCCGAGGCAATTCCCTTTTGAGGGATTCCTGGTATGCTTCTCTTCGATTTTCTTATTTGTTCGAGGCAGTTGCCAGAGTTGCCTTTGACTGTTTATGCCCTCCATCGAAATTCTATTCTTTCTTTTCCCTAAGCGCTTTCTAATATTCGATTTGATCTTGAGGATAATTGTTTGCAGGCAGTGATCAGAATTTGCATCTGCCTTTCTAGAAGCTCGTATCTCACTTATAAGGAATAGATTTGACCTTTTCATCAGAACAAAGTCAAGAGGAGCACCTTTTACCAAGTCAGTCTTCAATAAGTTGATTTCCGAAAGAAAGTATCCATCACGTTTAACTTATACTCTTGGCACAGGTCTAGTAGCCTTAGTTCATCCTCCGTAGTGTCATCTCGATCAGTGGATGGACCGACAAATTTGGCCCCAATGTTACGAGCATCGGAACTCAATCTGCAATTAAAACCGCCATGGATGATTATTTATTTATTTAGTTATTTAGAGAGAAGGAATCTTTAGCCATTGTCTTCACCGGTGACTCTGTTGGAGCATAACATCCCATCAGTTCAACTTTTCCTCCTCTAATTTGGAGGGTTAGTGTGGCAAATCTAGCTGAGATAGAGCTGAATTCAGATTCTATGCCCTTTTTGGCCAGAAAGGCGTCCCCACCATTTGGTCTAGAACTTTCGCTGTATCCAGAGTTAAAGGAAGCATAGTTTTCTATAAACGAGGAGCAGAACTTCATTCGAGAAGTCTCTTCAACTATCTGGCGGAGTTTCCATTCATTCCTACATGCACGCACACTCCGCACCTCAAGTTTAAGACCATGAATCCAAGCATTATGACGCACCTTGATTAAGAGACTCTTGGTGAACTCAGGCATAATTTGTTTGTACTTCCGGTGGGTGATTACTCCTATCCGTCCGCTCCTCTCTTTAGCCCCCAGGGTTGCCCCTTAGATTACCGGTGGTCACCACGAGGAGGTAGAGAGTATGATTTGACCTAAAGGGGAACAACTTCAAATAAGAACTGATAAAGTTCTTTAACCCGAATATTCGCATGTTTGAAAACGAATCATCGGAGTATTTGCTGTTACTAATTAAATATCACCACCGGTTATCTAGATACGAACGGTTCTCGGAGCAAATTTGTTTTTGCCACCACGAGTAACTTTTCATTGTTCATAGCACGTGATTCCGAGGAGGCGTAAATGGCAAGCAACAAACATGCTCGGTTATCGAGGTTACTGTTATCCACTTCGAGCGTACAATTTATGAAATGTCAGAAAAAAATTTTACGCACCTAGCACGGAACTGTTCTAAGGAAGACGTTGGAGAACTAAAACGCACAAGAGCTGAGGGCGATCGTTTCTGCAGCGAAGACGCTTTTCAAAAATTTAGCGGCATAGCCATGAAAGGGAGAACTTCATCTGCAGGAAGACAACCAAGGGTGTTTGAGCGTAAATCCAAGTCAGGACAGACTGAATAAAATCTACGATAAAGCAACTTGGTAGATGCTATTTGGTACCCGTTGACCGTTCGAATGCCAAATGCTAAACTTCTTGACTATTTCAGGGATAATACAATAAGGGTTAGTGGAACTAAATTAGGCAAAAAAGTTGACTTGTTAGAGTGCCATCGGGACAGTGGTGTGCTAGAATCGGGGTTGGCTGATAAAGATGCGCCCTGGGCTTATATTTTGTCGGCCATACCCACGACCTACTGCGAGAGACGCTGGGCCCACGTCACGTCGCGTCCATCAGTGAGGTGCATCATGGAAATACTGGGCAACATGCGATACATTTGGAGATTTCATTGATACTTTGGGTTTCAGAACCCAAAGCAGCAAGTTTTAACGCCAACTTAAGTTACCGAAAATTCTCTGAACAGATCCTTTCGAATTGAATGTCTTCGAAATAAAACCGGTTTGTTTAATCTTCATGACCAAGTCAGCACCCTTTTGATATTTTTAGATCACACAGTTTAGTCCAACTTGGTTCCGCTGTAAATCGGATTTATCTGAATAGAAATGTTTTGTGACTTTAAAAATACTAATTGACAATAAATTCAAAGATTAGTAACATCAAAAACGGCAACGCGAATACCCAAATATATAAAAACAGCAGATCACGATCCTTGCGATCAAAGCTTTATTAAGCATAAAAATGGTACGCAGGAGGAAATAAGCCTCAAGGAGGAAAACTGCGGAATATTCAGGCAAGTTTCTTAGCCTTTTGGAAGAGAAGGTCTAAACTGGCACTGAGAGTATGTACAATGTCCAAGGCGACTTTGTAATCCCGACCATTGTATGGCTCTTCTCGAAGTACTAACATGCCCGTGCCTTGATCCAAAATGCCTTCAGTGAAAAGGGAATAGAAAAAATACAGCAACGTACCGTTAAGCTGCTTGTCAAGAATCATTTGTGAAAGCTTTTTCTCCACATTCTCCTACATCGAAATTAAAGTGTCAGGATTTGCCATTAATCTTGAAAAAAAAACGTTGAATACAAACCAATGGCAGGTTGATCAGCTTAGCAATATGCGCAATTTGTACACGAGAGTAAGGATCAATCAGCTTCGTCAAATTTTGACCCAATAGAGTGTCATAGAAGGTATTGAGATGCTGGGCAATGACCGGATCACCGAGCAATTCGGCCTTGTATTTTTCTCTTAGCTAAAGACAAAAATATAGAGCAGTTGGGGCCCTCGAATCAAAACATACATTTAGGAAATCTCCTAATGACCGATCTTTGGCAGCCTTAGCGACCTCGCGCATTGCATCAATTGGCTTTTGCGAGTAACCTGAGGCCAATTTCGATGACAAAATCAAGGGTACTTCTTCAGGACTAAGAGATAACGAGCCATGAGAATATGCTCAAACGTTGAGAATAGCTACTGAAACAATTACACACCTGTTGACCATAATTTTAGCCAAGCACATGTACTTCAAGGCATCAACGGCCTTATTTGAATTGATAGAATCATAACTTTCAAAAGCCTCGTAGAAATACGAGTAGGCGGTCTTAAAGTCGCGTTCATCAGCAGCATGAAGTATACCTGAGTTAGGAAAGATGAAATTAAAAATGGGCACAACAACATAAAAAGTTATACATAAAATAACAAACCCGAGAGCATATCCAGGGCAGCTTGAAGACGTGGAGGACAATATATGCTGTTTGCTGTTGTGCGAGAGGAGGTAAGGGCAGCTCGTGACTTCTGTAAATTACCAACACGGTAGTACACTTGACTTTCCATTAGCTGTACTTCAACCAGAAGGATTTTGTCATCAAGTTTTTTCAACTCCTTCAGAAGAGCGCTTCCTGTATAGGTGCGCAAAAAATAGCATTATAAATAAAGTTAGCGTTAGAAAAGACAAAGAGAACAAGCTTGCCAAGTCTTAATGATTCTTCATATCGCATGTTGTCAGCATACAAACCCATTAGTCGGGCTTCCAATGCCTGTTTCAGGAAGGTTCGGCGTTCGTTACTAGCCCATTCAATACATTCTTTGATCAGATCCATTTCCCGACCAGTACCAGCCTCCAAATCCAAGAAAAGATCAACGAGAGAACGTACTAGGCGGCCGGCTTTTGCTTTGCTAATTTGCGCCAAGAATGGGCGAGTATGCAGGATAAGATCTGCCAGCTCTATAAAAAAAATAATATCGAAGAAAACGTTGTCGCATGCATGAGGGAGAAGAGCTTGCCATAAGTAAAGAGAAAATCGCTTTAAGAACACACCTTTAGCCTTTTTTTCCTTGGAATATATATTGCCTAGTTCCGTAATAGCTTTCTCCTTTTCTCTGATGCCTTCTTCGTCATCATCAGAAACTTGTTTCTGAACTAAAATAAACAATTAATTGGAACTATAACGTTACCAATTGCAATGTATTGTTCAACGGTGGACTCAGCACTGTCCAATTGATCTGGAAGGAATCTAGAAGCAACGGCTGAAGTCATATTTATTGAAAAGAGGGCGCTCTATTGCGGTAAACTTAAAAACTACTGCGATAGCAATACCATTCAAGGTAAATTTCAAATTAGATTGATAAGCAAAATTTAATAAATAGATTCAAAAAATTTCACTTATCACTAAAATTGTAAATGATATTCTCAAAGAATTAATATTTTCGTAGGAAATTAATTTTATTTTTTTAAATTTGAACAATTTTTTCCTTTATAATACCAACAAACACACCTTTTAATCACTTAGCTTTGGTTAGCTTGACTTAACGTGAAGGTGAGGTACTGCGGCGTATAACCGGAGTCATGAGTTCCGAAGAAATGGAAAAGGCGCTAGGCTTCAGCTCTTTCGCCAGCAACAAGAGTGCCAAAAAATTCGATTTCATGGAGGTATTTAAAGAGTCTTATAACATTGCGAAGCAACGCAACAAGGAGGGAAACAGAGACCTTGATGGCAGGTTCTAACGGTTTTGTTTACCATATTATTTAGTGAAAGCTGCCGAGTTAGAAGAGCAAGACAAAGATGACGAAATAGATTGTGGCGAAAAGGCTGTTGGCAAAGGAGAGGTATCCGACCACGACGATGACGACTATGAGACTCCAACCACATCTGATCAGCCGGAAGACCCTTATTTTATTCCAATGGCCGAACATCTTCTCTTAAATCATGGCTCCAAACCTATTACGGCGGTCGCACTGGATCCTTCTGGTTCTCGAGTAGCGACAGGCGGTTTTGATTTTGACGTTAAGTTGTGGGATTTTTCGGGCATGGATAAAAGCTGTCGCGCTTTCAAAATCTTTCAGCCTACTCTTGATCAACAAGTTAAACACATCGAGTTCAGTCCCACCGGCGACAATATGTTAGTAATATCTGGCAGTCCCCAGGCTAAAATCTTTACTCGTGATGCGGAACCCTACTGTGAAACTATTCGCGGATATCAATACATCACAGATCCAGCTAGCGCCAAAGGTCACACTCACGCTCTCAATGGGGGTACTTGGCACCCTATCGACAGTCGAAAGTTTTTAACTTGGTCACAGGATACAACTTTACGTGTTTGGGAGATCGATACAGCTGAACAGATCATGGATGACACTAGGATTCCATCACATTCAGCCGTTCTTAAACCTCGAAATGCGCAAGGTCGTAAAACAACACCATCAGCTGGAGCGTATTCAAAGGACGGCTTCCTCATTGCGGCCGGTTGTGAGGATGGGTCTCTACAAGTTTGGGACACCAGGCGTCCATTGGTAAACACCTCGCATCTCTACAGAACAGCTCATCCTGTAGGTACCTTCACTACCAGCCTGTGTTTCTCCTGGGATGGTCATTGTATCGCCTCTCGTGCTATGGATGACACGGTCCGGCTATGGGACCTGCGTGCGCTGTCCAAAGGTCCTGTCCACACAGCCAATGACTTACCAGTGTTATTTGAACAAGCAGAAGTTTGTTTCAGTCCTAATGACACTATGATTGCTGCAGCAGTTTCTGCTCGCCGGGAAAGTCCGAAGAGCGGGGAAGTTATTATTCTCAGGAAAGACACTTTTGAGGTTCGTTCTCTTCCATTTTGGTGCACATTGAAAAGAAATGACAGTTCCTACGTTATGGGTTTTTCAACTTATGGCAAAATTAACGAGTTTTAACCTCACCTTGGAAACGCCTCTTCTTACTCTGATATTTTTAATTCGTAGCTCATATTTTATTATTATTTGTTTGTGATCCGAGGCAAATATCATCTTGTTTGGGTAGGCATGTTGCTACTGTGATGATTTTGGATGGTATCCAAAGGGCATGGCATCCAACATCCATGATATCACTGAAAATGAGTGGCTTCACTTTTCTTAGACGCAAAATCGACCCAGTCATAGAACACATAGTGTTTAATTCTCATACGCTTTCCTGCCCCCCATTGAATTTTGCATGGAGTCATCTGTAAATGACTCTTCAAATCATTTTTTTTGAAAGCGTTTCCTAATTGGAATCTTGGCCTAGTTTGCTCTTTTGTTTCTTTGATTGAAAATCCCTCACTTGCCCTTCTTTTGGTGACCGGCAATGCAAATGGTTCTGACAAGCACTCAAATCATAGCAGTGTGCATGTCAAATTTGAACCGTGAAATCGAATCTATAGTATGGTGTTAATCAGCTTTCGATTTCTGTAACCATTTTCGAGCTTTGTCCATTCATAGCCAAATGTTACCATTTTGTTTTACAATAACGGCTTTGTTACTCAGGCTACTAATTTAAAACAAAAATGATACTGGTAGGTCAAACCTTGAGAGGGATACGACTCAAAAAAACAAAAAGAGAATTTCGGTCATATTTCAACTAGCACTGAGGCGTGTGTTCTCTTACCACTCAATTCACACAGCCATGTGGCTTCCACACACTACAACAGTGTGGTTTTTAACTTCTCCCGGAAGTTCTGGTTGAAATGCGTAACCTTTGAGGAACCAAATGCCATCTATCCTTGAGATGGCTAAACTTATTTTCTGCTTTTATATAATTTAATTTTTACTTTTATTACAGGCAGTGCATCACCACAAACCAGGTCGAGGCAGCGCAATCAGAGTAACGTGGCATCCACGCATCCGTCAGATCGTCGCCACTTTCTCTGACGGCACCGTAACAGTTCACTTTGATCCCATCCATTCACGAAACGGCGCCCTCATCTGTGCTTATCGTCAGGCATCAGAAGCCAGTCGTCGACGGCGCCAAGGTTTCGGCTGCTCCTCTGATGCTTATATCAAACCCACCCTTCTCACCTTCGACGAGGACTCCGTCCGTGTAGCTCGCAAAATGCGTCGTCGATTCGGTAATCTGGAGGATGAGAATCAGCTTGCTGTAGCAGCTGCAATAGCTGCCTATGAGAAGGACTCCGTTGCAGCAAACGAGGCAGCTCGCAAAGCCGCTAAAAAGCGAGTTCCCAACTCTGGAGAGGATGTTGGTCAGAGAGTGGGCACACTCCACAAGTACATGGTGCAGCAAATTGCCCTGAGGAAAAATGAAGCTGATGAGAGAGCCGAGAAGGATATTAGAGGCGCAATCCTGCGACATGCTGATGCAGCCAAAAAAGAACCCTTTTGGACGAAGGCCTATCTCAAGTAAATTTTTTGTAATGTTGCTGTTACTTACAAATATTCGGTAGATTAGTTTTTATAACTCCTTTTAGAACCCAACCAAATCCAATTTTTCAGCAAGAGGAGACGACTTCTTCAAAGAAACCAAGAACCTCGTGAATTGCTTGAAGAGCCTTTATTAATACTCCTTAGTACCAATTCAAATTTTAAAATTATGTTTTGCTTGGAATTATTAGTCCGAGGTAGTAGTAGGTTGGCGTCAAAAATTCGATATTTTGTGTGTTTACACGATACAAGTGGTTGCTTCAAATTTTCTCTCCACAAGATCAATTCGTCCAGTGTTGATCTTCTAGGTCCTTAACACATTATTAGCACGTGTGCACCACCTCGGTGAGTCCCATAAATAATTATGCGAGTCTTCCAGCTCTTGTCTTCTAGCATGAGTAGCGCTTTCAACAGCTAGAATGGGCGTTTGGAGAACTTACCAGCCGGAATACTCTTGACTGATTGATTCAGGTGAAATTACCCACGTCTATTGGCCTACACAGTCTCCCTGTAAAAAATTTAAGGATAATCAATGTACAATTTGTTAATTTATATGGCTCTCTTTTCATGAGCCATCACCAAGTGCTTACATTCAAGACTTGAACCCTGGATTAACAGTACGAATAACAGAAATTTTGAAAGCTGCTCTCCATTTGCTTTTTGGTCCAAGTAGACTGTGTTTCCGTTTAGTGCAGGGAAGAAATCGGGCGATAGGCCTTATTTGCGATGATAGTAAGATGACGTATGCCTGAGCAGTCAACCTAACTACTTTCC
The DNA here is from genome assembly GCA_019097775.1 of Moniezia expansa. Classification (NCBI taxonomy): domain Eukaryota; kingdom Metazoa; phylum Platyhelminthes; class Cestoda; order Cyclophyllidea; family Anoplocephalidae; genus Moniezia; species Moniezia expansa. The sequence continues at coordinate 2,722,559 of JADFDV010000093.1, forward strand.
ACATTTGTAACCCTCGTTTAGTGACCATTAAGTAAGCTGATATTGGGTTCTAAGGTCAGTGAGTGGGATAGTAGAAGCGTATCAAAGAGCGAAAAGATCAAGGAAGCAGCTATCAAACGCTTAAATGAACATAAAAGTTTTTGTGTCCCAGTTAATTAATCTCTCATTTGGTCACAAACAGTATGTCTTTTCTCATAGCGAAAACGGCGTCGATTTCGAGAGCCATTTTCTCGAGCGATAGATCAGACCACAACGAGTAACTATGCTAATTCGTTTGAAGCTTTGGAAGTCTTGGTTTCTAAGTAGGATAGATTTTGGCACCTATATTTCGCCAAACTCAGTTTATACTTGTAAGAATCTGGGTTCAGAAGTGTGTGCTATTGTGTAGATCTCACGCATAGTTCAGTAAAATCCAGCCACAATTGATGTAAAGTAGGTGGTTTCAAGATCGCGAAAGAGCAGGAAATTTGCATTTCATTAGTCCAATTAGGTTATTAGTGATCGAGTAAGGCGATCCCGGAAAGGGAATTTCTGAATCGCGACTTTAATTGCATAGATGACTAGGGATTAATGCGCAATTTTTTGAAAAATAATCGCCTCAAAAAATGTTTTGTTTGAAGTTATCATCCCAGAGTCTGAAGGGGAGATTTTTCAACTTAAACAAATTTAAAGTCGTAAGGCAGCAAACTCAGTATTCATTCCCCTGATTTTCTTACCAAAAGCTGAGGTGTTCGCAGAAGTCTGTCTTAGTGAAAATGTTACACTAGTAACTAAGTGAGCTGTTACACGGTAACGAACCTTAAGGCTAACTGAAGCAAATAGGGATAGCAAGAATACCGTAGAGTTTCGATTCATTTGGCAATTATATGTCGCCCCTAAAATTGAGCGAGTCAAACGTTTTTCTCTAATTTCTCTGAAGACCAGTGCTCCCAATGTTCCATTGACAGGGAAGACTGTGGATAGTCAAGTCTGCCCTATTCTGGTAGAGCTCTGGAACGTTATCACAAACTGCCCACAAGAAATATGAAACCTGATGTAAGGGGGCAGTTGCAAAACGACGGTTAAAATATCCATTCAACATAGAAAATATGTTGCAATAAGAGAACCGAAAAAATAGGCAGACTGTACGACCATTGGAGAGAAGAGCTGGGTGAGTTTCTCTGTAATGCTTTCATCTTTATGCAAATAAAGTTAACGCTTTCCGAAATCAAACCTGTGAATTGCTTTTTCACTAAAACCAATACCAGATTTAGCAGTGACGTGAAGTATACGTACAAAATGAAGCGTTAAAGAGGCCGTACCCAATGAACCAACTTCAGTTTCTGGGGTCAGGGAACCTCCCATATTCTAATTCCCATAGACATCTTTAATGGTGGATGGAAATCGGCCCAACTTGCAAGAACCGTACTTTGATTTTCAGTCTGTGAACTGTCAAAAAGACTAAATGGGTAGATACCTTAGACTGTGAGTTGTCCATGCTATTGCACCGCACCTTCGGACGTCATTATGTTACTGAGACTTGCGAGTTGTATTGGCTGGGACCTAAGTACTTTCATTTAGTGATTCATTATTGGCATGACAGCTTGTATTACCTGAAATACCTCATCTACGATCGAAAATTCGTTTTATTGATGGCGTGAAAATTCAAGAACCGCTCAGATAACCAGACTATGGAACTATAAGCCATCTACTCCGCTTATCACTGGGACAGGGGATTTTCATCGGGCAACTAGATTTATGAGATTGGTCGTCTTACATTTTTAAACAGAAGAGGATCCATCAAGATCAGTTGACTCAAACCTCGAGGGTTAGCGTCAGAATCGATGGTCGCGGAACTAGTTGAGAAGGCGGCTATGAGCAAAAGGCTAAGCCATTCACATTATGATCATCGACAAGCAGAGGCGAGCACTTTGAGGGAGGAGAGAGAAGTTAAGTCACTCAGCCAGTTAAATGCCCAATTTAACTATCAAAATAATAAGGCATCTAACTAAATACTGCCGCCCATGTTATCATTGAAGCTGGTATCGAAAGATATGCTCCTTAGTTGGTGGTTGCTATCTCTATATCTACATCTCCACCGAGGCTTGGTGGGCAGAGGGGCTGTCTTTTCCTTACCCTGCCATGCTATCTTGATGATTATGAGTGGTTTTCTCTCTCAGGAATCTAATTGACTGAAGACCTCAAAACTCCTCTGCGATAAAATTGGCGATATTCCCCACCCTAGTCTAGCACTAACTGGATGAATATTTGAGTCAAACTACATGCGCTAAACGGTCATATTCAGGCTCTCTCTGATTCGCCTTCTCCTTCGGGTTGAAAACTGTGGAATAAGGGTTAGGGGTTTCCGATCAGTAGCCGAACTCAGTTAATCTCATGATTAAAGGTGCTGAAATGTTCCCTAGGAGACAATAAGCATTAAATTGCACTCATTTGGCAATATTGATCTCAAATTTCCTCGTTCGTAAATAGTTTTTCGTCAATGTAATTCGAATCAATGAATAAAAATAAGAATAGGTAAAACATCAGCATTACTAATTCGGTTCATATCATATGTACCAAATATTCAGGAAAAAATTCGGAAAACAATTCGAATACAAGAAGATACGAAAAAAAAATCAGGACTAAGAGGTGAATGTTAAGTCAAATATCACTGTAAACGAACTCCAAGTGCTTCAACGCGGTATCCAATCCCCTGTAACTCTTTGTGTTGAGCAACCAGACGTCCATCGAAAAACGAAGCTGGCTTTCGCATGGACTCATACATCGTTCTATAGTCCAGGGTCTATAACAAGAAGGATAAAATTGACATTACTATGATGGCACTACCTTCTACATACAGTTAGCGCTACTTTAATCTAGGAGTTCCACTACTATTCAAAGCACCTGAAGTCAGTAAGTCATATGTGGAGACTCGTCTGACCTCATTCTTAAAAAATGGAATTATTCAGGAACTGGCTTCATTAAAATGCAAGGAGAAAATCAGAATGCAGTTAGATCAGGTGAAGACATAGAAAACAGCACTACCTTGAATTCATCACAGTCAGTGCACACGATGATTCCGTCAGCATTCTCGGCAGCCTCCATCGGCGTTGAGCACCAAATTATGTTGTTAATGTTGGCTGGAATTTAGAAAAAAAGTGCAATATAACTCGACTTCCAACCTTCAGTAGAAAAGGAATTTTAACTCAGCACTGGCTGAGACGGTGAAAACGTTGGCCCAAATTCATTCCAATTTTCTTCCCACAATATAAAGCTATTAACTCAGAAGCTCCGGCCAAAATCCAAATTAATTCTAATTGTAAGCCTTTATAATCAGCAGCCATGAATAGTACTGACATAGGAACGGTAGGTAAGATAACAACTTCATAACATAAAAAAGGGGTCAGTTGTGCTCTCTGGTGTTGATGCGATTACTTTAAGTGCCTTTTAAATAATCCGGGTCTTCATAGGTTTAAAAGTAATTGCATGTTAAATAAGGAAACCGAAATTTCTTTTGTGGGCAGCTACTGCACTCAAAACTATGTCCGAAAAGTTGAAAACCACCTCATTCGTGCGTCGAAGCGGTTCGGAGGTGATCCCAAGTCCAATCCAACTTTATTGATAACATGTATGCTTACTCAAGCCAGTAATCAAACAAACTAGCCATCCAATCGGCAGGCTGCATTACAGTTGTGCATTATTATCCGCAGCACCGCACCTGCATCACCGACGTCGAATGTTACTTTGCTGCCAAGGCTTGTGAGCCATGAGGGTTGGACATTATCGCTCTGGGTAAGCAAGCCATCATGTCAACCGGCTCTACATTCAGGAAAGATTTTTCAACCAGAGACGTTCTCCTTCATCGTCTAAGCTTTAGGCACCAGCTTGACCTTTTTGAATCAGGGTTCGGTATCACACATCAAGCAATCACTCACTAATCCGCTTGCCGAAAGATGTATCATTTAAGAGATGCACGTAGTCAAAGGCTTCTTGATTGAAGAATGAAATTCGGGCTTATCGGCAAGAAGGCATATGAAACCATGTCCTTTTATTTATAAATGTCGAATGCTATAAATGTTTAAGATATGCCTATCATCCACTAGAATAAAATATTTACGTGAGATCTGTTTGGAAACCGCCTCAACTCAATGAAATAAATATGCGATCTTTATCAAAGGAACCACAAAGCGATTAGTTACTTTATTGGCCTTTCGAATTTGGTTGATTCACGGTATTCGCTTCCCACTGGACTACCCAACCCTATCCCTCCGATCAGCTATCGATCGTTATGATGGCAAGTTAGAATTCGATGTTAGTCACACTGACATTCTTATCAATTTAGGCGATATAGTGGCGGAGACTAATTTGCAGTACCTACTTCTGATTGGATAACGAGTGTTGAGCTTTTTTTCAATACGGGGTGTTTTGGCAAACTAAACGCCTAGGTGATACACTAGGATAATAGAATAACGATAACGAAATTAACAATCGCGATTCAAAGACCAAAAAATGCCTTATTTGTCTCAATAGTAGTTCACACCGTCAAAGCATGCCACAAAAGGGCAATCAAAAGGTACAATTGTGCAAAACAGATGACCTTTACATTTGTGTTTGGTAGAGCGTTAATTTCTGGGGAAATAATATTTCGAAAAAAGTTTGAGGAAGAAATTGGCGCAAAAACAAGGACTTTCATTCTGGAAAAGAGATTCTTCAGGTTAGAAGTTCATTCGTTAGTCGATTTATCACAATCAGCCCAAACTTTATTAGAAAAGAAAGTGTACAGAATGAGTCTTGACAAAAAACCTGGAAACTTTAAACGGTTAAAAAAATTGGCACAGAGAACGAAGGAGAATACAATTTAAGTGAGGCCCAGAATATGCTGCTGGTCAGTATTTTACACAGTCGTGCACTTTTGACGAATCAAAAAGAGGATTCGCAATCTAAAGTCAGTCTGAACAATAATAACTGAGTTCTGCCATAACTTTTCGTCTAAGCATGTAACCATTGAGGGGAAAATTGATGGATCATTACGATCTCTACTTTTCTAACTCAGACTATCTGCCACAAACAATACTGCCCCACATATTTCAAAATTCATTGGTAAACTTGCCTGGTGTCTGCCCTAATGTTTCCATAACTGCATCAACCAAGAAATCCAATTTGGAAAGAGGATCGTAGACCGCCACCGTAGCACCCTCTAACAGCAACCGGCAGCAAATGAAAACTGCTGGACTATTTCTGCAAGAAAAAAATCAAGCTATAATAGTATTTTCTCTAGTTTTGGAGAAAAAAAGTACTAACTTGACATCAGGGGTCCCCTTCTTGAACGCACACCCAAGTAAAGCAAGTCTCTTGTCTCGAAGGGTCTCACAATAATGAGTGGTGATTTTGCGGAAGAATCTTGAAATCTGATACTCGTTGACACTGAGAACAGCACTCCAATAATCCGCCACGACCGGTAGATCCAGAGACTCACATGTATAAATCTACAAATCGAAATTAAAGTTGGCAATAGAGACAGAATCTTTTAGTTTCACCATAGGGATATATCACTAACTAACAAGACGATTAAGGTCAGCGGGTAGAGTATTGCCACCGAACCCCAGACCGGCTTCAAGGAAGTGCGACCCGACACGGGAGTCCCAACCGACAGCCCGCGCAACCTGACGGACGTCTGCAGCCGTCTCTTCACAGATACTAGCGATCGCATTGATACTACTGATCCTTTGGGCCAAAAAAGCATTTGTGACTAGTTTGCTGACTTCCGCGGATTTGGTGGACATTGTGAGGATTTTGTCCCTGGGAACCCAGCGTTCGTAGATGCTAGAGATCACGTGAAGGGCATTCTGAGATGCTGTATTCGATTCTCCTCCAAGAATGATGTGGTCTGGATTAAGGAGGCTCTCGATGACGCCGCCCTCTGAGACAAATTGGGGATTCGAGACAACAACGAAGTTTGATGTATACTGTCAGAAGTGAAAGCGAAGAAAGCGGTGCATTACTCGACATTACCGCATATCAGGCAATATTTACTAAGATATTACAAAAAGGAAGGATATTCTAAGAACAACTTTCAGCAATCAAACTATAAATGGTTCTGTTGCCAGTCGCAACAGTTCTTTCAATGGAAGCGAAAGCAAATATACTGTGAGGAATTTGAGGCACAGATACAGAAGTGAGGGGTAACTGTTTGGACAACTCTCCGCTAGCAAAGTCAAGAGCTGATTTCCAATTAGAAAAAAATGGTGAAATCATATACTTGACAATGTTATTTGACGTAGTTATATGCTTTATCAAACACCAACCTCACTTAAAAAGCGATGTCAGTGGTGTCTGGGATTGAAGACGAAATGGGGAGGCATCAAATGAATGATCATCAAAGACTTTTTCTAACCAGAAGCTCTGCCACAGTAGAGAGAGCGAAATGATCATAAGAAATTTCTCATGCCATAAAGAAGAGTGGTTCAAGACTTACAAAAATGACATACTGAGAAGAACATACACATTCGATCAAATAAAATATTGATGTTACGGAGTTAGTTAAATGAATTACGTCCGTCAATTACAAGGTGGCCAAAACCAGAGCGATAAGAACAAAGTTATTATGAAAAAAAACCCCGAAATATAACATCCAACTTCGAAGATGAGGGTGCTTGAATGAGGAGAGTAGCGGACGTTTGATTAAAAACCTGTACATGATAGTCATAATATTGTGATAATAAAACAAGACGGTCATGAAACTGTCTTTATTTCCCTTCACGCCTGGTCTAACCATATTAATGAACAACTGACCCTGAGTAAAGAAAGGTAAAAAAAATTGATTATTACATCTATCAGCAAACTGCGAATTTTCCCAAGTAAATTTCAAATAATTATTTTCTTCCTCATAAGGACTGCCAAAAGAACTAAATTGAAAGTGAGACGAACGAACCTTTCGATTAGCATTGAAGATGCTAGTGATGAGGTCAGTTGCACCGATGGGCACAGTGCTTTGGACAACCACAATGGCAGAAGAAGTGCAAGTTGATACGATTTGTCGAGCGACTTCCTCAATACTGCCCAGGTCAGCAGCTCTGCCCTTGAAGTGCGAAAAATTTTTAATGCGAATTTCAGACGATAGGAAAAATGGGCATAAAATATGAAAACGATTAGCTTACACGACCGAATCCTAGAGTTTTCGAGGGTGTTTTAACACAAATTAGGATGATATCTGCATCTTTGAGATACGCATCAACATCCGAGGAAATTGTCAAATTTTTGCCGATGCATTGCTTGAGTAATTCATCTAGACCTGGCTAAAAAAGTAAGATGGTGCAAATAACTGGGAGGTTAATCATAAAAATTGAGATAATGAACAAAGGCTTACCTCAGTGATGGGATAATCATAACCTTTATTCCAGTGATCGACCAAAACCTTGTCATTGTCAACAACACAAACGGAGAACTCTGGGCACTTGGAAGCGATTACGGAACATACGGGTACGCCCAAAATACCTGCACCAAAACCGCAGATCTTATACCTCCGTGTATCCATTATCTATACCGAGGTGCAAAAAAGGAAGATGCAGGAAACAAAGACAACATATCTAAGGAAATAGAGAAAAACTCAGAGTTTATGAAACAGCTCGCAATTAAAATATCCTCAATGTTGGATCTCCGCGTATACACCATGAGCACAATCCTACACATAGAAACACGAGTAACACCAAAATTTTCATATAAATTCGGCGACTCAATGGGCTTAGTGTTTAAATCTGTATATAATGAATGAAATAATATTATTAGATGGACAACAAATGGGTCGACAACATAGTTAACGAAAGACAATCGGGCATTTCAAGTTCACATGCTAGCTATTTAACCGCATTTCACTCGATTAAACAGTGTGTTCAGGTCACTACGTGTAAAATGCCAGCTGATTAATTATCTGCTGGATGGATAGTAATATAACCAACTCTGAAGTTTTCCGAAATTAAAATAAATTTTTTACAACGTGTTTCGATCATTTAATGCGGCTGCATTCATCGATACGTTGATGATCTTCTCACATATTTGAAAAAAATAGGTATATTCAACCTATGAATTAGGATTTTTTGAAGGCAGACTGATATTATCTTGAAAAAAAATACGTTTTTCTTTTACCGCTGTTTAATAAAAATACTGCTCTGTTTTCAGGAAATGTTTCTTTTCATAAAAGTGTGAAGCTCACTTTGCAATTCCATCCGGAAGAAGTTTCATTCTTTGGATTTTGTAAATCTGAAAAGTGTTATCAATACTAATTTAGGTTTTTGTGGGACTCTAATAGTTTTCATAGCACTCAAGTCAGACAGTTAATCGATATTGGACAAGGTGTAAATATCGTCTCTTTTTATCTCTCCATATCATTGAGACTTATTCATCAAATAGAAAAAAAATAACGTCCGTAATTTTCAAAAGGGATTTTTATCTTGGCATTAGCCACGTCTCAGGACTTTAACAGAAGCAAATGGATCCAATCTTTTCTCCTATCCCGGATTACCTTTTAAAATTTGTTAATAAATATGTTTTAATTTTATACTCCCAGGTTTCGTCGAACCTGACGGTGTTAAGACGAGCGGCTGACCTTCAGTTAATCTCGCTGTAGCAGTAGTTGGCACGATCGAAATCAGATTGAAGATTAAAAAGTTAAGTCGAATGTGCGTCGAAACAGTCGGGATGTTGTTCCAAGACTTCTCTAGCTTTAGTGTGAAACTAAAAAAGAATTTACACACACACGTCTTTAGTCGGTGTTTTCCGCACTATCAGAGCTAGCGATCACTATCGGCTGGGTCCCTATTACTTATCATGCAAGCCTCAGTATATTGGCTTTTATAACGAACGAAAACAAATTTCCCTTTGCATTAAGCCAAAAGAAATGTGGTCAATGGCCAATTTGTTGACCCTTGTGGTAGTAGGGCTGATTTTTAGGGCGGCTCCCAGGCATAGCATGTCATAAGACGGTGGGGGAAACTTTTAACAACTTATTGCGTCCTGTTAATCAGCACTTCTTTCGTCTACCGAATAAAATCATTGAATCACCTAGCATACCGAAGTGCTTGATTGGCACAAGGTGACGGGATTTCCGCCACCGGCTCATACTGTCTCCAAGTTTCTCTATTGGGGAAAAAAATTTACTGAAATTTGATTTTTATAAAAGGTGCACCAGAAAACTTGGATTTTGATTAGAAAAGCCACTCAGAGAAGCTTATTTTACGTGATGGTCTCCTCGATCTTTCAGTTTCTGATCAGAAACGAAAAACTACTCTGTACTAGATTTCGCCAGCCTTGTCTACACTGTTAATCATTAAAGTACAGTTCCTCGTTAAAGAGTATATGGTACCAGTATTTTAAGATACTACAGGCGTTAAACAGAGTGCCTAAGAGGATTACTTTTCTGTCTTCACGCATTGAATAAGTGTACAATATGCGGTGAGAGAAGTGCTGGGGAAACTGGAGACATGGGTGCACTGAATGAGACATTGTGTTTTTAGTGATAGTTCTCCTTCTTGAACATGCTTACTAGGCTAAAAGAGGAGTAACTTTAAAAGACACCGATGGATGGACAAAGAGCCACAACGGACACTGGGACAGACGATCATCGAAGTAAACAAACCTTGCAAAGGTTGGTAAATGGCGAGCTAGTATTCTATCTTGTAGACTGATATTATTCGTTTCTTTATTGTTTGGCAGTTTTGTGTTTAAAGAATGTGTATTGACAGACTTCAAACCCTATGCCATTTGACTGGTCATTCGCCTGCACGATGGCTTTGCTTTATAACGAAACAGGGCAGCAGAAGGTTTGACTGTTAAAAATGTCGTATTGATAACCGGCTCAAGAATGAAAATAAAGCAAGTTGAAATTTAGAGATTTTCATGGAACCAATGCACTCACAAATCGTTCACCAAAGCCTTATTTACCATGAACTTTCGTTACTGCGGCAAATTTTTTTCATTACACTTGTTTCAGAGCTTTGAAAAGACCTCTTCGGGGTGGAAAAAACAAAAGGAAACAGGACTCTCCCATGAAAAATTACCTGCTATAAGGTGACCACAATGTTAGAGCTTGTTTCAAGTATAAAACTTTTCGTCCTGTCTGCAACCTTCAAGAAAATGCTTATTCATGATTTACTTCTATGTGTTTTGTCGAATTTGCCTTAAAAACATTGGAAATCATGAAATTAAACATCTGCAATGGTAAATGTAAAATAGCACAGCTTTATTAAACAACTTATCAACTTTGGGCAGCGCAGCACATGAATTGCCGGGCGAGGGTTGAACACGTTTGTTTCTATTACTCAAGCTGGAGGCTCATTAACTTCTTTTCAAGTAAAACCCTTTGTATTCAGCCGTCAGGAGTGGGAATACCGCACATCTGAATTCTGTCTCAGATTAACTTTTGCGTCCTCACTTAAGGAGGCACCTCATCAGCACGGGAATGAACCAGGTATTCAGGTCCACTGAGCCTAAATTTCTAGCCTCCTGATACCAAGTTAAATGGCTTTTATTAGTTCCTTTCTGTCAGAACTTCTTCTATTTAGTCACCAAAATCAGAATCTATCTTTAATTTTATTTCCAATTGATACGTCTATGGCGTAACGGGAGCACCCTGTGGTATTAAATGCGAGCAACTTGTGACGATGGTCAAGTTAGATGATAGTGGTTATATTCGCCTCTACCCCGCTGTCTTCCACGCACTTGGCAGTTCTGTTGAAAAGGAACAACTTTTTCTGTGATATTAATCATAGGGGAACTTGAAAATGTTGGCTCTTAGAGTAGCAATTAGATAATGCAGTTGACTTCCAAAGTAGAACTAGTCAATTCGGCTGTGCACATCTAGGATCTGGAGTTTTTCGAATTTCTCTTAATTTCATGACATGGATGTCAGTGGATAAACTTTTCAAAAATTGAATAAAACAGGTATGTTGCTTATGTAGCTAACGTAGAGCTGACCTCAAGTAAACCCAACGTGACCAAGTGCTCTACTTAATGGTGAATGTAACACCGGTAGTTTGGTTTAAGCAGCAATGCTGGTGAGCCAATTTAAAGATGTTTTCTCTTGCTTGCGCAGAACAAAATGGGGGATTTGCGAGCATCCTAATTTATAGCTACTGCTGACTAATCCAGGTTCCTATACTTTGCTCACATCTTCACACCCTATTTAATACCCAAAGTTGTTATTTGCCTATTTATTCAACAACCAAGGAAAGGAATCCTCCAGCTATTGATAGACTTTAGTGGTGGCATAAGATGGCCCTTTATGCCTTCAACACGGTTTCTTTTCAGTCTGTTTCGTCATATAGACTCGCATTTCTGCTACAGTCAGGTACTAAATAAGCTCTTGAACAGGTCCTCCTAAAAACAAGACCATATAATTCATAAAGGGGTTAATGTAGAAGGAGGGGGAATAAGAGATGTTTCGGACATTAGAACACAAAGCTTACATCTTGGCTTGGCTCACGGCGCCCTCAACGTACGTCCTATTCTCCAGTTCTAGCGTTGATAATCTGCTGCCCAACATTAATTGCCTCTAGTTGCTCTGCTGGTAATGTATAGACATCATTCATCCCTGATAATCGGAGTCGAATTGATTTCTGTTACGTATTTTTATTTCACTTCAACCTAGCTAATAAGTACGAGTCTGAGATGGATCTTTGCGCCTCGTCAGCTAGGCCAATTGGATACTAGTACACCTCACCAACGATTCAAACTAGTGCTCGAAGAATAAGCAAGTTCTTATTATATGGGTCATGGTAGAAGGTATGGTTGGTTTGCTTTCTCGTTAGCCACCTTCTTCTCACGAGGAGGTGACCGAAAATAAAAGATCATCGGGAATGTTCAATAGGAGGTCAGATTTGGAAACAAATGTAAAAACTTCAGCGAAATCTTATCCACAGTTAGTTGATTTGGTAATTTTCTGCTTATTATTCAATAATTTTAGTGTTTTACTTAAGTTGTTCGTGGCGAGAAGGTGCAGGGAAGAACAACTTGAAAATAGGCTTACTGGAAAAAGAGATTAAGAAACTGTCCTATCTCGGTTGCAGAAACGTGAAGAACCAGTGCTATACATTCAATCAACAATTGCCAGTAATTTGGTATCTTTTTCACAGATGTCAAATAACGAAAAGCTAACGTCAAGATGCACAGCCCTGGAGTTCGCATATTATTTTCGTCCATAAAAACATAAGATCTGTTCACATTACCAGTCGAAAAGATTCAGGCAGACCAACGAGTTTTTTAAACTCAGATATCTCTTTCATTATCAGAGACGATGTAAACAGAAGGCAAATAGAATATAGACTTGCGTTACTGATTAATATGTAAGTTTTCCTGAAATGCTAAAATAAATAGTTTAGATCGCAAGAACCCTTCAGGGAATAAGTCGTGTTCGCATTAGTCGAATCGAAAGCCTATTCCCATGCAATACTATCAATACAATATTCGAAGTTGGTATGTGAGATACACTTTTGTAATTTGACTCCTGATGGCCACGATAGGAAGGCGGCCAGTTGGACTTGCAATCCTTAGCACCCGACATCGGGAAAACAAGTGTGGTGATACGGGTGTAAATATACAACCACAATGCCGAGACTGCAGATTGGGTGGGAACTTCTTGGGATTATATTATTGCTCAAGTGTGAAATAAAGCAAAAATGATATAGAAAACAATAAGAGGGGGTGGGTGTGATAATAAAGTCAGAATGGCCTTGGAACTGCCTGAGAATCATTTGAACTCATAAGCTACTCAGTTTTTCGTATTTCAGGTTTGTTTCCGTGTATTGACTGCCCAAGAAACTACGATCAGCCACCATATTAATTTACAATAGAGCAGAATTAGCGTGCATCTCTCTGTATCAGAACTGGTTGCTCCAAATTACCACCGATCGGATTAGTTTAATGAGCTCTCTTCTGAACTTAAGCAGACTCTGCTTTTTGTATGTATTCGTATTCATACCCATACTTCAGCTGTCGCATTCTTACTGAAGCAAGGCCCCCAGACCTCTCCTTTTCGTCACCACTTGGCTAGTGCAGTTCAGAAGTGCAAAATAACTTGAACCAATTGAGAGCCACAATCAAGTGCATTACCATCAGATATTTCGATAAAAATCTACGCAGTCTAATCTGCAAGAATGTGACGATTCTAATGAAAATATCTTGAAAGGTGCGTATGTATTCGTTTTTCATGAGAAGACATAGGATAGAATATTCGTTAAGAAACTTCGTTCCACGATTTATTCCGCAAATGACTAGCCAGAATATTTTAACGGTATTCACTGTGGGCGGATATTCAGTTCGATTCCCAACTGTTCAAACCTCAAATGTTTCATTCTTTCTTAACGATAGATTGGTATGCACTTTATGTCCTTCTTCAAGCAAGCTCACTGAATCTTATCGAACTGTCTTAATGAAGACAAAGCTCCAACTGCAATCGAATGCTCGAATCAAGTCACTGCTCTCCAGGAGATGACAAGGCTACTAACTCATTAGAATGGCTGATGTTGCAACAGTAGCAGTAGCAGTAATTTTGATAACGCAAAACGACTCTTCTGCCTCTTGATATTGAAAACCATATTGCTTCTCCGGTCTTATTCTTACTTGGAGATGACGTCTTCAACTATTCACTCCCTTGCAAATACCTTAGGCCTATCTCCTCATTATGATCACTTATAAATTCCTTTTGCTAGAGTCCTCAACGTAAGCATCAATCCGCTTCTCTCAACATGATCTGTCCCAAGTTGGAGACATTTGGTTTGTTTTTTGCTTTGGAGATCAAGCAAGTAAACACTGATGGAGATGATCAACATTTTATGCTACAGATTGTGTTTACATAAATCAAAAGCAAGTGATTTCCGCTCAGTTCTGGGATATTACTTAATCGCAACTTGTCTCCATTGACATGAACCAGCGAATTTGACTAGGCATATTCGTGATTCGATTTCATTAGTACCAGGTTCTACCATGTTCTTACCAAATAGACTCTGTACTCTTTAAGAATTTACTACTCTTTTTTTCAAGGCCTCCACCAAAACGCAATTTTCTTAAATGAAGTAGCATCGCTAGATAGCTACTCACTTCAACGGTCTCCGAGATTTCACGGCAAAAAAGAACGTCAGAGAAGAGATGAAAATGACTTAATTCTGGACATGAATCCCCATTCATTTTTTATTAACTCCACCGCTATTTAAAAACAAATGGTACTGACACAGATCATTTTTATTTCTTATGATGTTGCAAGCAGTAGTACTGAATCAAAACAGTAAAAAATCTTTTTTATAGACAATATAAAATAAGTTGTCTAGCCAGAGTCATTACAGTTATAAGAATATTCGCATAGCTCTGGACGACAGTCTCCTTTCCTAGGGGCTAATATAATTCCATCTAGGTATATTAATCGCCCTATCCTTGGTTGGAAGAAAGCATCTGAAAGACATGGTCAGTTCTCTCATCCGAATCGCCAGGAATTGCTATGGGCCAGTTGGCCCAAGTTTCCAGGCTCAAACTGACGACAAATGGAATTCCACCATGAGGCTAAAAATAAAAATCCTGTGATTTCTCAGAAAATCCGTTAGAAATCGAAAATGGGCAATTTATTAACAATGATGACTGCTCTGGTTAATTGTCAAGAAAAATATTCACAAAAATGATGCACCAAGGTTTGGTCACCGACGTCATATTAGAATAGGCGACACTCTGATGCTATGCGGAACAGTTCAAAGAACGGGATATTTGAACTATGGACATTAACTTGTTCTGATTTGCCAAAATTTTCAATTTTCAAGGTGATAATTTGTACAACGTTTGCATGAGCACAAGCCTTGACGAATGCGAAGAATCTGAATCACTAAAAGTAAAAGTTGTTTTTAGCCGAAATGCTAACGCAAAATTTTATGATATACAATGTAAAGAAACCAGTTTTTAAGTGATTTATGAAATATGAAGTTGGATTATCTCAGAATTAGACCCAAATCCTTTGCTTAGCTGTACTTGTAAACAAAGCGAAGGTGGCCATTATTATTAATAGTTGTTATAAATCAGTATACAGCAATTCCGACTTCTGTCTCCACGAGGTACGCGCTTAATAAGGTTTGGAATTGGAGATTCTGGAGCGAAGAGCTGCACTAAAATACTTCTGATTAGTCGGGATCCCCGGTATTTGATTGAAGGCTTGCAACTTAGTAACCATTCTAATGTTGATAAAAAAAAGTCTTGGAACCATCTCGAGACCGTCCCGGTGATCCTTGTCGGATACGCTCCTAGAGAGAGAGCTTTGAAAAGCTCGACTCTTTAAAATAGTTGGCAATTTTTCAAAACAGAATACGTGTTTTCGGTGAAAACACAGCTCTAATACCACGGTTTTATCTCATATATATCCAAAAGCAGATTCGTTCATCTAAATACAATTAACAACAAAGATGAACTTTGCTTTTTCCTTTATTAAATGCGCTTATTATTGAATTTCACAGGGAAAATGTGAGAATGCGCGTATAATTTTTTGTTCAAAATAGTATTTCTCCTCACCACAAGGGTATTAAAACCCACTTCATTAGATTTGGAAAGCAAATTTCCTCGTTACATCCTATCCCGTTATTGATCCATTAAATGAACCATTAAATGAACATTTACGTGTAAAAGCCTTCAATGCATCCTTCAATGCATCCTTCAATCCTTGTGTAACCGAAATTCACAGTAAGCTACAAATTGGTCTAACCTCGAGAGAGAGCAGGTGAATCGGTTAAAAAGAACAAATTTCCCTGGTTCACATCCTTAAAGTTACAAAGCATTTAAAAGCACGAGTCTCCCATCTATTAGTGGGCATACTAACATGAAGGTTGAGTTACTAAAACTGTACTTGGAATGCCCTAGGAAAAAGCATATAGTACAGCATTGTCTCTTTAAATATAAGAAAAAAAAGGAAGGAATACATCCAAGAATAGCACTTAGGTAAGCTTAGGGATGGGGATAAATCATCAAAGTCAAAAAGGAATCGGCCGCCGAGCATTTCGAAGTGCAGTTAGTTAGAATTTTAACCCGAAAAAGTTCAGACTAAGAGAAATTATGTCACCAGACCATATTACTGGCCAAACGAAATAGCTGAAACCAAAGAACAAAGGCCATGAAATATTTATTTAATTGTTTAAGTCTCGATAGTGCATGGAAGCTCTATTGACAGTTCTAAATAATTTATTAGGCAATTCCAGTTAATCTGTTACAATTGCATAAAAAAACACTTCGGAATTAAGCAGATGTGCTCCGATAGGTAAGTTTATCTTGATATTATTTGAATAAACCATTATGTTAATGGCATTTATCAGCTAAATCAAGCAGTTCTGTTAAACGATCAATCAGCTTGAATTGTAAACGAAAATGTAAAACCTCGAAGAGCAATCAACTACTTAGAATTTAAAATGTTATACAAAATAAAAGCCTTCAATTTAAAATTTTTTTGAAAATTAATTTCGATAATGCCATTAGAAACACACTTCTGAGAATCGTGTGAGCTAAGCAGAACTGCAAGTATTTTCAAAACTACTTTTGCACATGCCTATTTGAATTCGAAATTGCATACTCCATCACTCATTAACCAACCAAATCCGTGAGTCCTTGAATCAATTGAGTGTTGGAAGCTCGTTTCTCGCCAAGTCTCCCTTGGAATTATAAAACTATCGGCAATATTTACAGAAAGAAATAGTGCTGTACTGTTGTGCATTTAGGTTCAAACAAATAACGTCAGATTCGAAATGTAACTGGCTGACACCAAGCAGAGTTTCAAATACCGAAAAAATTATGGGACCTGAAAAATCCAGTTTTTAGAAGCACATCGAAATCTCTTATTATTACCTATATTGTTCTATTCTGGCTTAAGTCATTGGACAAATATTCCAAGTTTTCCTAAATCCATGTTGCAATGGACTTAAATCTCATGCAACGGAAATTGACGTCTCCCTCATTCCACGCCATATTGAGTCCAAACAGCCCGCATATTAGGTCAGTTGAAAGTTTAACTGTTTGAAAAAAAATCGATAATTTCCAGTAAATGGACTGCCTCGATTCAAATCTTCATTTGCTTCCATAACTTACTGCTACGAAATAGTCGTTCACATTGACTCGACTCCAAATTTAAGTCCAGTGTAAGTACCCATAAATATCAGTTTCATTAATTCACGTAACTACAATGCTCCACACTATAACTCACGCATTGAGCATTTGTTTTCCAACCATTAAATCGATGATTTGACCTCCAAATGTACCATCTACGACGATCAGCTTGAGCATCGGCTAGGGCCAGCGTTTATTACCGACTCAACTCCTAAAAAGCAGCATGATTATCAGGTTGATAGGACAGATACTGCAGCAATAATAGGTCATGGAACACAATTCTTGACTATCCTTCACCAATTCGTTTGCGCGCGATTGCGATCAGGTAGCGTCGCCGCACCAGAGTGCTGGGTAATAGCTACAGTTGCTGCAAAGCAGCTAATGACGCTTGCACTATTGTCATCTATTGACTTCTATTGCACACTAAGTGCGCCTTCACGCGCAGACTGGGGTATAAAATGCCTGCAATGCCAGTGTACATCAAGACTGCCTCCTAGCAGCTAACCTTCGTCCTTATCAGTGCCTGCTGTTTCCACGTCCCCCTCCGTTCCCATTAGTCTCTTCAGTTTCCGGTGATTAAACCATAGAGCGCGCATATATAAGTAAAGAAATTGACTCTTTGTAGTTGGGACGTGAAATGTGCGCCAATTGCAGACATACCGGTTGTTGGCTATTCCTCGGGGTGCTATGCCTCATGGCCGTCACAGCTAATGGACAGACAGTGTGTTCCCCCACGACTTCTGGTTCCAGACCACTTGTATTCAATCCTGACTCACTGTCTATGTCCACACCAGAAGTCCAAACTATGATCTCTGAAACGGGCTCCGTAAGTCATGCATGCATGCACTCGACGCCAACACTCATATCCTTTAGAAAGTAACTGCAAAGGATCTCTCCGCTTTCGTCAATGGAACTAATGCCTCCTCCACAGGGATTCCCTGCCAATATCTCTACGACTTCATTGCTACCTTCCAAGTAAGTCGTCTCATGCAATTGGGTTGATCGTCATTTTACAGACAAACTCGAATGATACAGAGAAATCCACGACGGGTGCTTCTTCGGTTAAACCTGTTGGTGAGTTTGCAAGTCGACTGTCATGCATATTAATTGCCTTGTAGAATTCAAGAGCACGGCACAATGTGCACTATTTTAATTGCTTTATTAGTATGGATCTGGTCAACTATCGCCGTGGTTATCATCAGTGCCGTCGGTCTCTTGGGTGTCGCCGTAGTTCCGCTTGTAAATAAGAAGCACTATAATGATATACTTCAATTCCTTGTGGCGTTAGCGGTTGGATGCCTAACCGGTGATGCATTTCTTCACCTTCTACCTCATGTGAGTCTGAAACTACCAGCTTTTTAGCCTCTCCCTTGTGCATTTCGCATAGAGTCTCGTTTTCGTGTTCATTTAAACTAGGCGTTCTCGGGAGGCCACGGCCACTCCCACGAGGGGGCGGAAGACGAGACTGCCGAAGAACGCATAGTAGTGCTGAAAGGCCTACTCGGATTGGGAGGCATTTACTTCTTCTTCCTTTCTGAAAAACTGGTCAGCACTATCTCCGAATATCGCACCGAAAAGGCTGCCGAACAGGTTCGTTCTTCAGCCCCTTTGTCCACTCCTTTTATCGCATCAACTTAATTCAATCAGTTGTCTTTTGTTCCACCAATTAATCATTGTCCACCTAAATTACTTTGAGCATAAAATGTCACCAATTAATTAACTTCCCACTGTTACTTTCACTTTGTTCTCGGGTTCGAAGCATTTAAATATGAGAGGGCTTAAGCGTATTATATTTTGTAGCATAACAACTAGAATGTATGTATGAGGTACAATCAAAAATGCATGATTAATTTCAGGCGGTGCGTGATAGACTTACACATGTCAGTGGGGGGGCGAAGCAAGGGCTTGCCAGTGCTTTGAATTTGAAGAACTAGGCTTCATAAAAGTGTGCATTGTACTGATGTGTTGATGTTGTAAGGTCAAGAACGCGGTAGACTGTGGCTTCATGCTATTATGCCTTGCAGGAGGAGAGAGATAGAATTGTAAATAATCCGAGGAAATCCAGTGAGGGCATTCGCCGACTGAGCACATTCCGTGAATCCATTTCCGTGACTTCTTCATTCCGACGTCCCTCTCGTCTGGCTCCATCTCCGGAAGCTGGAAATCTTCGCAGATCTTCGCGATCACCCTCTGTTATTGCTGACGACATTCTCACCACCGGCTTGACAGCTAAAGGTGAGTTGACCACAACGCGGCCACTTAAGGCCACTTGAGGCCACTCGAGGTCACTCGAGGTCAAGGAGACCACTGTCACAACCACCATTTTCGAAGGAAACCTTCATAATTCATTGAGATCCTTGTTGAGCACAGTTAAGTTACACAATCCATCTCGCCCCATGTGGGTTTCGAGTGATGCTTGAGAGATCATTTGGCAGTCACCAGACTGAAAAATAGCACCTTCATTGCAACGTGTTGGATGGCATTTGTGCTGGTCAGCAATGGGTAGAAGAAGTTTAATCAGTGTGGAACTGTTTAATTTGTCTCAAAGGGAGTCTGAATGTGCAACTCTGTCATCGGTTTCGCACGTCCGATGCACTTAAAGTTGACTGAGAAGATTCACCTTGTCCTGATAGGTAAATCATGTTATTGAGTGTACCAAAACTGACTACCTAGGCGGACATACATCAATTACAAAGCTGCCTTCTTATTCTTGTTCAATAGCAATGAAGACTGTGGATGTCTTGAACGCCTACATTGAGGAAGGTGAAGCAGAGGATGAAGGCGATGAAGGAATGCAGAGGAATGAATTCGGTGGTGTGACATTGCAAGTGCCGTCAATCAATGCGGTTCCGGATGTCAAAATTAGAAGCGACTCATCAGGCCTTAAGGGTCGCAAAGGCCCAACCTTCGACGATACCACGACTTCAAGCACTGATGCTCCACACGGTCATGGACATTCTCATAGTGTAATTCTAATCCAATTGTTTTTTTATGAAACTTTGTTTTTCTCTGTTTTCTTCCAAATCTTCAAACTGCAAGAGTAAATTTATGACGATGCAGACATTTGGGAAAACTAAAAATCAAAATCGCTTTGACGTTTACCTGACGCAGTTGTTGAAAGCAAGATGTGTTCTCGAAGCAGTCTAGACTAACATCATAGCCCGTTTAATTATTGGTTCAGTCTGTTTGATTTCTAAAAATTTACCTAACTTTAGCTTCCAAGTTCAATGGCTTCTGTTGCCTGGATGGTCATTATGGGTGACGGACTCCATAACTTCACAGACGGAATGGCTATTGGTAAGTCGATTTATTTTGAATATCTGAATTATCCTTGAAGATGTGCTTGAAAAATACTACCAACTCAAGATTTGTTATATGTTGATGCTTTTGAAATTTCAAACATTATCGTTGACTGTTAATGGAGGAATGAAATAACAACTGATGTGGAGTAAATTTCCGATGTACGTTGCAACAATGACTATTAAGAATTTAAATAAAATCTGGGTCTCTAAATAATTACCGGAAGTCATCATTATCTCTGTTAAGCTGTAATCGGGTTAGAAATATACCTTCTGAACATGAAAATTATTATTTCCCTTGATATTATCATCGGATTATGCATTCTATCGTCTAATTTTTAACGTTTATTCAGGCGTCGCCTTTGCAGATTCAATTGCTGGAGGTATTAGCACAACCATTGCTGTCTTCTGCCATGAAGTGCCACATGAACTAGGTAAATTCGGCATTTAGAATCTCTTCATTTGCAATAAACCTCGATGGAAGAATCTTTAAATGTCAATATGGGCTTTATATTGCTGCGCAATATTTCTGCTGTAGGTGACTTCGCGGTCCTTCTGAAAACCGGTATGGGCATTAAAGAAGCTCTCTTCTTCAACGTGGTATCCTCCGTGCTCTGCTTAATTGGCATGCTGGTAGGAATTGGAGTTGGAAACATTGAAGCTGCGTCTTTGTGGATTTTCGCCTTCACAGCTGGAACGTTTGTCTATATTGCACTTGTGGACATGGTGAGTGGTATGAGTAACCAACTAATATCAAAGCAAACATCTCATAGCTATTTTTAAATGGCCTTTAAGAAATGGATACCAGCACATTGTGCTCATAAGTATCGCTACCTGCAAATATTTAGTTTTTTATTCCTAAAATCCATTAAAAATAAATTTAACCCAGTCTGAAATTAGTGTATTTAAATCCAAAACATTAGCTACGCCTTATTATTAACAAAGAAAGGCTGTATTGACATTATTTTAGAGTTACTAGCGAACTTTTTCAAACAAATATTAAGACTTTACCCACGTAACCTGTTTTAAATTGTTGGAAGACCTAATCAAACGATGTTGGATGAAAAGGCGACTTATTTGGCCTAGGTTACTGGATTTCCGTTGTGGAAACTACTTAGGCATACAGAATCGCAATCATTCGATTGTCGAATTCAAACGCTTATAAATTTTAGTTACCGGAGTTGAATTCATTCCAAGTGAAATCAAATGAAAGTCGCATTGTGCAATTTATTATCCAAAACGCGGGTCTGATAACGGGAGCTGGCGTTATGCTCGTCATTGCCATGTTTGAGGAGCAACTTCTCCATTTGGTCGGTTAGCCTCTGTCAACTAACCAGAAGTTATATAACTAATCTCATGTTTCTTCCTTTTCATCTCTCTTCACCCTCCTGTTTTGCGTCGTACTTCTTTTCCATATCTTCTGGTTTTATTACTCCTGAGCAAATCCTGATGTTGTCGGACTAACACAAATTTTTCATTCGAGAGTTTTTAATGTGTTCACTTTCGCGTTAAATTTGACGAGCTCTTTTATTCGGTGTGGATTTATATCCAAAGAAAACAATGCTGATGTATTCAAATGATTATCGAGTCTTTAACTTGTACTATGCATTATTTATTTCGAAAACTGGAATGCAACATCCTACTTAAATTTTTCAGAGTAACTGAATTTCATAGGTTGCGATTGAAGATGAATAATGTGTAGATTTATCCTCACTATACAGAATATTCCAAAGGAATGACTTTATAAAATCCGGGAAAGAAGGGTTGGATTGTCTCTTTCGAACTTGCGCATGTGCGCCCTTCCGAGTCGCCATTACTGTGAATGTATGTTTTTACTTTGGTATGAAATTGGATAGGTTAGGAAGCAAAGATTGATTGTATTTATTTAAAAAAAAAGTCAATCCTTTTAAGGCTGAATGGCTACACTCGTGAAATCGTCCATTCATTACAGAAAGTTAGTCTTTTTTAACTGTTGTAAGCAATTTGGCTTAACTGATTAACGGAAAGACGGCTTATTAAAGGCAGGGGAACGTCGTATAAAGTCCGATTAGCCTAACTTCTTCATCCATTTGCTACAAATTTCCAGTTGTTAATTGGATTCACAGACAAGTATTTAGTAAGTGAAATTGACATAATGATTCTTCATTTATATTTTGCTCATCAAATAATATGAATTTCGAGCCCATAGTCGCGTTTTTGTTGATCGGATGCCGGGCTCTTAAGAAAAAATTAGTGAGGAATTATCAATCAGAGAAACTTTGAGTTACAAGAGCTTGATAAAATCTAGCATCAAGAAAGACAGTTACAAAAAAAGCCTTCAACTAAAGAACAGCGGTTATTTTAGAAGTAAACGGCCATGAGAAGTAAGAAATCAAATTTGTCGGATGTTCATTTCCATCCTCGTAAAAGGACGGTACGAAACACCCTTTTCGATGTAGACTTAGATAAAGTATAATAATACTAAATTAAGTTTATTTTAAAAAAGTGAATGATGAAGTGGTCATATTCGCATGTACCTCATGACAATAGGTGACGCGCATCCATCCAGGTTATCTGTAGACTCTAAAAGATAGCCAATTGAATATTTCACAATCAAAGGACATTTATATTCCCTTTTTTATTTGATTTTGCATTGCATTTGTCTTAGATATATCTTGAAGATACTCATCTCTGCCGTGTTGGGTACAAGGAGGCTGGAAAACGTACTCTAATAAATTATTGCGGTGATTTTACAGACCTAGTTAGCCTACCAATTGCGAAGGGAACTTCAGGCAAATTTCATTACAAACAGCAATTCATTAAATTCAATAGTTATTAAATTGAACTAGCCAAGTTTGGTTATTGAAAAGGTAACTGCTTCTGAGTAGGTCGTGGAAAAATTAGAAGAGAACTAGAGAAAAAGGAATTATCTAAATCGGCTCGTATTTTCATTTCATCAAAATAAATATTTTGCATCCCCAAGCACCTTGTTGCAACCGTAAACACTGAATAGTATCAAAATGCTCAAAAATGGTTTTAGGCAGCATTCCATAACCAGACCTAAAAATTTACATACCCGTCTTGCGGCTTTGTGGTGCATTGCGGCAACAAGACTGCGAATAAGGTGGCCCTACACATGGAATTGAAATGATCACCGGCTTCTGCCAGTTCGGCTTATCCCGTGCAGCGGAATTGATAAAATTTAACTTTCTCAGAAATGGAAGCTGGATGAAAAAGAACTGACCCTGTGTTTCGCCGAAGTCGATGAGCAGACCATTAAAAGGGAGACTCAAAAAAGGAACACTTAAAGTGTTAACTGAATTCGCAAATGAAGAAAAACGATAATTAATTACAACTTATTGTGTTTCGGGGCTAGTGCTCCTCATTCAAGGAAAAATTCGTGAGTTTTCAATAAAGAATCTTGTTAGTTTTCGATTCGATAAAAATGATAAATATCTAGAAAAAGTGAAGAGTCATAAAGTTCGAGGCATTGGCATAAAAAAACATTTTAACGACTCTAAAAGCCCATTCAATGAAAGAGACTGCATTTTTGGGTGTCTCTGATAAAATAGAGAATTCTCCTGCAAGAAGATTGGAGAAGGCAACCTGAAGCCGAATCCTGAAGCACTTCCTTGTTATTAAGACTCCTTTAGGCGAAGCAAGAATATGTTTCCTCACTTAAAAGAGGCCTGAAAGTATAGTACAAAAGAGACGTTATAAGCCGAGAGTCAGTAAATGCAAGCCTTTTTGTTAACTGTGGGAAATATACAGAAGAGCTATTCAGAGCTATAATAAGACCTACACAAACTAAAGGTGGTTAACACAACACTTAGGAAATCGTGTCTTCATTAAGTAGAAGGAAAATAAAACGCCTTCCAATAGGAATTGCTGTCGAAATCATTTTATTAGAAAAACTAGCCAATCAGACAGCCAAATTTTGCGCCAAATATTTTATTCTTTAAATAGGTCGATTCGACTCATACTGCTGATAACATCTGAGGTAAGTGATTCAAATATATTTCCACCTTCTAGAGAGCAAATGTTTATTTTTTATTTGCTCCCCACCCAATAGGGCAAGTCCCAAGGACATATTGGGGGTACAACAGAAGTACAAATAGCTTTTACAACAAGTAACGCGCAACAGTTAACACAGTAAACGGTGTTACGTTTATTGACGTCTTCGGTTGTCTGGTCGCTTCTCTGGCATGGTTTCGTCGTACGGGTAGCAGTTCAAATTCTTCGTCCACCTCGTCCGTCCTCGTACGTCTTCATGTCTTCTCCAGAAATCTTTCAACATTGTGACGGAGATTCCATTCATAGCTACTTGCACGTGCATTCCACACTCCAGTCTGAGACCACAAATCCGGTTATTTACGTCGTGCCTCGTTTACCAAGCTGCAAGAAGTTGTACTTCTGCTGGCATTATCTAATTTTATACGTCCGGTGAGTGATTAGTCCTAACCGGTCGCCCTCCCATTAGACCTCAGGGTTGCCCCTGGGGTTACCGGTGGTCACCAAGAGGACGTTGAGAGCAGGTTTGACCACCTAATATACATTACTGGTTTTAAACTCAAGTCTTTGGATAACACTATCCTGTTGACTGTGTATCCGTAGCGTGGATAGCTCCTCAAGAAGTGGCTGGCTGATATAAGCGGCCGCCGATTGAACTATAAGCAACATTTTCTCACCTCGCTGGATGTAAACACGTAAACTGACTATGCATTCATTTGATCGTTGATGGTTGCATTAAAATGTGTAAATAAGGATGAGCTGATGCTGCTAACTAAGAGATAACCAGCTTAAAAACAGGTGTTGCAACTTTGCCATGCATCTGGAGCCAGGAATCTCTTTAAATGGTCATTCCAAACGGCTTTTGAATCGACATAATCGTACTCACATGACTTCCTTTTTTTGTGAAGTCAATACAGAAAGAAAGGAAAGATTAGAATGCCGACCCATGATAGCGACAAAAAAAGGATAGTGATGCACTGAACTACAAGATTATACATTTTAATGGGAATTTGAGTTTTTGAAATCAAGTAAAGGCTATTTTATAGTCTGCGCTTATTAGCCTTATTGAAAAGTTTGAATAAGCTCATACAATTTATTGATATGGCGGTTAAACTTCTGTTTATGAGGCCAAAATATAATAGAATTTTAAGTTATAAAAAGGTCATTTATAGGTAGAATTAATTCAAATTTATATTTTGTTCCTTTGATACTTGAAAAAACAAACAAATGTATTGAAAAAGGTATGATAAAAAAAATGTGGTAATTGTAGCAGAAAGAATCGAACCTATGAGCGCAAATAATTCATTCAAGTGCCTTCCGTATGAATGAACACAATCAACTTCGCAAATAATTTCCATCGACTTTTCTTCATCTTCTTTATTAACTAACCAATAGACCGACCATCTGTTCCTTTGAAACATGGCATTTCATCATTTAAGAAGACCTTTACTGGAGAGTTCTATCAAACGCTGAAGCTCCTGGCCAATCCGGTTTAAGTAACATTGCAGCCTGACGAAGTTGAAGCTCCTAGTTCGAGAACACTCGTATTGTTGAGGCAAGTGGGCCATGTCAGGTGAAACCTTGTCTCCCAGATTCGATAATTAATGTTCAAATTGGATTCAGTGATATCGTGGTTTCTGGGTTTCGCCTGAAGTTAACTAATCTGATTCTCACTAATGGTAGCTATTCTTCGAGTATCAACGAGTTTGTACGAAGTATTTCAACTTTAATTTCTTGAAATACCTAGCAGGGCAAACCTTTTTGTCTTACTATGAATTGATCCTAAGCTAACGTTTACTTCTGGATTCATGCCATTTGTACTCAGGTAGGTACACCATTCAGCAACTTTCGAACCTCTCTAGCGCATCAAGGCTTGCGTTGAGGCAAGCGTTTTATAGCAATCACCCTAAGAATTAAAACTTTGGACAAATGAAGGAAAATTAATGCACAAAACACAAATATCTCGTTCAATGAACTGTTTACATTTTTTTAAGTCAAACTCGGTGACCGATCCTTGGGAGAGGATAAACCCTTGTATCCTATTCTTCTAAAATCTTTGCCAAAACTGCTTTGCTTCACAGCAACAACCATGTCACTCACGATGACATGGTGATGGAAAATCGATCGATGACAGATTGATTAGTCAAATATCGACACATTTAAAACATTCAGATCCACAAGTAGGCGAGTTATGAAGAGCTTTCAATATTTTAAATTTTATGAATTCTGAATAATCGATCAGTTTTGATTTTTGACCCCTGTGATGAATTTTTTTCATCCTTCAACTTGAGTCTGGAAGGGAGTGTTAGCAATTTCATATTTTCAGGAGAGATTGTCGAGATGGTCCAACCATGCTTGCTGTAGCAGTGCCTAGACAGTGCAAAATTTGATCTCGACTGATCATTCCTGACAGCCAATTTGCTCTTACTTTAATGCTCATCCGGTACTCATGGGAAAATCAGTGCAAAATGTAAACCCTATAGAAAGAAAGATTGAAAATTTGAACTAATCGATTAGATAAAATAATTCACTGACAGGCAATATATATATACAAAAAAACTTCCTTATATTTTGAAACTATGACCTGTAATAACTTTTAAACCGAGAAATCTATCTCACCATTTACTTTTGACTTTTATAATAATAGTAGTAATTCCAGGATCTGTTCCCATATTAAAGTATCTTCTGCATTGATCTTGTACTAACTTGTAAGCCATTATTTGTATTAGTCACTATTGTTATTATTGTTAGTTATTATTGTGAGGTAATGAGAATGAAAAAATTATACGAAATTCATATAAGAAACTCATGTTCGGTTTGGACGCCACCAACAAGTCAGGGTCGTGCATTTGAGCCAGACTGTCAGCTTAGATATCACTTGTCAGAAGACTGAAATGTTCAAGAAACTTTGTTAATCCAAGATAACATAAGGATGGTCAGAAATTCCCTAAAATAACATAAAGAGAACAAGATCTTCTGAACCCTGTAATCGGAGAGTTGTTCTGGATGGACGCTGATGAAAGGGGACTTATGCAGGCGGACAGATGAGGTCCTGAACCCTTATTTCTCTTAAGGCTACCAACATGAATCTGAAAGAAAGCGTATAAAAAGAATTATGTAATGGGATGTGATGATGGTCAAACCTACTCTCATCCTCCTCGTGGTTACCGCCGGTAAACCCATGGGCAAATCTGGGGGCTAATGAGAGGGGCGGCCGGATAGGACTAATCCCTCACTGTACGTTCAAAATTAGATTATGCCAGCAGAAGTACAAGACTTACAGTCTGGTGAACGAGGCACGACGAAAATACCTAGATTCTTGGTCTCAAACTGCGTCGCAGAAAGCGATAGTAGAAGTTGAGAAAACATCTGGAAAAGGTACGAAGATCGTCTGCCTTAACATTGTCGAGGACACTATGAAGTTGAACTACTACCTGTACTATGAAACCATGCAAGAGAAGTGACCGCTTTTACTGTCTTCTATGTTAAGTGATGTGTGCTACATGTTGTAAAAGCTATCTGTATTTCTGTTGTACCCCAATAAGTGAGGAGTAAATACATAAATAAAAATGTGATGAAAATGGATCAGTGGCTGGATTTACTCTGTTTTTGATACAAAATTTTGATTATGTCTATTAATATTATTCTTAATACTTGAATAGTTGTCAGAAACTCGACTTTTCTTTATCAATTGCCGAGTAAATAACTTGTTCTTGGCTAACACAAGAACAATATTTCATGTTGGGGTCAGACATTTGTTCTATACCCATAATTGTTAACCGAGTAAATCCATTTATTTACATAAATCTTGGCGAAAAATGAGGGTTCGGAGCTGTCAACGAACTAGCTGGAATTTGAAAAGCTTCTTCAATTAATGAGTTAAGAATAAATCCATGTTCAACAGCGAAATAATGGAGGATGTTTGCTCTCTTATTTTCAGGTTTTTAGCCCCTAATGAAAAAAGACAGGATGGATAGAGATATAATAAATCATTTTGGCCTGTACAGTTGTGATGCCTTGCGGATGAGGAGACTCAAAATAGACTGGTGTGCCTTGTGTGAGTTCAATTCGAAGCGCCATCTATTCATTGTTACGAGGTTAAAGCCAGTGAAATTCTATTTAAGTAATCACGTGAATGTTTTATTGGCTAATGCGTACTAATAAAAACGGCAAACCATTACCATTATTATGGCTACTGAGCTTGAAGATAAATAGATTCGATCTAACATTTTAACTTCCTTTGAGTCGATACCGCAGTATCATCTGGAAATCTGGATGCCTAATCTCTATCTAAGATTAGTTCCCAAATTGATTTCGCAAATCAAAGCTGACGATAAATCAAGTAGTTGACCAATCTATCAAACTTCGTTTCCTCTAGTTTTATAACCCCACAAAATTGAGATGATTGGCGTTTTGCATCATAAGACATTTGGGCTCTCATAAGACTTAATGGAAAAATGTCTCAGTTAGGGTTGAATTATGAAAGAGCTAGAAAGAGATTCCAATATCCATGATTTTGATCGAAAATGCCATTAAAAGCAGCGAACATGGAAAGAGTTAGTTATGAAACGCCAAAAATGAGTCCATGTAGTTTCAATGCGAGGCAGGTCTATTCGGACTCAAATGGGTACATCGAGTAAGAAATCTGAACATTTAAAGTGGTTTCTTCCTTTCTTGTGGCTTAATTCTCGTGTAATAATTTTTGTTTTTAATAGGGGTTTGTTTAAATTCATTCAAATTGATGCAGATGTTTCATGAAAATTTCGTTTAAACTTACTTGAAATTCTCGTCAGGTTAATGCCTTTGATAGATCAGAATACCAAAAAATCAAATATTCTAAAATGCTACATCAAATTCATGTCCGATAACGATCAAATTATGATATATTTGAAACTATTTAGAGTTGACTTTAATCACGGCTAGCAAAACGCAAAAGAGCCATGCATATTGCTGTTCTCATTTGTACAACCGGTTAGAGATGCTTCGAGTGTTTTGATGTACCATAAGTGATATCTTAGAATCCCTATCAAAACTTGTTAATTTTGCAACTGCCTCAACTTTAAGATCACCTTCGATTTAGTGCTGCTCACCCTTGTCACCATTAGTGCTGTCATCGATCAAATGCAATAAGAAATTTTAATATGCGTTCGAATCTCACGGTTTGATTACTAGACATTCCTCACCAGACAAAAAAATGCACTCTATTCTTTGGCATTATACTTTCAAGCTGATGCTGATCGATTCGCTATTCCATGATTGATTGTGCTAGTATTATGCTAACCGCTGCACTTTGTTACTAATAGCAACAATGGTCTTTGGCGATGAAGTTCCTTCTCGATTCGATATTTGCCGACGAAAGATTGCATCGAAGTCGGTAAATAAAAGACCATTCATATTAGAAGAACCGCTTCACTTGGCACACCCTTAATAAGAAAAAAAGAACGCGTGTGCCTATACAGGGAGCGTAGCAAGTCTCAAAGCTCTCCCAGAAGCTTCAATGAATTAAAATGAAAATAGAGTAAGCAGAAAGAGATATCTGGGAAACATATTTCAAGCGTAGCTTAGTAAAAGTGAAATTAGACATCCGGTCCGTAATTTTCACAACAGATTAGCATAATGACTTGATTTAAGTACAAATAGTTTGTGAGATAGGACCATCGACAAGAGCAGGAAAGGTGAGCATCCTAAGTCTTACCCTTGAAAGCTCGCAGTCCCTATATTATGCCATCGAACGCACTGGGTCTGAAAGTGATATTATTCCATACCGTTACAACATGTACCACACAACAGTTAACACAGAGGACAGTAAAAGCGTTTATCAACGTCTTCGGTTCTCTGGTCACTTCTCTGTCATGGTTCTATAGCACAGGTAGCAGTTGAACTTCCTAGTGCCACCTCGTCCGTCCAGGATATTGTTAAGGCAGACAATCTTCATACCACTTCCAGAAGTCGCCTCGATTTTCTGGCGGAGATTCCACTTATTGTTACATGCACCCTCTTTCTACAATGCGGTTTGAGACCTTAAATCCAGGTATTTGCGTCGTGCCTCGTTTACCGGGCTGTATGAGATTGTACCTTTGCTGGCATAATCTAATTTTAAACGTCCGGTGAGTGATTAGTCCTATCCGGCCTGCCTTCTCATTAGCCCCCAGATTTGCCCATGGGGTTACCGGTGGTCACCGCGAGTAGGTTGAGAGTAGGTTTGACCACCTGAAGGTTGAGTAAATTTGTGGCTACCTCTCGTTGCTTTTCAGAACGATCTCGATTTACATCTTCTGCTTCGGATCACTTCGATAGCAGCACTGCTCCTTTGGCCAATTAAGTCCCTTCTCTCATCTCCCATTTTTCTGTGAAGTTGTTTCCCAGTTGGTGAAACTATAGGATTATAATAACCAACTTCTCTTGCACTTCCATATCATCAATGCAAGAAGACTAAGATTGGCAGGCATTTTAAAGCTAACCAAATAGCACCACTAACAGCCATCGGAACGTTAAATTTTTAAATTAAATGCTTGTTCTGAGGAGATTCCAGGTCATGAAATTGACGGGCGTATATCAGCACCAAATAGTCATTATTAATCTCCGCCTTGCTTTCTCTTGGTGCATTGAAGGCAGCCGAAATTTTGCCATCTTGTTCAACAGCATTTGCTACTAGATTTTATTGAAAACTACAGTGTCTTTTAAAAGAGACTCGTAGAAGAAAGATTAAAAAGTGCCGCTGCAGGAACCAAAGCAATTGGGCCTAAAAAATTGAAATTTTTAGATTGCTACCTTTAAAGGAGGTGAAGGATAAGCTTTGACAGTTGACTAAAAAAAAGCTTATGCTACCTAAGGTTCAACTCTTTGCAGAAACCTACCCATTGGCTTTTTTGGTTTTACAGGTTTTCGATGCAGAAAGTAGAACTTCAGTTTAGCTGGAGGGAAATAGTTCCTCATGACCATGAGGGTCAGTATACAAATGTACTAATTGGACGGAAATGCATAGCTTCCAAATGTGGAAAGGTTGTGAAATACATGAATTTATGACTGTGATAGTCAATATCGAATTGATTTCTTTCCTTGGTTTCATTTTTGAATTTCATAATATTTCTAGGGCTTCAGCTAGGCCCGAACGGTTGTCTTTTCTAGTCTTCAAAGATACGAAAAAATCTACTAAAATAAAGCATTCATATAACATATTTATTTAGTAAAAGCTGTCAGTATGACGGTTAAATACAGCAATTATGTGCTCATGTTAATTCACTTCTCTAATTCAAAGTGTTTTCCTTAAGGAGCCGGCAAGCGTGAGCCGTTAGCCATGAGCATTAAGGAAATGATGGTGACTGCAGAACACAATCGCATTGCGGAGGACGTTGATTAGTCCAGAACTGCGGTGTTTCTATTAAAAGAATGCAAATAAATATGGGATAATATTGATAATAAAGTCTGCATGGTTTACAACCGCATTAACTGATCTTTTAAGTCGGTGTATGGGAAGAGTACATATTTTAAACCGAATTTTAATGGGCTGTGGTTTATTTTTGTGATTAAACTAAGATAATCAAAGGCTTTTGATTACAAAACATAGAGAGCCCACATGGGGCCTCAGCATTTGAAATCCAGTAAGTTTAAAAAAATAACAAAATAAACTAGATCAGTTTTGAAGTCATGGCAGCCAAAATATCACTTCTACGGCCCATATCGATGGACAAATAGCCCAATGTGAAAATCCAGCAATAAAAATTTGGGCGAGTATACAGAAACTGACGGCCAATAAGGAGGAGTTAGGAGGAGTTGCGAATGAAACGTAAAATCATTCCTATTTTTAAATTGTTTACCTTCGTTTCTGTATCGGTTTAGGGTTAGCAATTTGATTAATAATAAAGACTCGACTCAAATATAAGTCGATTTTAACTGAGCACGCACCTATATGGTTTATCATACTATTGTGCCATCGCATCATACCCGTATTATTTTCATTTTGTGCACTATTTTTTGCATATTGTGCATTCACCTAAATGTAATGGAAATCAGCCTTTTGAAGAGCTAATATTTTCATTTCAAACATGAAGCAGGCGTTACCGATTTAACAAGAAATGGTAAGGAATTTCTTCTTTGGTAAGACTCAAAATTTTAATTTTTTTGCTTTGCACACATCTAATACCTTTCCGAATCATACATACATGTACATATGACGCCCTTTCAAAGCAACTCTCAATACCAGTTTGTTGAAAATAGACTATTCAGGTATTAATGGTGCTACTACAATAAGTGGACAAATAAATTTCATTGGATTATTTGCGCACTCAAAGCAATGCATTGACTTTACTTCCAGCACAAACGTTACAGATATTCACAAGCAACGAGAGATCGTCTGATACACTTAACCCTAGTACAAACTATCCATCCCGTTTTTTAGAGTTTGGCACATTCTCTCACTGATGAGGTTCTTTCAAATGATAAATTTAACGCTCCCTTTTTCTGGTGATCTGGTAACTTGCAGATCTTAATTTCAGTTGCAGAAGCTAACAGTTCTTAGAACTTTAGGTTTTTGCGCTGGATACGACCAGATATGACGAAGATATAAACGATGTGATCTACTCCATGCATAAATTGTTAACAAGCACTGAATGAAAGCTATGCTTCTTGATTTAGAATAAAAGCATGCATCGAATATCACGTTTTTTTCATCATGCCCTTAATATAATGGCTCTTTACTGTTGATTTCTTAGTGAAAGTTGATTGAAATTACGATTGTATTTATACCTTTCACAGAGAAGTAAGATTCATTTGCGAAAGCAGCAATAGACTAAGAAAATGAACCCCTCTCTTTACAACTCAAGAGGTGAAATACATTCCTTAAAGTACCATCCGAGGACTTTTGAATTCTATAAAAAGGAAAGTTTGTTGAGACGTCACAACTTCCAGTATTAACCTTAATCCTTCATAACCCCACATTGTTGAAAACCCCAAATAGTTTTTTAGCAAATTTTATTCTGCTCTCAAAATATTTTTTGATGCATTTTTATTAGAGTCCATCAAATTAGAAGCGAAATAAACCACTTTATAAGCCTTCAAATCATAAATTCATATTAATCTGAAAAAAATTAGGTTTGGCGAGGGGGTAAAA
Organism: Moniezia expansa; assembly: GCA_019097775.1. NCBI lineage: Eukaryota > Metazoa > Platyhelminthes > Cestoda > Cyclophyllidea > Anoplocephalidae > Moniezia > Moniezia expansa. The sequence goes on from JADFDV010000093.1 coordinate 2,756,048, forward strand.
AGATCAAAAATCATGGAAACTAAAGATAGTGAATTTAGAAGAAGATGAAGATGAGGAAACTCCAAAAGATCGTCTCTTTAAAGGTAGTAGGTTTCAGAGCTAACCGACCGAATGGAGAAGTTGCTCCTCGAACATGGCAATGACAAGCATGGCGCCAGCCCCTGTTAGTAGACCCGCGTTTTGGATGATTGCTTGTACGATTCGACTTTCGTCTAGTTTCACTTGAAATGAATTTAACTCTGGCAACTGAAATTTAAAAAAAAATCACTTTTGTCATTATAAATTAAGGGGTTGTTCATGCTTATGCAAACAGTTTGCTTAAAAGGCACTCAAAAAGTGATATCAAATGGTTGGTCATTTAGTCAAAGAACATGAGCAAATTCATACATCAAATTAAACTGTAGTAAAGTCCAGATCTTAGTTTAAAAAGCACCAATTTTTGAAAATGTGTCCTTCTGGCAAGCTTCCATTCGGCATCACTGCCGTTAGTACCTCTGGGACAATGGCGCAATGGCGCAAATTATGCTGCGGCATTGCTTGTATTATCTTTAAAACCAAGCGCTTTGTCTCTGAAAAGGCCTTTCTTAAGGCTACTAAGTGAAACCCTACAATTATATTAAAATAAATCTAGCCTACAGTAACAGCGCAGCAAGGTCGACATTGGCAATTGGAATTTATTTTTAGTCATGACAAATAAAAACTATTTACCAGACATCTACTTGATTTGTTTGTTTATATATAATGACTACCATATCTACGAGAGCAATATAGAAGAAATTGCCAGCTGTGAAAGCGAAAATCCACGAATTCGCTGCTTCAATATTGCCAACTCCAATTCCAACCAGCATGCCAATTAAGCAGAGCAACGAAGAGAGTACGTTGAAAAACAGAGCCTCCTTAATGCCCAAACCAGTTTTCAAGAGGACAGCGAATTCGCCTACAATGGAAACAATGCATGGAATTTAGTAACCGACAACTGCTGGTACTTAAAAGCTTCATAAGAAGTTTTTTTAATGTCATACCAAGTTCACTTGGAAATTCATGACAGAAGACGGCGATAGTTGTGCTAATGCCACCACCAACGGAATCCGCAAACGCGGCACCTAGAAATTAGTGGGCACAGAACGAGAGAACAAAATGACACATTCAGGTGACAATGACATAGACAAAAGAAGCTTCCAGGTTTTCAGGTGCTTCAAAATCGCAATTCTACAGACCCTAAAAGTTTCAACATAACAACTCTAAAATAGAGATTTTTTCCAGATCACCAGATCTTGTGGGAAATTTCATCCACAATTAACAGTGGAATCATTCAGACACTAATGCTGGATATTCCTCTTTAGGGTACAACAACACATTACAAGTCATCGGTTTGAAATCTTGTGGTAAGCTATGGTTCGCAGGCGCTCATCTTCAAGGATACTTTAAATATTCAAAATAAATGGCCTTACCAATAGCCATTCCGTCTGTGAAGTTATGGAGTCCGTCACCCATAATGACCATCCAGGCAACAGAAGCCATTGAACTTGGAAGCTCAAGAGTGGCAGATATTTAGTCATTTTTAAATGTGCTAATAAATTGAAGGGTTATTTTGTTAGCCTAGCAAGATTAGTATACCCATCTTACTTTTAACAACTTCTTCAGCTAAAATAAACATAAGAATACATGATAAATGGTGCTCCGGAATGCAGCGTCATCACGAAAATTCCACATTCTGGTTAAAGAAAAAGAATCAGAGGATATTAATTACGCTATGAGAATGACTGTGACCATGTGGTGCTTCAGTGCTTGAAGTCGTGGTATCGTCGAAGGTTGGACCCTTGCGACCCTTAAGGCCTGATGAGTCGCTTCTAATTTTGACATCCGGAACCGCATTGATTGACGGCACTTGCAATGTCACACCACCGAATTCATTCCTCTGCATTCCTTCATCGCCTTCATCCTCTGCTTCACCTTCCTCAATGTAGGCGTTCAAGACATCCACAGTCTTCATTGCTATTGAACAAGAATAAGAAGGCAGCTTTGTAATTGATGTATGTCCGCCTAGGTAGTCAGTTTTGGTACACTCAATAACATGATTTACCTATCAGGACAAGGTTAATCTTCTTAGTCAACTTTAAGTGCATCAGACGTGCGAAACCGATGACAGGGTCGCACATTCAGACTCCCTTTGAGACAAATTAAACAGTTCCACACTGATTAAACTTCTTCTACCCATTGCTGACCAGCACAAATGCCATCCAACACGTTGCAATGAAGGTGCTATTTTTCAGTCTGGTGACTGCCAAATGATCTCTCAAGCATCACTCGAAACCCACATGGGGCGAGATGGATTGTGTAACTTAACTGTGCTCAACAAGGATCTCAATGAATTATGAAGGTTTCCTTCGAAAATGGTGGTTGTGACAGTGGTCTCCTTGGCCTCGAGTGACCTCGAGTGGCCTCAAGTGGCCTCAAGTGGCCGCGTTGTGGTCAACTCACCTTTAGCTGTCAAGCCGGTGGTGAGAATGTCGTCAGCAATAACAGAGGGTGATCGCGAAGATCTGCGAAGATTTCCAGCTTCCGGAGATGGAGCCAGACGAGAGGGACGTCGGAATGAAGAAGTCACGGAAATGGATTCACGGAATGTGCTCAGTCGGCGAATGCCCTCACTGGATTTCCTCGGATTATTTACAATTCTATCTCTCTCCTCCTGTAAGGCATAATAGCATGAAGCCACAGTCTACCGCGTTCTTGACCTTACAACAGCAACACATCAATACAATGCACACTTCTATGAAGCCTAGTTCTTCAAATTCAAAGCACTGGCAAGCTCTTGCTTCGCCCCCAACGCACTGCCTGAAATTGATCATGCATTTTTGATTGTACCTCATAGATACATTCTAGTTGTTATGCTACAAAATATAATACGCCTAAGCCCTCTCACATTTAAATGCTTCGAACCCTAGGACAAAGTTGACATTGGACAATGATTAATTGGTGAAACAAAAGACAACTGATTGAATTAGGTTGACGTGATAAAAGGAGCGGACAAAGGGGCTGAAGAACGAACCTGTTCGGCAGCCTTTTCGGTGCGATATTCGGAGATAGTGCTGACCAGTTTTTCAGAAAGGAAGAAGAAGTAAATGCCTCCCAATCCGAGTAGGCCTTTCAGCACTACTATGCGTTCTTCGGCAGTCTCGTCTTCCGCCCCCTCGTGGGAGTGGCCGTGGCCTCCCGAGAACGCCTAGTTTAAATGAACACGAAAACGAGACCCTATGCGGAATGCACAAGGGAGAGGCTAAAAACTGGTAGTTTCAGACTCACATGAGGTAGAAGGTGAAGAAATGCATCACCGGTTAGGCATCCAACCGCTAACGCCACAAGGAATTGAAGTATGGTTTTGAAGTATTTTTTATCAACCAACGGAGCCAAAACAGCTCCGAAGAGACTTAGGGAACTGATGATAACCACGGCGATAGTTGACCAGATCCATACTAATAAAGCAATTAAAATAGTGCACATTGTGCCGTGCTCTTGAATTCTACAAGGCAATTAATATGCATGACAGTCGACTCGCAAACTCACCAACAGGTTTAACCGAAGAAGCACCCGTCGTGGATTTCTCTGTATCATTCGAGTTTGTCTGTAAAATGACGATCAACCCAATTGCATGAGACGACTTACTTGGAAGGTAGCAATGAAGTCGTAGAGATATTGGCAGGGAATCCCTGTGGAGGAGGCATTAGTTCCATTGACGAAAGCGGAGAGATCCTTTGCAGTTACTTTCTAAAGGATATGAGTGTTGGCGTCGAGTGCATGCATGCATGACTTACGGAGCCCGTTTCAGAGATCATAGTTTGGACTTCTGGTGTGGACATAGACAGTGAGTCAGGATTGAATACAAGTGGTCTGGAACCAGAAGTCGTGGGGGAACACACTGTCTGTCCATTAGCTGTGACGGCCATGAGGCATAGCACCCCGAGGAATAGCCAACAACCGGTATGTCTGCAATTGGCGCACATTTCACGTCCCAACTACAAAGAGTCAATTTCTTTACTTATATATGCGCGCTCTATGGTTTAATCACCGGAAACTGAAGAGACTAATGGGAACGGAGGGGGACGTGGAAACAGCAGGCAGTGATAAGGACGAAGGTTAGCTGCTAGGAGGCAGTCTTGATGTACACTGGCATTGCAGGCATTTTATACCCCAGTCTGCGCGTGAAGGCGCACTTAGTGTGCAATAGAAGTCAATAGATGACAATAGTGCAAGCGTCATTAGCTGCTTTGCAGCAACTGTAGCTACTACCCAGCACTCTGGTGCGGCGACGCTACCTGATCGCAATCGCGCGCAAACGAATTGGTGAAGGATAGTCAAGAATTGTGTTCCATGACCTCTTATTGCTGCAGTATCTGTCCTATCAACCTGATAATCATGCTGCTTTTTAGGAGTTGAGTCGGTAATAAACGCTGGCCCTAGCCGATGCTCAAGCTGATCGTCGTAGATGGTGCATTTGGAGGTCAAATCATCGATTTAATGGTTGGAAAACAAATGCTCAATGCGTGAGTTATAGTGTGGAGCATTGTAGTTACGTGAATTAATGAAACTGATATTTATGGGTACTTACACTGGACTTAAAATTGGAGTCGAGTCAATTTGAATGACTATTTCGTAGCAGTAAGTTATGGAAGCAAATGAAGATTTGAATCGAGGCAGTCCATTTACTGGAAATTATCGATTTTTTTCAAACAGTTAAACTTTCAACTGACCTAATATGCGGGCTGTTTGGACTCAACATGGCGTGGAATGAGGGAAACGTCAGTTTCCGTTGCATGAGATTCAAGTCCAAAGCAACGTGAATTTAGGAAAACTTGGAAAATCTATCGAGTGACTTGAGCAAGTGAAACACAATCTAGGTACAGGGTCGCAATATGTATCTATTTGTAATAAAAGGGAAATTTGATACCCTGCTGAGTACTGAATTTCTCAAGAGGTGTAAGTTTTCATTTATTTGAAACTGTGCTTAGTATCATCCAGTCATGTTTCAAATATATCTTTCTTCGTTTGAGCCTAAGGCGCAACTGTTTGTTGCAAATATTGGCAAAAAATTAAGAACTCGAAGGATGACTTGGCGAGAAATGAGCTTTCGACACTCAATTGATTCAAGGACTCGGGGATGTGGTTGGCTAATGAGTGATGGAGTATGCAATTTCGAATTCAAATGGGTGTGTGCAAAGGTGGTAGTGAAAAAAATTGGAATTGTGGTTAGCTCACTCGATCCTCTGAAACATTTGAAGAAACAATATACCGTAGTTGATTCTTCGTTAATACCCTACTAGGAAGCATATTCGTGTGTTTCCTCTCTTTTTTAATAATCCAACTGAAAATAATGCAAATTAGACACCCGTTGAAAATTATTTTAAAGGTTGCAATGAATTCCGTTTATTAAAAATTGAGCGCATTACTCGAATTTTTGACGTCTTAACCCACTTTTCTTTGTGCAAATTTTGAATATCCTAAGATGGCACGCCTGAGGAGCGTATTTCACCTCTCAACAGGCGATCTGAGGTGTATCGAGCAGCTTCTATTTTCTCAATCTAATGCCTTGTCAAATAGCACTTGATGATTTGTCACAATTCGCATTTATTAACTCTTATAATACCAGGCGGCCATAAGAATTTGGTTTGCTCGATTTAAATTGCCTCGGTTCAACTTTGTCGAAGTAAAATTACAATTGGCTTTTATGATTAAAGTTTCCTTCACGTCACACATACTGATGGGAGTTCTAAAATACGCACAAAAAATATTACACTGCCATATCGAAGTGAAGTGTATGGTTGTACAAATCGCTATTTAGTTTGTTAAATTAATGACATAAGCTGCATTTGTAAAGTGAGATCAGCTCTTAAATGATACTGCTTTTAACATGCAAGTAGCTAAGCATTCAAGAAAATTAAATTAAGAATATTAGCTGTGCAAAAAGAGAAACATCTCCTACCTATGAGGTCACTGCAAAAAATCACGTTACTACAGGAGATATTAAGCTGGAGTAGAACTACAGTAAAACAAATAACTCCTCCTTGGTGAAAGCCAACTATTGTCTGCGAGCAATCGCAGTTATCGGAAACCAAGTTGGTTATCCATCATGCGCATCTGGGATGGCATGTGCTTTCAACAAATTTTACCACTGCGATCCCCAGTCCGAGAGACTTCAAGTTGAGAATACGAAAGAAAAGTTTGATTTAGGCGCAAGTATTTCTTTACAGACACTAACAATAGCTTATCAACAGAAAATATTTCGCATGGCTGAAATTTACGGGAGTTATTTACCCTATTCAAAAGACTAGATAGTCAGCACAGAAAATTAACAAATAGAAATCCAAAATTCGTCTTCTTGCCCTCCGGATAGGACAGCTTCGGCTAATGTGTCACGATGAAGAAAAAGATGTCGCAGTCTCAAGTATATCAAATTTTAGAGATGGAGAAGATCTGCATTTTGATCTTATAAATATAAAAGAAAAAGTAAACACACAAGGCTCATTCCTCAGGAATCAATTCTATTCAATGAAAGGTATTATCCTGTCAAATCCATTACACAGACCGTAATGGAGCATTTATGTTAGAGAATTAATTTCCATTTATGCATTTATTTTTTCATGATAACCTTGATGCGAAAGCACAAAAGAAGGTTTGAAGGAGTCCCGATTTAGCATTACAAATATAGTGCAAGTGGATAAAGAGGATGTTGTTGAACAGGAGATTTTGCATTATAGGCACCGAGGAATTCACTGTGAAGAATAAGGCAGATTTTTGAAGCCTGATGGGTTTATCAGGTCATCCAAAGTAGAACATAAATGTACTACTAAGGAAGACGTTGTAGTCGTCTGAAAGACAAAAGCATAATGCGACTAAGAGAAGGAAATGAGCTCAACCTGCCATTGGCGGAAATACTGATTTTGCGACTGATGGATTTGAACTGCCACCTAGTTTCAGTATCAGGTTGGTATATCAGATACTGAAAATTAATGTAACATAATTTAAAGGAAATCGCAGTTTTCATGAAAATCTTATCAGAGTCAGGGATCGCGCAGGATGTGTGAAAGTAAATGACAAGTTGCGATGATGGATGTCGAATCCAATTGTAGTCTCGTTGCTTATCCACTGCTTGAATATAAGATAGACAACAATGAAAAATATTAATGGTGCGAAACGGCAAGTTTGTTGCTATTAATTGCCATTTTTCTACTATTTAGCGCCAGAAGACCCCATCAAAGCTAAATATATGCTTGATATCTTCTCTCCCGGTTCAAACACCAAAAAATGACATGAAACTTTAATGTTTGACATCTCTATAAATCAAGGTCCAATTATTCTCTTTTTTTCCAGATGACCGGTCGAATTTGCATCGCAGGTGGATGTTTCAATGATCTATTTATATAGAAAACCAGTTTATACGACAACAAACGGTGCCCTCCTAAATATCGCTTCGTTGGTTACAAAAAGAACATTTTATTGGCTTGTCGGTCCATGTTTTATTAATTGCCAAATTCAAATCGTTATTGAATTGAACTTTAGACATTTAAGAAAAGCGCCTTTGGGAATAGTCAGAATTTGTTATTTTGGCAGCACTCAGAAATCCTTAATTTTTTTGTTTGAATTCAAATCTTGCGACAAAGTTTTCCTTCATCATGACTAGGTGTATTTAAGGCGGGTTTTCTTGAAATGGTTATACTCACGTTGATATTGAATGAACAAGAAAACAGGCTACCTGTCAAGATTGCTAGAATGGCCAGTTTTGAGCATATCAAGAAATGCGTATCATTATGGAATAAATGATTATTACAAGCAACTATTGTGGAACAGACTCACTATATACACCAAGGACAATTGGATAGCTTAAAGCAGCTGATCCATTCATAATGACACTCAATCTGGATGGAATCCGGATGCTACGATCTAAACTCGGGTTCTATCAATTATGGATTGGCGAGACCCCACTAACCGTATTGCCCAAAATACCTTAATTTCTATTAACCAAAATGCTTTGATTTGCTCTTTAATCAATTCTAAGGAACTGAATGAGTTTTACGTAGAAGATTTTCTTAAAAATTACATGAATCAAGATTGTTTAAAATTTTAGAGCTGGAATTGGATTGTTAGCTAGGCAATTTGGTGACTCAAAAGTAGAATTATCTTCTTGAAATTATTTTCTTTAAATCCACCTTTTCCATATCTGCATGCTAGGTTTTCATTTAAATACTTGCGCTATCTGATGGCCGAAAGAGGGGTCATTATATTTACTCCTATCTCTTATTGACGGTGAGCAGTCTGGGGATCGAACATCGGAAATGTAAATATCTGTCCTTAAAAACTCACTTCCATGTGACATTTATCTGCAATGAAATTGCTTAAAAACGATCCATAAAACATGCTTTCGGTATCAGTTAGATGGTGATTGATTAAAAGCTGCACCATTGTTCATAATGATTAACGAAAGCAACGAAATAGTCGGCACCTCAGTGTGACGCGATTTGAATTTCAATGTCAGACCCTTGATGAGCTGCACACACGCCAACGCAGCTAGCAGCTGACCATCGGTTTTTAAAAAAAACTTTTCTTCCCATTCAGGAGTATTACGTCAAGGCAGCGGATATGTACGTACTTTTAGTTCTTTCAAATCTATTTTGATTCTATTTCATCATGTAAAATGCAATTTTTTTTTGGTCAAGAGCATTTAGAATCGCAGCTTTATAAATAACCCAACATGCACCACTTAGTAAGGTCATATTCTTCCTATAATTTCGTAGTTTTACCAGAGTGACAAAATTGTACAAATTTCAACGTCCGAAATGGACTCGAACAAAAAATTGCTATTCGATATCTCAAATCACATCCTGACAGACATTGCTAATCTCTCTCCAGTGATCGACCCAGAACTGTTCCTTGAGTCCATCACTCTGTCCACTGCCAAGGTCATTAGCTGGGGTCAGCTCAGCTCTGCCAAAGCTCATTTGTCCAGCAAATTCATATACATGTTTATAGAAACTTCACTCCAATCCGAAATACAAATGCTTCAAAAGGCCAACATCAACGGGTATTTGTTGAGTCCCTTGACTTGATGCCAAGGGAAGGCTTCAAGTGTTTTTAGATTCAGGAAATAATTTGTGATAGTTCCAAGTAGTCGGCATATTTAAAGAACTCCTGATTTTTAGTTTACGAAAGTATTTTCACATGTTTTAATTCTATACCCATTTAATGTAAGTTTCAATAATTAAGCTTTTTGCGAGGTTCATTGAATCACCTACTTCTTCGATTGTTTATCAAGAAAGATCAGCACTGCCTGGAATATGGTCGGATCAAAATTTTAAATGAGCCCATAGGATGATATATCCGTTGTCTCCACAAGGAATCCAGCCGGCCAACTTTTCGTGGTCCTTTGGTGGTAAAGTCGCTCTGCTAATCGAATGGAAGCCGGTGGCTGCCTAGGGTTCTGGGTAGGATTGCAAATGCCTGGTCATTCTTTTCACTTGTTCAATAATGTGGCTTTTTGAGAAACTTCGCAACTATCCAATTAGTGAGGTCCAGTATATCTTTCGCTTAGGGACAAAGGTCAAAGCTCGTTAATCAAATCGTTATCAGATCATTGGGTTTGACGCTAGTGGTTGCCTGAGCTAGAGCTGAGGCGTCCAAAAGGTCTGCATAATCACAGGAAAAATTTTTTCCCTGCTGAAGGAAAGTTATCCATCAAATAAATTTGTCAAGATATCTTTTTCCCATAATGCCCAGACAGATGTTTGCTCAAGTTGGTCGTTCTTTTCAAATCACACACATGTTTTGAAAAGAAATTCTAGGTGTAAAAAAATGTTTCCAGGCACTGAGGATGACAATTTTGTTATCAGGTGATAATTTTCGGTGTTTGTAAGTGATTGAAAGACCTGTCAAAGAAGCTGTATGATAGCAATAAAAACTGTTAAGGAATTGGGCTCAAACTGCTTCTCTTCTATCAATTTTCGCATAATTAAAGTTTTGGCACATTTTATTTCTACTGAAAGCATATACCCAGATTAAGAAAGCAGTTTAGTGAAAATCTAGGTTCAGTATTATTCAAATTTATAAGATCGAACCGTTGAATACCGACATATATCTGACAGAAACACTTCTAAAATCAAACGATTTCAAATTTGAAATTATTAATTTAAGTGGGTCTTGTAGCCGTCATTGGCACCACCTTTCGAGGTTATTGATCAGCTCAAAGTTGTGCAAAAAGACAAGAATGTGCTAGAAATGAGCTTTGGCAAGAGCTCAAGAGCAGTAACTTTAAGGTATTCCAAGGATCGTCTATTTTATCAAGTTCAATAAGTTAGTTGCAAGCAAATTCATTTGCAAATACATGATAATTTAAATGAAACAATTTTTATGACTTTTGCCATTTGGAAACAGTACTCTTCTAGTGCTTGGATTGATATATTTTGGGCATCCTGTTGGAAAGTAATAGCCATTTTCAAGAGTAATTAATTTTGCTCTTCATTGCAAGGAATAGATCGAACTATTAGTCTATATCGTCCTGGGATCAAGATCAGCTTTAGATATCTTACTTACTACACCATCCTTTAGGGCAAGTCCCAAGGACTTATTGGGAGTACAACAGAAGTACAAACAGCTTTTACAATATGTAGCACATAACAGTTAACACAGAAGACAGTAAAAGCTTTCATTGACGTCTTCTATTCTCTGGTCACTTCTCTGGCATGGTTTCATCGAACATGTAGCAGTTGAACTTCCTAGTGACACCTCGTCCGTCCTCGATATTAAGGCAGACTATCTTTATACCTCTTCCAGAAGTTTTTTAAGCTTTCTGGCTTAGATTCCATTCATTGCTACATGCACGCGCTTTCTACAGTCCAGTTTGAGACCAGGAATGCAGATATTTACGTCGTCCCTCGTTTATTAGGCTGCATGAGATTGTACTTCTGCTGGCATAATCTAAGTTTATACGTCCCATCCGACGGCCCCTCTCATTACCCCCCAGAGTCGCCTCTGGCGTTACCGATGGTCACCACGAAGAGGTTGAGAGTAGGTTTGACCTCTTCAGGCATCAGCTTTAGATGCCTGATTTGTGTCTATATCTATTCGAATGCATTTGAGAAGCACAAATAGTTTCCACACACTAATTGAATATATGAGTTCGATTGTGTTCTGCTTTGCTGTTCACTTCCAAAATAAAGGGATTGACAAATATTAGAGTATTCGAAATCTTGACAGATGTTTATCATTTAATGTAAAAGCCGCCTCAAAATAATTTGTCACAGAACTTTGAGGTCTTGTTTCATTTTTCATAATTTACTGATTTGTGCATAACGTTGGCAAAGAGAACGTCTTTGTAGGTGTCTAATGCTGTATTTTGAATGAATAAACTTAAGGTTTGACTTGTACTATTTTCACATATCCTAATTAATAAATAAATCTATTAATTCAAGGCAAGCGTTTTTTTGAAGTATCGTTTTTCTTTTTCGGGAGACGAAGCTGCCAATTCAAATTAGGAATTTATGGATTCCTGTGATGATAAAAACTCAAAATGTTTGCTGACTTGAAAATTCCTAGGACTATTCATAAGAGGTCTTTTAAAATGTTTCATTTAGATAAGATGAGAAGGATAAAGACAGAATCTAATTCTTAAAAAGGAGTATTTTTTTAGACCATTTTCAAATGGGGAGCGGCAAATGTGATTGCGTTTTCATTCTGACTCCAGACCCAGCTGGCAAAGATAACAATCCGACATGGCTGAGAGATAAAGATGGGAGAAGATGATCTTGGATAATTCAGTCCTATTTAACAAAATAGGTTTTAATGATAGATTATATAAAGAGCCCGATCATGCTCTTGATCACATCCTTCCAATTGGTATCACTTCAGTAATGGACGTGTCTGTGAGTTTCAAATCTACTGTGTACATGAATATCTAGGGCATTAAAAATGGCAATTTCTGCCAACGTCCAGAAACTACTTTCAGTACCAAAAAATTACAATTCCGTAACATTTTTTACAAAATCCCATCCAGGAAAGCTTGTTTTATATTCTGCAAGAGACCGTTCGAAAATGATTAAAATGAACCATTGTTAAACTACTTAATCATTTCAGCGCCCATATTATTTGCGGTATGCTTTAATTTGTACCAGTCTTTGCAGTCGGTCCAGTTTTATGTAGCAGCGTGTGATGCCAAACTTGCTCATGGAAACTTTGCATCCAAAATGAGGAACAATGCGCTATCCATAAAAGAGTAATCATCTTCGTTAAACAAGAATAATTCAGACCAAAGGCCAGTGTTAAGATATATTATTGACACGGGACGATTAAGTGTTGGAGATTAAAGATAATGTTCAGTGAATCTCTTCCCAACCTGACCAAATGCGTCCACCGTAGAAATCAATCTTCCTTCAGAAACTATTAATAATATTGTACTCTATAGCAGTCATAACTTATGTCTTCAATAGAATGGCCACAACTTGCATAGTCATCTATGATTCTTTTCGGCAATGACTTCACCCGCAGTCGCAGACTGGGTGTATAGAGATGTAAGTGAACTGATGTTGAAGAGACTTTTCCCGAACAAGCCAACAGTCCGTGTTTTAGTATTATTTCTCGTTAACATGAAGAGATGCGCTTCTGTTTTGTTCCAGATAATATCGAAACCAAAATTTTCCTCCCATTTGAAACTTAAATCGTCTTATGACCGAATTTGAGGAGGCTAGGTTTAATTTAGTCATTATAAGTAGAAATACAAGCCAGCTAGATTGAAAAAAAAAGTGAATAAGTCGAAAACATATCATTGTGACCAATGGCTCTCTAATCGCTATGATGAAATTATTTTTATCGAGCTTCTTTTTGAATAAAAATGACAGTTCCAATCTTATTGTGGCCTTAAAGAATTCCTAACAAATTAGAGGAAATCAGTGTACGAAATGCATAATTTTCTCATTTCTTTGACTTGGCTTGGTTTGACTGGTGCCATCTTGCCAAATTAATTCTACGCCCCAATTCCGTGATCAAACAGCTGCTCGATCCGATGAGTCGCCTTCCATGCACTTGTCGATGGACCGTGTGCGTGATTTCTAGTGATCTATTGGTTAATTCTCCGATCTTGGACTCTAACATTCTAGGAACTTCTCTGTAAAACTCCTACTTTTAGTGAATAAATGACGGTCAAATTAATTAATATCGGGATGAGAGACAGAACACAACCCCACTTTTTATTATTTTGATCTAACCTAATTGACTACCTACACTGGTGCCGACGTTTTTGACTAATACATACGTTTTGAATTAAAGCCTTCATAACCCAGACTCTGTTTTTAAGTATTTAAAAGCTCTTATGCCTTTTCAAAACAGGACTTGACAGATATTTACCCTTAATATAGTCAAGGATATACACTACAGTAAGGCTATTTATTTGTATCTCGCATTGTCGAATTTATTTACAAATGACCTGCTGTGTTTCCCCTCTAAAGTCACATACTTTGAGGGAATGTAACCATTTCATTACTCCGGATTTTCTCCAGGTGAGTCAGTGCTCACGACGAGTGCTATAAGATGATGGATAATTTTTCTTGCACTCAAAAGTTACAGCAACTGTTGGGTGAACTAAAACATACAATTGGAAAATTGAAACCTTGCAGTAAATTAATCTGTTTAAATCTGCGTTCATATTTGCCATAAACGGTTGTTAACTTTATTAATATAGGTGCGCAATACACTGAAAAATTTTCCACCAACATCGTGAAAAAGGTATTGCATATTCAGGCAATAATAGGCGCAAGTTCTTTTATTAACGGCCAGAAATGTATCCAGAGAATCCGTTAGTCTAGAAACGTATTTTTCCTCAGATGGAAACATCAGGAGAGATTTTATCAATTCCGAGAAGATATTCGACCAATATGAGATCTGTCGAATTGAAATGAAAGATGTCAGGAGTTAGCTAATCAGAACCACTGAAGGTTAACATCATGATGCCGTTACTGAATGACACTGAATTTATAAACTGGTGGCCCACCCTTAAAGAAGGAATTTTATTTGCGAGGGTCTTTGCAGTAATTCGAATGTAGCTAAGGTTAAATTTTTGAATAGGTGGTTTCCCTCTACATCTTTGTTTCTTAACGACAAGCTTTTCCACCTGCTTTTCAAGAGTGAGTGAGTGAGAGTGAGTGAGGTTTCTGAGATAATAGCTCGAGATTTCCATTAAAAAAACTGAAAATTCCTTGGCTTAACGAACAAGATCCGATCATCGGGTGGTTCCTTAAAATCTGAAACCTATGCATGACTCTACCTGAGCTGCAGTGGCGCACACGAGCATCAAACCGCATTCAAAACAAGATTATAAATTGACAATATTTCCGAATTCCGGTAAAACCTCTCCCTGATGTGGGTAACGAAAAATATGCTAAGATCATAAATTAGCTGTAAGCCTGCTAAAATAAAAACAGAGATAGGTGTATTGAAAATTAAACTATGCTCACCTTCTCGCTGGTGTGAGCTGGTAAAATGGTATCTTTGTGAGGATATTTCATTTGCGGTAGATGAAATGACTCTATATGAAAAAGATCTGGTCACAGTTTTTAGATCAAGGAAGCGAAGAGACAATAGTAACCATTCAGTCAAACGATCTGATGAACTCTGGCAGCATGGTGTACAGGGAAAGATAGCTACTTGTCTAACTTGAGCACACTGAAACTCATCTAGTAAGACCCTCAAATCTTGCAGCACGTCAGATGTCGAAGCAATATCCAAAAGCAATGTGAACATCGCGAACTGGGCAGGATACACTTGATAAGTAACGTCCTCTATTTATATAACGAAAATTTGTGAGTAGTGTTAGATTTACCAAAAACACATTCTTCAATTATGAATAGTTCATATCTAGATTTATAGGAGCAGATTTTCATCAATTTTATCTTCCAACTTTTTTTTTCTAATTGGAAGCTTGATCAAAAGGAATAATATCATTGGCAGTTCAATAGAGGAGGAACATTGATTTGGCGTCCAGAACTAGTTATTACCCATAATTTCACTTTATTAAGAATTCTTTGTAAGTCCAAATCTGTATCATTTTGAGGAAAATTAAAATGTATATAGCTAGTGATGAAACCGGTTAATGTAACTGGTTTACATTCATGCTGAATGACTAATTACCTTCGGTAGAAGCAAATTCGACGTCGTATTCCGGAAAAACCGCCCACTTTACAGAACACAGAAAGAAATGACGATTGCAGCATCATCGTTTCCAAATGAACACGATTTCGGTGTCAAGTCATTGGGATATTCTTCATCTGTATCAATCATCATTCGCATAATTGCCTAAAGTCGATCAGCATTAATCTGCTGAAAGAAAACTATAGTCATTGTTTGTCGCATGTTTTATAGCTTTCACCTTAAGTTGATCATAAGTTCACCATCATTATATGATTTTTAGCACTTGTTCTTCATGTGTCAGTGGTTTATTCGAATCTCTGTAGAGGACCCCCAAACCATGGAGAGACGTCCAGAATCTTGTGAATCAGTGTAGAAGTCTTGCAAAAGTAAGCATTCTCCCAGTCCAACTCCAGTCCAGGTCAACTACAGACAAAGATGTGCAAACGCACATAATTGCTTCTTGCGCACGTAACTTGGACAAACTTAAATTGAAATAGCCCATCACTCTATCTTTCATTTAAGGTATAGACATCAACGAAATACCTAGAGAAAGACCGAGAAACTAAAATCAAGCTTGAGGTCTTTAGATTTTCATTGCCAAGAGATGGTCATTCTAGTCCTTTCGGTATTCCAATTGCTGGTTTCATTCTCTATGATAAGATAACAATTATACAGCGATTTCCTTCTAACTACCACTCAGAGTAAAATACTGGCGTTTCAGTCTAAAATATTTAGATGCAGGAGAACTGAAGACCTTAGAATTACTTTCTCACACATTTGAAGTCCACGCTAGCTAGGTGCTGGTTTCAAGCACCCTGACCTTCGCATGAACGGACTTATTATGACAAGGACAGGAACTAAACTTCCCAGGCATTTCGATGGTAGAATTCCGATTAGAAATCCAATTTGACGAACTTTCGCGGGCGTGGTCTTCAAAAAAGGGACTTCTCTTTTGGCAAAGACCCGTTTTTGCTTGTCTATAAGTCCTCTGGGTCCTCTAATCTATGTCCGTTGTAAATGAGATAATATGGATTGCCATAGCTCGAGAAAATTGATGCAGCTTTCATAAGTCATGCGAATATGGACGATTTATTTACATTTATTCGGCACTTTAAGGTTCTACAATGAGACTACATATAAACAAAGTTCATTCAATATCACCTACGGTTTGAAACCGGCTTAACATACTGATGACGTTCTAGTTTACAAATTCGACCGATTTACTGAACAAAATAAGTAGGACCTCAGTTTCAGAAGATGAAGGTGTCATAGAAGTTACCGATATTTGAGTGTACATTAATTATGGAAGCATTCGAATTTCCAGCTATTGTAGAAAGATTGACTTCATAAAGTGGAGGTTAAAGCTTTAAATGAAACCTCCATCGGTTATCCCAAAAGAAGAGAATCGCCAATAGGTAAGTGTTAATTTCTAGAATTCACAGAACAATTTGGTGTCTTCCCTTTCATTCAGTATTTTCACTGTGTTCCAGTAGTCTTATACTACTTTTAGTGACCTTAGTGTTATTGTCAGCACAGCTAGTGAAATGCAGTGGCTCTCTGAATGAAAGTACTTATTGGTTAGTAGTCAATACGCATAGGATCGCCCAGATCATTCAGTACCTTTAACTAAAGTTAACTAACTAATGCTAGGCAAACATTATCGCATTATTTTTAGTAAAGCTTCATACGGGTTGGGCTATACTTTTAAAAATTTTCAGGAGTAGTCTACTTTCTTACGAAATAAGTCGTGAAAGGTGTGCCTGAAAGGCGAGGGTTGCATGGGTGATCAAATGCCTATTCTAACGCATATTTAATTCTTCGATAAGAAGAACTATAAGTGGTACGACTGAATTCAAATTTCTGGCATATACTATTTCATTGCAGAAATGAATTTTTTTGTTAATGATTTTTTTTCTTATTAATAAATGCTTTAAACTTTTATTCAAAAATTTGATTTCCTAAATTTACTCATAAAAAGTCGAGAGCAAGCCATTCTGTAAAAATTCATCACAGGCACAATCTTCTAATTCCTGTAAAAACGTTTTTTCGTTTTCCCAACTTTCGGTCAGTTTCTCAATTAGCCGATCAGCGAAAAAACTTAGCGTTCTTTCGTACTTGTAGTGAAATTGCTTTATGACATCGGTCAACTTTGCGATTTCTGCTGTTTTGGCGGCTATAATGTTATTTGCTTCTTCTGCAGAAGTATCCAACTTTTTCTGGAGATCATCTTTTTCTTCTTTAAGTTTCTTATTGGCTAAGGTTAATCCCTCCAGTCTATCAGTTAGACGCTCAACCGTGTGCTCATGTTGCCAGGTAGTAAAAGCGCAAGCTTCCTCCGTTGCTTCTTTAAAATTATTAAGCTCCGTTTTAGCATGGTTCTGTAACTCAAGAGCACGTTGAAGTTGACGATCTTTGCGGCTTAGTTCTGCGCGTTGGAAATAAAAACGCGTTTCGAGGGCACTTAAGCAAGCGGCTTCTCGTTCAATGGGACCAAGAGATTTCTGCAAAGATTTTTTTCCTTTGAACTGGAATTTTGATGCCATTTTGACTTTGGATTTACCTCTTCTTTTTTTCCCAACGTTTTTACCTTTTTTCGATTTTAATGGCATTCTGCTTAAATAGACAATATAATGTAAGAAAAAATTGCGATTCGGTTACTTCAAAAATTGAAAACAAAAAAAGGTTTGGTGTTTCTAAGCTGCGAGTGTTCTTATTGAGGTTCCATCAAAACTGGACATGCAACCGATTTCTGTGACGAGTAAGCAAAACGATGTTACAAGCGTTTTTTAACATTAACTTAAGGTAAATTTTTGAAAAACGAATAATTTTGAGTTAATGCACCCATAAAACGAAATCGTGCAATTATCTTACTTTGTTGACACAAAATTTAGTTTGGTACGTCTAAACATAAATTGAGGTTGTAGAGTTTCTTCTTTTAATATGCGCAGTTTTCGTAATCTTTTCTTTCAGCTTGTATTAAATATAGATTTAATTTTGATTGGCATAGCGCATTATCTAGATTCTAGTTAGTCTTGAATATTTTGATATTCCCCTTTTGATTTCGTTGTAAGGTGAGTCATAAAATTTATTCAGTTACTCTTAACATAATCAAATTTTGGATTAAGATATTTCTTGATGAAAAGCCAGCTTCCTTTTTGAATAGCTTTGCATTTGGTAGTGACTCGCACCAGATCATCGTTTAACCCAGAACAGTTGAACACAAGCTGAGTTAGGACGATTTTAGTATTGAAAACAAAACACTGGCGATCAGGCATAAGTGTGAACTAAACCGGGAACTAAAATATTCATGCTTGAATTGGTCCATAATAGAAAATTAAAAGGCTAAACTATTAATTATCGCGAATCAGAAAATTTTATCGCATCCAATTTTTCAACAATATGTTTTATATTAGGCACGGGCTGTTTCCCAATAAGAATGACATACTACGGCTTTTTATAACTGAATCCTTTTAAATGAGCCAATAGACCATTGAATCATGAATTAACCGACGATGATCATGATTGGACCTGCTTTTTTAGGTCTATGACTTTGAACGAGGATTATAATTTATGGATACTTTGCACAACTCACAGTGTCCAGCATGTTGATACACGACCTCACCTCCTAGCAAAATCATAATGACACTTTGAGCCTAATACTAAAAAGTTTTTTGTTTTCCTTCCGGTTCTGAAATGCCTTCTAGGAGTTCAACAGGACTGTAACTCGCTGAAATGCAAGTGATATCGGGAATATCTACCTTCTGTAACCTTTGCGTCTCATCGCCAATGACTTCCTACCCACTTTCTGTCTTGCAAGGACTGTCTGTCCTCAACAACATCTGGATCTCTAAACTAGTTAGTTTCATCTGAGTAGCCGTTGTGATAACCTCAGTTACTAAAGTGAATTGATGAGCACAATAGCCATCACCAGCGAATTTTCAAATTTTCGGTGGTCGGCCTTAAACATAAGCTGTCGGTGGAACCCAAATTATACTAAATAAATGCATGCCTTAGTAACTAATTGTTTCTCGCCACTGATGCATCATACATGTGAAAACATCATTACTTGTACAATAAATTTGTACTTTATATAAATTTCCGTAAGCTAGCAATGCAAGCACACAAGGTTTTACAATATAAAGTATAGGAATTAATCTTTAAACATGTCCCGAAGGTTTATGCATTTTATTGGTCGTAACCACGATAAGCAGCTGAAAAGATACTTTAAGAGTTGTGGTGGTCTTCTGAAAGTGTGGTTACTGATTGAAACTGAAGGTAAACGCATTTTAAATGACTTCTGCAAATCGCATTCTCTGAATTTGCATTAATAAAATTGAATTTAGGCAAAACTTTGATTGCGGAATCAAAAAATATTTATTTATTAGTTATTGATTTAATTTGCTATTGATAATCTTAAGTGTTTCCTTAGACGACCTTAGGATATTTTAAGGTCAGATAAACAGCGCCCATTCAGACAAGGACGTTGACGGCGATGAGCCCGCGGCGGTGGATTATTTTATGCTTGCTTGCAGATGTCGGTAAGCAACGACTTAGTTACATTTCTCTGTTCATCGAAGCTCATGCAAATGGAAATAAAAAATTCCTCTCCTGGAGAAACTTATGCTTATACAAACCAATATATCCACCCGCTTAATCGCCCGAACTAAGCATTTATTGGTGGTCCTTCATGACTTTGTATTGGTTATTTTTATGTTATTACTTCGGGACCTTTTTTGATGAATCTTACGCTGTACCGAAAGGACATCAAATCGTCAAAAAGATCTCAATTTAATTAAATCAACTTTAAAACTCTTCAACATGCACAGATTTGACTAGTTTATTTCATTTATTTCTTACTGATATCATTTTTATCAATCTGTGATCTAAATGGACTTTCCTCACTTTTCGGGTCGAAAATTTCATCCATTTCAGTATTATCCCGGTCAGAAATAAATTTGTCCTCCGACGCTGGTGATTCTCCGATCCTAATTGGCCAGTCTGTTACTCTTCGGTGCACAGTTAGTTCTCGCTTCGTAGCTAAGACCACACTCTCTGTAATCTTCCTTCGAAACGGCTCGATGCAGTCGGAGAACTGCAATGCCTACCACAAAGACAAGCACGAGGTTATTTGCGAACCGGACGAACAGCGATCCAATGGCCCTACTCGGACTTATCTCTTCCATATAAAATCCGTCAGTTGGACCGACAGGGGCAAATGGACTTGTCTTCTCTCCGGTTCTAGTTCCGACATATTTCTTGATGTCTATGGTAAGTTCAGCAATTTTAGCAGCAAGGAAAACTAAAATGGAATATCCGAGAGTTTAATGTGGTTTACAATTCAACTGATCCGGTGTGGCAACAAATTGGGCCTTCCTCCGGTGACTTTTTGTCGGCTAATCCAAAAGCTTGGTGCATTCTGCTTGTGCTTCCATTTTGAACGCATTGAGTTCGGTTAAATTTTCCACTATATTCTTCTATCAGTTCTTTGCACTTGTAACTAGGTAAAATGCACAATTAGTACATATAACGCATCTGTTGCCTTAAAGCAGCTTACATGCAATGTCATTTCTCAGTAGTTCTAGATTATTAACTGCCACAGCGGATGTGAAATTGCATAATAACGTAAGGATAAGCAGTTTCTGATAGAGATTTTTCAATTATTTATGGGGACTTAACTTCGTCACCCGCGTAACCGCTCAGTTTTCGTTCTTCGGTTTCACAAAGTGATAATCTTTTTGCTCAAACATGACTTAAAATGGTACTTATTATCTGGTGACTTTGCAGGTTAAAAATATGCCTTTCAACTGGTCCGCGTTTCTTTATTCATCTTGCCAGATTACTCTTAATTATAGATTGGTGCCTGCTAAGGCTGTCGTTTAAATCATTAACTAATTCAGATATTCAGTTATTTGGAGCTAATAATAACGAAAGCCACGCAATTAAAATCTTTTTTCTTAGAGGACGCTTGTTCGCTAAGATGACCTTATCTGCCGAAAGTCGGCCAATCTGAGCCATCTCAGCGTGCCGGCCAATGAGAAGCCGTTGCTTTATGACACGAAAATGGAGACAGACATGTGGCAAGACACTATAAGTTGCTGAGTCGGTTTTACGTGCACTCGCGCCTGTCTGTCCCACTAATCAGGTACTCATCCATATAGGCTGTCCTTGTCGTGCCAACGTACCCCTACTGGCCTCCTTTTCTAATTCTTGCGTGTCACCGAACATGAGTCAGAACTGTTATTTCCCGCCGCCGGGTCACTGGGGCTACCGCCTAAATATGCCTCCTACTGCATTCCTTTACTTTTTATAAGTCACTTAATGGCCGTGTTCTTTTCAATTAATTCTGAAATTGATTGAAAACTGGTGTGGAACCATCGTTATTAGTGTAGAGCTTGTCCTAAAGATTTATTTAGGAAATTGTAAAGGTATTGATTGGGAACTTGTCACTTAAAGTTTAGTTTCTTCTCATTTCTTATGGCCATTACAGACTGGTGTGCGTTACCACTAAAGTATAACTTAAAAATTTGGGTTTTGGAGTGGAGCTTGCGGAATTCGGGATATTCATTCTTGATATCCATCTTAAAGTTCCGTCTTCTCATTCAGCTAGGATGCCCAAGCACGTACTTGCCCTCCGACATCTTGAGATAGGGTAATGGCAGAAATCCACTAAAACTTTTTATTAACCTGGGTAACTCTCTGATTTAGTGTAGCCCCTATTTGACCTTTGATCGTCGAGTATCATTATTCATTATGGACAATTGTTCCGAGCATGCGATGTGGGTCGACATATAGTCGAGTGATGGTGACTGTTAAGCTGACGTCGCATCCGGAAATCAGGACCTTTTTCGAATTTGGGATGATATAAACATGAGTTAAATCTCTGGAGATTTTGTGGTGTTTATGCTCAAGCCTTCAGTAACACTACAGTTCCATGCCAGTCGGCGGAGTTTGCATCGTGTTTGTACATTTCTATCTGTACCTCTGCTCCTGCATTTCCAGTGCTGTATTCAAAAAAATTAAAACTCTATTCCCTAGTTAAATCCGGTTTATTGTGCTGAGCTATCTAATAAGAGTATTTATTTTCGAGAACAAACACAATTTCGCCAAACCATGAGTTAACCGAAATTTCCGGTTACTAGTCATTTAGATAAACCCCCAATTGGATTCAGACCTAATGTACAAGCTTTATATTCTAGCCTGCGAGACCTAGAGTATTAGCCAGATTAGCAGACACCCTGTCGATTGTTTCCAGCCAACTATTCAAAATGCAACTGGGCCATTAACACCGAAATCTACGAAAAACACGAATTATTTCCAAACAAATTTCAGAGATCCGGTTATGATTGCAGAGAGATCATCTTATTGAATACAATAAAATTAATACTTCTCATTCATAGTGCCCCCAAAGATGGCTCCAATTCAGGTCACCAAAATCATCCTGCCGAACATCGGACCACTTTCACCTACTCGCAGCTCCGATTCTTTGGGCAACAACAATGGTGGGGTAGAACTGGACTCGTATGCGTCTCAGATTTACGGTCTGGGGACTCGAACGAATCCATATGACCTTCGATCGGGCGCAGAATTACACCTTATTTGTCAAACAGAATGCGGCTATCCAAAAGCTGTGCCTGAGTGGACGGTTAATAATATGGTGGGTTCTATTTATTTTCTTCTTGAGCGAAACAGGCGATTTGCTGCCTGCGTACAAATTTCACCTTGAAATTTATGCTCATTGCAACCGCTGCTCTAGTTTAACTCGTCCTGTACCAGCGGCATTCATTGTTGTTGTTTAGTTGCTTTTAGATGTTTTCTTAACTAACCAAGAAGGCTTAGATTTCGAGGCAAACTCTCCATCGACATGCTAAAAAATTTTCTTCTAGTCATTGCTCATATCACCTTTACACTGACCTGACATGTTTGGCTGATGTAGAGCACTTCTTGATAATGAGGTAGAACCAGGATTTCCACCCAATGGACCTCTCTTTCAGCATCCTTTTACACAAAAATGGACCTATCATATTCAGTATTTGTTGTGAGATCAAAGGAGAGGGTCAACACCAATGTCTTTTTCTTTGAACTATGGAGGCGGATTTTCCTCAATTCCATGTTTCTGAGTTATGTTCTGCCGAGTATCAGAAATGCTGGAATATGTAGAATACTGGAAAACTATAGAGTGCTTAGAAATGATTGAAGGAGGATCAATAGGAGAGAAAAAAATATCCTATCATGATGTCTGCAAGAATGAGAGTTTGACCTATAACCGACTCTCATCTCTTTCGAAATATAGAGGCGTGGAACACAATCCTATTTCCATCAATTGTAAGTATGTGGCACCCACTCTGGAAGAAGTGCTCTATAATTGTACACTGCCGACTTTGCATCTTCATCTCTAATGCTGGACGCCGTGTGTTGTCAAGACTTGGTATAATGGCAGAGCTTATAAAATCGATGAACTGCCTTTGAAGCTTTGAATTTCGGGCCTTCAGGAGCCTGGCTAGAGATTTGCTTAGCGATTTCATAAAATCGAATTGCATTTTACCAATCGATTATCTATCAATTTATCCGAAACCTTCATTGATTGCTGAGATTATCATTTGGTTAAACAATAACGAATAATTTTTAATTTTCCATGTAAACTTTGACGAAAGTCTCCGAGTGGATTCTGTTAAATTTCTAATAGATCTAACACAAATTCAATGAATGATCGGTGTTGACGCCACAAAAGTTATTCTCATAAGTTGGAAAGTGCGCGGTATTTTTTTACTCCATGCTTTGTTCGTGTGTTCGCGACAATCTCGCTGATAAGTTCCAACTTCTTTGTTTCAAAATTGCTACTTTCTTGGTGCTACCGTCTAGGTGAATTATCGGATTCCCAGAACTCTAATTTCCAGTTTTTTAAGATATCAAATTTATTTACTGGATGATCATAGATATCCAGTACGTCGACCCAAATAACACATTCAAAACCAGTTCTTTAGTGCAAGAGATCTTCATTTTCAAGTTTTTCTTTTGCGAACAGCTATTTGTCTAACGTTTCGATTATCACATGAGTCCATAGTCCATCTCTTTTCGAAAAGTCGTGTTTTCCGAGTAATCTTTCGACTTTGAGCTTACAGTACTACCACCCAAGTGTGCCTGAATTAAACCTGAATTAAAAAAAAAATATGTCACATCTGGCTCAGGTTTACCATCTATTTACTTTATTGAAATTCGCGCGTAGACTTTGTATCACCGACAAATTGAGCTATAGCTTACCGATTTTCAGCTTGGATTGCAGCAAAAGTGGTCTGTATTTGTCAATCGCCCGCGATCACAAACGTTATGATCTAAGAAAAGTATAGAAAGAGATAATGATGTAATGGAGTGAAAGCGGAAAAAAATATCTAACAAAAAGGTCGGTACTTAAGAAAAAGACCCTTTTTGGTGCCTTTTCACTTGAAGCGGTAACATGAAAGCCTCTCTGAAGCTCCATCTTCTAATCACTACTTCCTAATCAAGTCTTCACTTACAAACGACCTTCTAGCTGGTGAACGCTTTAACCGAGGACCTCTTGCCTAAATCTCTGTGTTTTAGACTAACTAATATTCATTGTTCAAACATGTCTCCCTAAAATAGAAAAATGTAAGCTAACTGCCCTTGGCGCAACTTTGCTTTTCATTTAG
The DNA here is from genome assembly GCA_019097775.1 of Moniezia expansa. Lineage (NCBI taxonomy): Eukaryota > Metazoa > Platyhelminthes > Cestoda > Cyclophyllidea > Anoplocephalidae > Moniezia > Moniezia expansa. Next base: position 2,780,878 of record JADFDV010000093.1, read on the forward strand.
AGTGATTCAGAACCTCGCAAAATTGAATCCAACCCGAACGTGATAACACAGGCTTGTGATCCACGGCCACAGACGCGTAATATGACCAGATCAACGGTCGCTCTGAAAGTGCAGTGCGATTTATATAATCTTTCTGGCATCAACAAACTGCGTTGTGCTATTGCTGGTGCAAATGACCCCGCAGCTTCCAAGCACATCTACATTTTGTGTCGAGGTAAGTAACTGCACAAAATACTGTTTATTATTCAACCATAAGTACAATTCTCGAGTAAAAGCAGAAATTTTATTCGATTCAGTAGTTTTTCATTCTGACTGCGTTTCTACTGGTTCAGCTACTGTGGATTTTTTGATTTTTTCATGACGTTCCATTCTCTCATGAAACAAACGGAAGATTTCAAAGCAGTAGTAATATTTAGTTTAGTAATTTTTGGTAAACATTAATGTCAGAAGACCGATTCCTTTAAATGTATTGATAAAGGGGTCTGAATCTTAGAAGTAGTGTTGGCTCTTTTTCACTATTCAGTTAAGTAAAAGTTAAGGTAAGAGAGGGCAGGATATAAAGAGACTAATAGGATGGTTTACGAATTCAACTGAAACTTCCTATTCGGATGAACGCTTAGTGAACCGCCTTGTTCTCGTCCAGTGGGTTCTTTGACTCCCGTGCGCAGGTAGATTGCCGTCAGATTCGATAACTGAGGCATTTCTCGCTGGGATGAGTATCCTGATCCCTCTCATTGATCTCTCTCCCTGTTAGAATACATGGATTACCCAAGACTTTTAGCCGGTGCTGGATCTGAAGTCATCTTTCGACTCCCATATTTGGGCTGATCTGCAGATTAATTATTCCCTTTCGCATCACTGTGACTGGTCGTTTATCAGAAATGTCAAGGACGGCACTTTTGTGTATTCTTATAAATTCAAGCTCCAGTGTTTGCCCCATGGCTCTTAGGAAACTGCTCAGGCAGATATGATTTTTTGGACTTGACATGAAAATTCGAAAACCTAGCGAGATGTGTCAGTGAAAATTTTGCATTTAGAAAAGCTCATCAAAATCTGAATTGCACGGGGCAAGACAATATTGTTGGTACATTGCCGGTTCAAAGAGTACAAAATTTTTAGCTTAGAGGTTTGAAATTAGGGTCTTGAAATGTTCTCATGGTGTTTCCGTTACTCAAAATGTATATTGAAATTTTGTACTTATAAATTCCTTCAATCATTTACATAAATTCATATTGTTAATAACATCGTCACGCTTAAAATCTATGCTGATGCATGTTTCTAACTTCACAGAATGCATTCGCAGAATTTGAGATAAAACGTTGATGAATTTTTATCCATTTCGCCTTGAAGGGTGAGCAATTAGACATTGCCAAATAAGTCTTGAAGATATTTTTTGCTGGCACACTTATGATGGCTGCGCTATGCAGTTAATATTCCTGAATTTCCAGTTAAGATTGATACAAAGCTCATTCCTCTTTAACTACTCGTAAAATAATTATATACATACATACATACATACATACATACATACATACATACATACATACATACATACATACATACATATATATGTATATATGTATATATACTCCAATTTACCAAAATAACTCCGAAAGCCCTACTGCTGTTAAGAGCACTCCCTGATTAGAAATCCTCGGTTTCAGGGACCAACCTCTTGTTTCAAATGTCCCTTTGAGAAAACAAGCAGCTCTGATTAAATACGATGAAATTACGGATTGATTATCTCAGAGTTAACCGAAAAATCCCCTTGAAAGAAATGTAGTGAAAAGCAGCTTGTAGTTTGGATAATAGACGACTTAAATGCTGTATCCAACATACCCGATAGTTTTTCATTTGTTCCGCGACTTTTCTGTTTTAATTTGCAGTAAAAAAATTTAAATTTAACACATGTTTGTATATATAAGAACTAAACATTAAACAGTAATGTTGATAAAAAAAAGCAGGTGCATATTAAAATGTATTTCTGTTTTGATATTATTAACGTCATTAATTATTATACTAAGCAATAATCAGAAAAAGAATTCTGTGACATGCATTGAGAATTAAAAAGGGCGATGTGTTTTTTGCTGACCAAATTCCTATCTCCCTTTGAAGTATTCATAGACCGGAAATGGCGAATGGTAATTAGAAATAATGTTGTTTGAATATGACTGGCAGTTTCTGTGTCATGTAATTAATAATGCAAACAATATAGTCTAGGAAACATTAAAGTGAAACGAAAAAAATTGGCTACACTTTTTAATAAGGATTGCTAATAACCCCAACAAAATGTAACCAGCTGTAGGTTTAAAGAGCTTGTGTTGATAATAATTCTAAGATAGATGAGGTAGAGATGATTTTGTAGGTTTGTGAGGGTGGATGATCGAGCAAAAAGGCGAAATAATTACCAGAAAAAATTTCAACTTTTGAATGATTTCAGATAGAAGTGGAAAACAACTTTAAGATTCGCGCGAAAACTTAAAGAATCAAGACTGCTATTTTAAGTTTTTTCGCTTTGTAGACCAGTGTAATGAACAAAGTAGGGAATGCACGGCAAAAGTCGACGCTCAATGAGTTCCATAAAAAGGACTTTAGGACCAGATTTGTTTTCAATATTCGTTCCCTCATTAGTTTCTCAATTGTTTCATGCGTCCCTCATTCATTCACTCATTTGTCCTAGCACTTAGGAGAGAGAGAATACATGGGGTCAAATTGACAGCAGAACAGGCCTTGAAGATCTCCCTGGGGTTCCAGACAGTCAGAGGATAAATGCACTGAAGCAAAAGAAAGACCCTTCTAGTGGTTCGGTTCAATTCAGTTTCAATGAGCACTGAAATATGCATTATTCTACCATAGTTTGGCTTGCCTTTAAGTTCCTTAATAAGTTTTGTTGAAGTTTGTAGCTTTTCTTACTGTGTCCTTCCCACGGTAGCCCTCCAATAGTGGATCCCTTTGATTGGAGTGCTTTTCTACAATTGTTTTGGTATTTGATATGTGATTATTGAACGCTAGAACATATCACGATAGTTCGGTTTTCAAAATTTCCTGGTTTGAGGTGGTATGTATAGACTCGCTGGTGATGCGAGCATGGAATCTTGTTTTCCTTCAGTTCGAATGCATGGGACTGCGCTCAAACAATTTTTCAGAAAAACCGATTAAAACGATAGCCGATCTTTATTTTCATTCCACAGATTGATTATTACAATCTCCATTGTTCTCAATTGGAGTGTCTGTCTTAACCAAAGCTAAGACAACGTTACGAAAACCAGTAACTGTTAAACTTCTTCCAACCCGAAGTTGCTACAATTAAATATCAGTCTCCAGTACTACACTACTAAATTAAGTATCTCTGTTTCCTTTTTTCATAAAGGCTGATTATTTTCCTGGAAGTTGCGAAAAAGCCGGGAAAATTATGAAATGGTTTGCCTGTCGTGTGTCAACGAAGGTTTGGATTTTGCCAGTCAGGATGTTGCGGCGCGGCTTATTACACACTTGTCCATCTGATGATCTCTTAATGGAGACGAGTATTTTTGTCTAGCCATTTTACTTTGAATGAATGTGTGGACGACTTCACTTAACTTTGTTTTTGAATATATCTCTAGTACGAGTTTTGTTCGATTAATATGGATGAAACGTTTGCATATGAGATGTTTCAATGCCAACTAAAATGGAAGATAATCTGCCGTTGAGTTACTCGCTTACGGATCTGACGGATTAATCCAGCATTATGGCTTTACTGGCCTTCAAGGAATTGTATCGTCATTTCGCAAGTTAACTTAGGTGCTGAAGATAAATTCAAGAGAACAATAAGCTAAAATTATGGGTACGTCACTTGTGATGTGGTGGTGATATAGATCTGTTAATCTAGGGAAACGGCCTTTTCGTTTAGCCAAACCCGAAACTATTGATGGACAGGTTTTTAGGGAGTGATTTCACTTCTTCAATGTACACATTCTTGATAAATGAGAATCTGATTATTATTTCACTCATTATTTTTAGTATGCATGACATTAATGAAAAAAATCCAAATGTGGCTATCAATTTAGCCTCTAGTTTCGATTATGAGTAGGCCAGTTAGTTACTCAGTTAATTGCCCATATATTGGATCAGCCGATTCATCAAAGCCACTAAGATAAATGCTAATTGGATGAGGGATGTATGGCGTTCAGTATTTTAGGATTTATTAAGATGTATTCACCGAAGTTCATTGTGTTTGGGTCACAGCAGTCTTGTTTGCAATGCCGGAAACTTTCTACTTTTCGGCTAAATATACAAATTTCAGCATATTTTTCCATCCTTGTACTCGTTTTGTTGAGGCTCTTTGGCTGTTGAGATTGGAATAAGCTCAATCGACCGTATCTGCTAAGATTAACTCCTTCTGTCATGATCACGTTTGCATTCTGACTGGTTCATCTAGGCAGAAAATCAGAATGGGTTCTCTTGCAATTCTTGAAATCCGGAAGCTCAAAAATCATTGGATTTACACATTTATTCAATATATGTATCTAATTCGCTCATTTTTTTGCTTTATTTTGGCACAATGCGGCGCTGTTCCTTACAGTAAATCAAAAAAATTATAGCATTTTTAAAAGTTGCTTTTACCTTTTTTTAGGAGGAGAAATACCAATGGCTCTGACTGGAGGAGAAATGATTGGTCTGGGGGTGGCTGCCTTTGTCCTTTTCTCTCTCCTCGTTACCGGATGCGTTATTCTCCGTAATAGATCCAAGGCTGACATCATCCTGCCCATCAATCGCAACCGTGGGGAGCTCGTTTGAATGACCGAACACTGTTTTCACTGTTTTATTGTTTCTATGCATCATTCCCTCAAATTCACAATCCTTCAACACCGTCCTGTCATTTCGCTTGTATATTAACGCCTACTTAAATGAATTTTCAGTACGCATCAAACCTTTGGCGCTTATTGCGTCCAAAAGTAAGATGCATTCCCTTCCAACTTAGGTATTCGAACATTAATCTCTTCTATTAAGTGTTTAATTATTTGCTTAGCTATCAAAAGTGGATTTTAAACTTTGTGTTCATGATGCTATACTTGCATTTAGTTAAGTCCCTGTGAAGGGAGAAGTGTCTAAAAGCCTATAAATTCTTAGGTAAATAAGATCACAGAAACAACTACCATTAGGACGAGAGGTGGTAGCTAATAGCTAATTTTCAGTTTTGAGGGTTTTCGCATTGCCCCACTAGCCACATAAACTTACTGAACGAGGTAAATGAACTCCGTCAAGTGGAGGCTCTATCAACATCCATGAACAAGTGCCATAACGCCATATCAGGGTCACCAATCCGGCTGCACGCCGATCCGCATTTAAGGGAGATGGACGCAGTGGTTTGGGTCCTAAGTAGAACCTTTGAATGCGTAGTAGCAGTTATATCGTTGAAAGCACAGTACATCTACTTTGTGAATGTGTACTTGGTCATGGTCATGGTGCCTTCTGATATAGGGAGCACCAATGTAGACTTACTGCCATCGAAGTCTCACCAATTGTGGTGCTACAGTTTTTAAAGTGCACCTATATGTACGAACTGGCATCAATGCGTCAAAAGATATTATTCACGAAGGATTTCATACTTGAGTTGGCTTTCACTGTGGTATTGGTGCATCGGTGACCATAATTCAGCACCTCTAGTAGCCTTCTTCATCTTCGGAACCTTCACGTTTTGTATCTTCCTTGCGGCCATAGACTCGGGCACAATGTTGTATAAATGAAACGGACTAAGACAAGTGGAGAGGGCTCTCCATTGAAAATTGATGTCGCCGTTTTGTATACTTTCCTTATTACATCGTCCCATATGGGCAAACAATGTTGCAATTAATAAATCGACCCATTAAATTGTATTTTAGAGAGTGCTGAAAGTTATGCCGCGTAAATGAATGTATTCAAATCCACACGCTTTGAGGAGGCGAGGTTGCATAAGCAATCTCACCTTGTGTAAAACAAAATTGGTATTATAATAGCAATGGTATCTGGCAACTTATTATTGCCAGATGCATTTTTCATTTCGATCACTGATTGAGCGAAGCGTAACGAAACATTCACTGATTTGATTCTGCTAGTTGCGCCAACTGAAATGAAGATCACCGGTTTAGGAAACAGAAAGTAAGCCCACATATGCGTTGAAACCTTTAAGAGCAAAAATGACTTTTAAAGCCGAAACACCCTAACTTCTACACAGACGGTCGTATCTGCGTGGTTAAATACTATTCGCCTCTTCTCGGTGTCCCTTCACTTTATCAGATTTTTGTACTGATATATATAAGTAGCGGTTTTTATAGAACGATATCACCTAAATATGACGATTACTCGTCGATATTTTTTTATTTACTCCCCACCTATTAGAGCAAGGACTTATTGGGGGTCCAACAGAAGTGAAAAGGGCTCTTACAATATACACAACAGTTAACACAAAGGCCAGTAAAAGCGTTTATCGGCGTCTTCGGTTCTCTGGTCACTTCTCGTCGTTATAGTGAGTCGATTACCCCTCAACTCCACCTTATCTGTAATAGCTAGAAGCTTCTCAGGTCTGCAACTGTTCAATCAACAGTCTGTTACACCTGCGGAGCAACACCGAAAGCATACCTTATGAATGTTGCTCAGGGGGGAATCCAACATTGGTCGCTTTAACTAACCTCTTCTTCGACTGCCTGGAAATTCCATTTGAATTTCGTTTTCGAACGGCTATTCTGACGGCAATGTGAAAAATAACAGGTATTTTGTTTGGTCCTTAGGTTAACCGTGTATGCTCGCAAAACTGTAAGAATCCTTTCCATTTGGGTAACTTCTTTTCTTCTTTGTCTCTCCTCGAAGACAAGCCAGGTGCTGCTACTTAGAAGGCTGACAGTCCGTCGAATATGCTGAGTGAAAACACTTACTGGCTGGATTCGAATGGGTAGTCAGTCATATCCAAATCTAGTGGCAGTAGCCGATTTTCAATCACGTGTCTTGCATCCACCATGATAAGATTACGAGATGGTGAGTGCTGAGTTACCAATTTAGGTTTAATGATGGTTATTCTGGTTATTCTAACTGCTCTCGGTCTGATCCCAGGTCGCGGCACTAGGTGGTCAAACCTACTCTCAACCTCCTTGTGGTGACCACAGGCAACCCCAATGGCAACTCTGGAGGCTAATGAGAGAGGCGACCGGGTAGGACTAATCACCCACCGGACGTATAAAAACAGATTGTGCCAGCAGAACTACAACTTCGTACAGCCTGGTAGATGAGGCACGATGTAAATACCTACAGTCATGGTCTCAAACTGGACTGTGGAAAGTGCGTGCATGTAGCAATGAATGGAAGTTGAAAGGCTGCTTGTACTGTAAGAGCTATTTGTCCTTTCGTGATACCCCAAATAAGTCCTTGTACTTGTCCTAATGAGTAGGAGTAGATAAAATCGATAAAAATTCTGGTGCATATGAAAACCGAAACAAAAGAAATGAAAGTTATTTTTTGTATTAAAAGAAACATAAAAACATATCTGAAAATGGCATCAGTCAGGATGAGTGCCGATAGTGGAGTATACCCAGCAATTTCCCTTATAACACTGTCGTAACCTTTGCCTTTTCGTCAATTCCTATTCCAATTCAAGCTCAATGAGTTGTTGTACTGATTGGTCTCAGGTACATCGATCAGGAGTGCAAAGTGCATGAAGTGTTTCGTCAGGGAGCAACTAAAATGAGTGTTGTTAACGTTTCCAGACATTGTCATTTCAAATTCCATGCTTATAGTGCATTCTACTTTAAAATTATCTAGTATTGTTTGTTACCTCAGTTCAGATAATTCCTTTGCTGGATTTTCACTTTGGCCTGTCAATCACTTTACTTAACGCATTCGTCTTTTCTTGTTGAGAGAAAACATTATCAAAAAAAAACACAAAACATTGAAATAAATAAGGTCAAATTACAACGAAAATCTGTTTATAATCATTTACAATCACAAAGAACTTGTGGAATAAATATCGCTTGCATAATTTTACTTCAGTAGTTAGTGAGAAGACAATTCATCCCATGGTTAATTAATGGTTCGAAGAAAATACCCAATAAAATGTGTCTCGGGTAAAATTTTGAAAATGCGAGCTCCGACAAATCAGTCTATCATATACCTAGGGGTATGAGGGGGGAATTACTCTAAATATTGAGGAAAATGATGAAGATTTTGACAGATTAACTTGAAAATAAATTCAAATACCTCCTCTTCACTGTTCTCGAGTATTTAATAGTAGCCTGTGCATCATGTTGAAGTTCATATTAACCTATTTGTCAGGCACAAGGCATGGCATAAGCGCATATCATCGCTTCTCCAACTCGATACACCCTATTAATTTTGTAAGGATTGTTAATACTGCTAAAACTGATCTGGGCAGGGCAGTGAGATCGAAAAATCAGAAAATTTATCTGGTCCCCAAGTTTCTGAAATCACAGAAACTACACCAGCAGTGTGGATGGTATTGCTGAGGGATTCTATCAATACCTTTACGGCCGAAACACCTGTTATGGCTAGTTTCGTAAACTCTCGTAATCTGCCCGATCGTTATCGTTGGTGTATTGTTGAAGACTACTTCATAAGAGCAATGAATTCTCAGTGAATTCCGCCCTGTGGATTGAATCCTTGTAGGCGTGTTAGATCTCCCTGAGAATAGTGGTAAGATTGAAATATCTGCAGCTTTCTATGCTTTGGTGGCAGGGTTGGTGTATTTCTCTGCGTCATTTTCGCCAACATCGAAAGCGGTTCGTGCATTTGAGTCATCTGCCTAGTCACCGAGTTCATCAGAGATTGTGTTTATGAAAAACCAGCAGTCACTTGGCTTGCTTGTGGTTCAAATCACGGGTCTCATTGATGGCGGTCATTGTAGGTCGAGTGTCAAACTACAAAATCACTCAGACGGATTGCGAACCATTCTTATCAATATTTGCTAGGCGAATTAGCTGAGTGTGGTTTAAAGCTTAATATTTTATTTTGTACTCGCCACTCATTAAGGTGAGTCTCAAGGACTTATTGGAGAACAGCAGAAGTAAAAATAGCTTTTACAATATGTAGCATACAAAAGTTAACTCAGAAATCAGTAAAAGCGGTTATCGAAGTCTTCGGTTCTCTGGTCACTTCTCTGGCATGGTTTCATAGTATAGGTGGCAGTTTAACTTCGTAGTTTCACCTCGTCCGTCCTCGACATATTTAAGGCGCACAGTCTTCATACCTTTTTCAAAAGTCTTAAGCTTTATGGCGGAGATTCCATTCCACAGTCCAGATTGAGACCATGACTGCAGGTATTCGCGTCGTGCTTCGTTTACTAGGCTGTGCGAAGTTGTAGTTCTGTAGGCGTAATCTGTTTTTATACATCCGGTAGGTGATTAATCCTACCCAGTCGCCTCTCTCATTAGCCGCCAGAGTTGCCCCTGGGGTTATCGGTGGTCACCACGAGGAGGTTAAGAGTAGGTTTGATCACCAAAAGCTTAATAAATTTTTTTTACAAAACCCTTCGTTTCCGACTTATAGTCATTCACACCAACAAGTGTCTACACAATTAATTCTGATGCCATGTAGTTGAAGCTTTTCTAGCCAAGATCAGATTTTGCACTAAGGCAAAAAGTGAGATTGTGAAATATGAGTTTATTGAATATCAACTAAGTTACACAATTGAGTCCAACCAACATTAACATTACAAAAAATGTTTTCGATTTATTAAGCCATTTCTACCCCAGTTCATCCCATCTCATGGCCATCACTAATGCCAGGCAATCTTTATAAAAGACTTTAGGCTAATACAGGAAACTCGGGCTAATTTAACTTCCGAAGCTACGGAGCTTTTACTTTGAACAGTCTTCTGACAATCAATTTAGAGCCGTACAATAGCAACTAAAATTACTGCCGATTTCAAAATGTTTGATCTACCTCCGAAAACACTCAGGACAGCCAGTATGGTTTGAAAAAAACAGATTTTAGTTGCGAAATCGGGTCATCGAAATGAAGCATGTAACATGGGTTTCACCTTTTCGTCCGTTCATAGATTACTCTCTCGAATTCTTCGGTTATCGTGTCGTATTTCAATACATCCAAGATATCATCATACTTGAACGTTGTAATTCACAAAACTGGGTTTTTTCTATGTTAAGTGGATCCAGTTCAATCATTTAATGGAAGTTTCCCTGCTAATGTGCATCCTTGATTGTTATTTGACAATTCAGACGCTCTTTTGCAGCCAACCTAAAGAGCGCATCTTTAATCTAACCGATAGCAAAAGTGCCAGTCAGATTAACCAGCTCTTTTCGCTGCCTATGAACACTTCGAATCATTTGATGACACGGATTTGGAACCGATTGGTGAGCATCAGTTGATTGGGATGACCAGTAACGTAATTTAATGCTGGTTTAAAAAAAGGATGTTTGTATTGGAATCTTATTCATTTGGGCACCAAAGCGCTTATTTTCTTGTCAAACTGGGAGTGGAAAGCCACGTTTCCTCCATAAAAGTAAAGTTTTATTGCTAAATTCGGTCCTGTCGTTGACGACGAAGACCAAATTTAGTACTTATGCTGTCTTGGAATCTCTTTAGTATTAATTTCGATTGTGGTTTCTGTTTGGAAGATAATAATGACTTGCCACTTCTGACGGCAAAGACGAATGTGCCAAAAATATGAAATCTAAATCTTTAGTGAATCCCTTGAATCTGTGCTGGAAGGTCTAAAATGTTTCTCTCATTCGAGAAGGGGCATCATATCTGTGTGTAGATCGTTATAAGTGATAGCATTTTAAAGCATTCCGTAGTTTGTTGGAAGAGAATATTCGTTAATAAGGGCAAGGTAAAGGAGCCCACTGCAATCAGTGATGGCTAGATATTACTGGAAACAGGTTGCCTTACCAGTGACTCTCAGTTGAAAGTCGAGCTGAAAGTTAACCACCATGAAGTCTAATTGGTTGATGTTCAAACAAACCTTTCAGCTGAAAAGTAGTTTGTGTACAATAGAAGTAGTTTAAACGCAACGTTACAACCTGATGTTTGCCTTTTATTATTTGATTCTGCTCTACTTTAAATTGAGTCGTAGTTTCAAAGCTGAGTACGAGTTTTATAGGTTTCAAATTAATTTTTCTCAAAACTGAAATAGTCTGCTTCTACACGTCTGTTATCACTCAGTTAGCATGAGTAAACCAGACCAATAAGGCTTTTGGTGTCACGTTCATTCTGACGGATAAGCGAATAATGGCCGAAGCTACTTTGAGTGAATCACAGGTTCCTTTCACGTACTGGATGGAGAAACTGACTATTGTACTTCCTTAAAAGCGAAATAGTTTCACATTTTCGTCATGAGAATATATGTAGGAAAGGGTAGGATAATGAATCGGTTTGGTACATGGCTGCGCTGAGCATTAACTCATTCTTGAAGGCATAATCTGAAACCTCTTTCTATGCCCCTGAAGAAAAAGATGTTAAATGAATATCGTAAGTACCTCGGTTCAATAATTGCTCCAATAAATTTCTCTATGGCCTCAGTGGAACTCAATAATCCACGTGCTCCACTCAGTCCCAAGAAAGTCAGTTTGTAAATGCGTTGCATTTCAGTGAAGGAAACTTCGATTGTACCTTCGCTTTGATTGCATTAGACTGTGGTGACACTTTCAGTTCTTAAAGTGATCAGGGAATTACAAATCATTCTTTCAAAGACATATTCTAATGCAACTATAAGTCTTGCTGAAAGGGTTAAACGAAACGTGATGCAACCCTATTCAAATTTGATTCAATCATTGAACTTACCGTTTGGTAAACATTTCGCTGCAGGTAGCATCGGTTGAGAGAAAAATTTATGTGGAATTAACGTTATCATTCAAAATAATGCCAATCTTCGTTTCACGGAAAGCTAACCTTGTCCTCATCAACTTTTCATCTAGTCGCTGGTTCCTTGCCAGTTGTGTTCTGTATAACTAGATCCTCGTAGATGATCCTGGTATCCTCCAGTGGTTTCTAACTTGTCAATATTGTCTGTACTATGTTTCCCAAATGAACATTGATTATGAACCCTCAAAAAAGTCATTTCCAGGCAACCGTTATGAGCATGATTTACCTTTTCATTAAATAGGTCTTTGAATACAAAACATATATGGAATAGCTAGAAAGGTTTTTTTGTGTATTTCATCATAAATCCTAATCTCAATCACTATAGTCGTAAATTTTAAATTGCTATTAATGCTACGAGCTTTGGTTCTACTTTATGAGAGCATGGGATCTGAGAAACTAGCAGTCTCATTATCTAACGGTGTTGTCCCCAATCCACAGTACAAGTTCCAAACAAATCATTTTCTTTTAAAGTTCTTATTATTGAGAGCGCCAACTATCTTGGTAACTTGACGTTCTTTCGATTATCAGTCGTCCAATTATTGTTTTGTTCAGGAACAGTAAATAATCAGTACTGTGAGAATTGTTTAGAATGTCTTTAGAAATATCTATTTATCACATAGTTCTTGCTCCATTTGTTTACGTAAGGCTAACATATATGGGCACAATCTTTTTTACTTTATTATTATTATTTGGTTATTATTATTGTTTACAAGGATGGACATCGGCATTTACATTAAGAGTCGCCTTCGCCCATATTCAGCCATTCCTCTACATTGATTTGTGCTTCGCAACACTTCAATGGGAGGAACGATTTTCAATATTTATTTCAAAATGTAGTTAAATTATTTTTGCGTTCTTTTGTTAACCTTTGTTTTTGGACCGTGCTGATATATAATCTCCGGGAGGACCTCACCAAACTCATTAAGCACAAGACATTAACTATTGCGCCAAGTCTTGAAATTCATTACTGTCAGTAATACCGATATGATTTAGTGGTGAAATTCAGGAAGCCATATCATTAATAATAAATAAGGGAGAGACCATGAGAAAGATTAAATATAAATAAAACGTTAAGTAGAGCACGCTTTGCATTCGGATTTCATTTAACTAATATTTTATGAACAAACTTGTTCTCTCGTGCGAAATAAGTGAACCGCAATCGGATGCTTGACGGACAGTCAAAATTACATCTCGAAAGATGGTGGTGACCACCGGAAACCCAAGAGGCAACCTTGGGGGCTAATGAGAGGGGTGGTCGGGTAGGACTAATCACCCACCGGATGTACAAAATTGGATTATGTCAACAGAAGTGCAAGCTCTTACAGCCTGGTAAACAAGGTACGACGTTAATACCTCGATTTATGGTCTCAAAATGGACTGCAGAAAGCGGGTGCATGTAGCAATTAATGGAACCTCCGCCAGAAAGCTTAAAAGACGTTTGGAAGAGGTATGAAGATTGTGCGCCTCAACTATGTCGAGGACGGACGAGGTGCCACTACGAAGTTGAACTGCCACCTGTACTATGAAACCACGCCAGAGAAGTGACCAAAGAACCGAAGACTTCGATAAACGCTTTTACTGTCTTTTGTATTAACTGTTGTGCGCTGCGTGTTGTAAAAGCTAGTTGTACTTGTGTTGTACCCCCAATAAGTCTTTGGGATTTTACCCAATGAGTTGGAGTTATTAATAAATAATAATAGTCTCTAAAGATAGACCAAATTTAAAATGATAGAGTTTTCGAAAAAATTTGAATAAAACACTTCAAAAAGGTGGTAACCAGCTAGTTGTAGTCATCCCCGCAGAACAACCTCCAGTGCATTGCCAGGCAGCTCGAGTAGACCTGGCATGAGGTGTTCGAGCCTGGCAGCCATGCGACTAGGTGGCCCAGCACCGCCACTAGATGCTCTTTGTTGATCTTGACTCCATTGGCAATGCGCCTCTTCCAATGTCCCTTCATTTGACCGAGCAAATTCTTATTTTTAGCTGAGTTGGCCTGCCATCTGAAAGGCCATTTTAAATGTCCGTCTGTGTAAGCCCTCTTGACGTAGCAATTTGGTTCATCATGTTGATGCGACATAAAATACGTCTAAGTAAAATCCTAGTCATTTTGTTTAAGTGCTTCTTGGGTTCTACATGTACATTAAAAGGGATTAATTGTCGATAATGCTGTTAAGTCGAACGACGTAACACAGTTTATTTTATGTGTTTGAGGTTATCGACAAGAGGGAAACTAACTGGGCACGCTGTTCCACCATCAATGGAGTTCAGATGAGACGAGGTAGCGTGCGGCGAGCATTTCTATCCATTGGCAATGGAATATTTGATCTCATTTATTGGGAACGAATGAACTTATAAATATTCCACAATAGTTGACATCACTTCTTTGCCTGAAAAATCTTTTTTTTATGTGTTTTTCATCATTTCACATGACGACAGAGAAACAAACTTTAAACGTGAGCTTCTAACAGGCTAGAAATGTGGAGCACTGCTTTAAATAAACCATATACACCACTGTTCCTTGGTTCAGGACGATGCAAACGCGAATCGATGTGATTTTGTGCAGTTTTTAAGCCGTAACCAAGAGTTGTAACTATCGTTGCCCACGGGATTTACAGTTTCGTGAGATGTTCATACTTCAATTCAGCAAAGAAATCCAGCTTTCTTTAAAGCTGAAAATTTTTATAATACAGGGTTTCAGCTTCTGCCGGTTTTTAATGTGCAAATAAGGGGTATGGAAATTGCAACAGGAAATGCTTAAAGTACAGGTATATTCCATTTCGCGGTTCAAATTAGAGCCATTTGGTTATGCAACATTTCCCAATGGAGACAATCAGTTCAAAATATCTACACAGAATAATAATGAGAAAAGGCTGCAACGAGCAATATAAAGAGTGAACGAGAATCAAATTCAAAAGAAATAAAACAGCCAAATGAATTAAATGCTAAGTAACGTCCTGAGACGGTAAAACAAAAGATTTAAAGATATCAACGTCTTAAAATAAATAACCAGGGTAAGGCGAGGACTAAAAGAAAGTAGCAGAGAAGGCATTAATGTGAATAAGGAGAATAATTGAAGAAATGTCCGATTCAACTTTCTGGAAAGTACCTGAAGAAGAACCACAGGACGATAAATAACTCTATGGGAGTGAATTATTAATTAATCGTGCTGAAGCTGACTACTGACATCCACGAGTTGGATGAATGTCCATTCTACTTCGTAGTGAAATAGGGAAGCTCATAGCTGTGATTGCTCGAAACTGAGTGAAACAGTTTCTCCAAGCCCTTCAATTGGGTTGGCAAAGGCACTATAGAACATTCCACCTTAAGCTTGACTTGAATGGGGCCATCTTAAATAAACCATGCATTTCCCTCAAACTTGACTTGATAAATTTGCTCTCACTTACCTACAATAACTAAATAGTTGAGTATCCTTATTGGAACTAGGCCGATGCAGATGTAAATAACAACAGCATTAAGTGTAACAAGTCGCCTTCGAGTGTGCCAGCCAGCGAGTTCAGCAACGAGTGTTTGGCAGTTTTACTCCAAAAGCGGTGAACTATCGAACGCAGTAAATTTCCTGACCTAACGACAATACATCAATATCCAATCGATAAGTTTGAATACAGGGCTCTGCGGACATTGGAATTATTACCTTTTTAGATATTTCTTTCAGGAGTCGAATAACCCAAAATGTTTATCAACAAGTTCGGCGATAGACAGGTCAGTTGATTTTCCTTTCCTTCTCATTCGCTAGTTCAGTAACTGGGAGCAGCGAACAAAAGATTGTTTGAATGTAATGCAGTCACAAGTATTCTCAATGCCATAAGTGGAAGCGCCATCTCAAGGAAGTTTTAACCATTTGTAGTCGAAGATGGTGCTGGTGGGCTCGGGTTCTGCTCTTTCGGTGCAGCGGAGATATGAAAGGTTAGTCAAAGAGCCAGGTTCATGAATAGAGGAGTCTCGTTCTGCTGACAGTGCTTAATGGAGGAAAGATGGCTGCGCCCATATCTCTAGCATGCTAATCGGATCTTATTCGGACTCAAATAGAGGAAGTTCCAATAAACCCAGAGTCGAGCCTTGCCTATTTTCTGCACAGATCAGAGTGACCTTTACGAAACAGAACAATAACATTAGACAATTTGAAATCATTACCCCTAAGGTCAACGAATAAGCATTCCTAAACCGACATGTAAGCATATCAACGGTTCGATAGATGCTTCCGATTTAATCCATGCCACGTTCGACTCAACACGTACTTATTGCGAATATAGTCCAGTGAAATCTCCAAATCATTCCGAATCAGTACATTTTAAAAACACAAAAGACAAAGCTGCAATCAAATGCACATACATTGGGTATAAGATGCATTACATAAAAAGTAAGTAAAGGTGCTAAATTAATGCATGATCGAGTGGCCTCCAAGCATGACGCCGGAAACACAAAGACAACCCGCAATCAGTCCAGCCAATTGAATAGCGAACAACAAGAACGAGGAGTTGTCCTTCTTCTCCGCCTTTTTCAACGACCTGCGAAGCGATGGCAACTACAAAGTACAGACGCACAAAGGTGAGTAGGAAACGAGAGTCATTCGACAGGTCAACAGATCGATAGTCGAGCAAATGCTCCACTCACCATGTCTGAGAGACTGATATAGAGGAAGATACCAGCCATGCCAGCGAACACATAGAAGGCTCCAGTCGATTCCTCATCAATCAACCATCCTGCCATCATTCCCAAGTAGGCTGAACAGGCTGACAGGAAGTTGACACACAATGCAGCTTTCACTGAGAAACCCGAGGAGATGAGCACTGCAAAGTCGCCCAACTCGTGAGGCAGTTCTTCCAACAATATACACAGAGTTAGGGTCAGACCAACTGCAGAAGAGCTCGAGAAGCCAGCCGCAATAGCCACTCCATCCATGAAATTATGGGTCGAGTCGCCCAGAAGAATCATCCAAGCAACTGGAGCAATTTCTGTGAACTTAAATTCGTTGCAGCATGACCTCTTTCCTGCATCTCTCGATACCGATTCCACTCGCGTATCAAATACAGCAGCATTATCGATCTTAAAATTGTATCAAAAGTCCAATTTTATCTACCTTATCCTCCACATCACTTTCCCTGTCAGGCTTTTCCTCGGGTCTTTCCAACTACGAAAAAGTAAACAGTTCTTCCAACACGACACATTGACTAATCACACAAACGAAGTTCTCTCAATTTGCAACGACTTACATTAAATACTCTAGGGGCAATAAGAAGGAGGTACTCAATTATGAAGAAGAACAACAAGCCAGCTGGAACACAGCCAAGTTTGGTGAGGAAGCCAAAACCCTGACCACCGAACTCCAGTGGCACCTCTTCTAGTTGCAGAGACTGCGACGACGAGAGAACAAGAGAGAGAGAGAACAGAATTAGCTTATTACTTCCAAGTTGATTGACTCTGTGAGAAGTCGGCTTACTTACTTCGGGAATGAGAACAAGGATGGATGCTGAGAAGAGCGCACTGACAGCCAGACCAACCATGAAGTTTAGCAAGTAGTCGAAATGTTTCCAACGTTTGAGTGGAATGCAAATTGCACCGGTTAATGAGCATATGTTGGTTAGGCTCACTCCAAGGAAGGCATAAAATGCGACTTAATGGAAAGAAAGGGTAGATTCCAGTGTGACTTCCAAAAAAGGAAACTCACAAGATGGAACTGATTAGATTACCTGCAGTCATGCTTTGTCCACCACTATCGTGACCGTGACTGTGTCCGTGATCGTGGCTGTGTCCGTGATCGTGATGGCCGTGCTCGTGTCCACGGCCGCAGTACTTGCCCTCCGTTTCAAGTACATAAGTCTCAAACTTAGAATCTCCTTTCGAATACATTGATAGCAATGAAAGTGCATGAGAGATTTTCGGAAGCTGCAAGTTCAATAACATTTTCGAATAACAACTCGTGAGGGTCTCAACAGTTAGGCATGGGCCAAAACTTACATTAGGGAGGGAAAGTGAAGCGATTGGGTTTGGTTTAAATGTTACGTTTTTAAGGTGCTGAAAAGAAAATATCTCCTCCGTAGAGTTAGCCGGAGAGAGATTAGGTGCGGAGTGAATAATTATTCTGGAAACGGCATGAGAGTGGCCGTGACCTTGGGCGCCTTTGCACAAAAGCGTCAGGAAAAAGAGGGCCAGGATACAGCAATGCGATGTGCAAGTAAATCCCATGTTGTCGTTGAAAGCCCGCGACGGACGATCGGCAAAAATGATTCTTTGCTTTTGCGCGTACCATTTCAGCTTGCACATTTGGCGTGGTAAAACAATCGTGACCTGGGTGAAATGCATTTCAATTTAAAGTTCAATTCAAATCAATTTTATTGTCTTATAAACGAAACATTTACAAAAAATAAAAGGGAGCATGCACTGACAAAGTCGTGGTCTTCAAAGTAATCCCTATTTACAGTTCGGCGTCCACTGATGTATACCAATTTGACAATTTCTGATTGTGCACGCATCCGATTTTATTCGAACTCTAACTCTTTTTTAGGCTGAAAGTATAACCCTCTAAATAGTTTGTTCGTATTGTACTTCGCACCCAGAACACTCAAAAATATTACGAGACCTCTTGCAAACAAAAATGATTACCTCACAGATCTTGTTGAATAATTTGGGACTAGCATTCGGGAAGTTGCACCACTTTGTTTTCTTGTAGATCGAGACCTGACCTAAATGATACCATCTCCCCTCATTTTCAAATTAATGGACTCAGAATAAGGGTCAGTAAATAGACCACGTTGCTTAAATAGCAAAACTCATGTGTAATGAAGTGCTGAGCAACGTCATGTTAAGTTATGGTCTTCCGCTATGCACACGCTACATACTTGCACCGCTATGTACTATCAAATAAAATAGATCCAAACCCACTTTGTGGTCATCCTATTGCAGACCAGCAATCAAGCGTTGTACGTGGTACTCCTACAAGTCCTCTGTACTTCATTGTCTCCATTTCCGTCTTCACCACATTTCTTCCAATTGTCGTTGCGTGTGTCAGTGCACTGGTACCAAGATAGTGAATATGGTTAAAAGAATGGTTAATTATCATTGGTTATCATTCCTTATATCAGTCTATGGATCGTCGGTACGTTAAACTAATGTGAACTATCTCACTCACAGATCGTGCACTGACAACTAAGCCTTCGTAAGCCAAGTCCAAGGAAGTTCATTTTCCGTCGATTACACTCGAATATACTGCTATGAGTGACCTCACATCTATTTAGAGTTAAGTTAAGTTAAGTCGCGAATTATTCAGTCGCTATGGCATTGATGGTGGTGAGATCAGCTACTTTAAGGCTCTTTGGAGAATATCTTTTGTTCTATGGCATGTAAGTATGCCCCATACATGGCACATATTACTACCGTTGGAGATGAATTGCAAATAAGAATCTTCTCATACTATGCAGAACCGTTTCCTTATCGACTTGCCTAGAAGGAAGCAGAGAAGTTGTGAAAAATAATTCTTCAAACATTTGCCGTCTTCTTTTGTTCAGAACCTTTTTTAAGGATGATGCAAAGCTAAGTTCTACTACAGGTGAGCATCTTCTCGCTGTAGCACAGCATTCGATCTTTTTCAATGGCAATTCGATTTGTTGTAGCATTCTGTGGTCAATACGCTTTCAAATGCATCACTCGATCTATCAGATTGTGCTGTACTCCAATCTCTCTGCAGAAGGGGTATTTGAAAGGTCGAATGCCTATCGCAAAGGCTAAAACATGCTTTCATGACTACCAATTTCCGTTTCCTTTTCCTGGAAAGTACCTGAAGAAGAACCACAGGACGATAAATAACTCTATGGGAGTGAATTATTAATTAATCGTGCTGAAGCTGACTACTGACATCCACGAGTTGGATGAATGTCCATTCTACTTCGTAGTGAAATAGGGAAGCTCATAGCTGTGATTGCTCGAAACTGAGTGAAACAGTTTCTCCAAGCCCTTCAATTGGGTTGGCAAAGGCACTATAGAACATTCCACCTTAAGCTTGACTTGAATGGGGCCATCTTAAATAAACCATGCATTTCCCTCAAACTTGACTTGATAAATTTGCTCTCACTTACCTACAATAACTAAATAGTTGAGTATCCTTATTGGAACTAGGCCGATGCAGATGTAAATAACAACAGCATTAAGTGTAACAAGTCGCCTTCGAGTGTGCCAGCCAGCGAGTTCAGCAACGAGTGTTTGGCAGTTTTACTCCAAAAGCGGTGAACTATCGAACGCAGTAAATTTCCTAACCTAACGACAATACATCAATGTCCAATCGATAAATTTGAATTAAAGAATCTGTTAGTATTTTTTGATTGTAATTCTTGCCTTGATTTCTTTGTAATCTGTGGCTATACATTCCATTGTTTTACCTTTGTTAATTTTTATTGTATTATGACACCTTTTGCTCGCGAGTGGACGACATGATGCTTTTGATTTTGGTACAAAATTTTGTGTGCTGTTATTTTTTGTTTTACGTGGTGCTATGATTTCTTCACCTTTATCCATTTCGACTTCACATGGACTTACTGCAGCAGGATCCTAAAAACACGCAAACTCCTATGAAAATATTCCTCTTTAAGCCTAGTGCGCATTGCTCTTCGGCAAATCACGGCCTCTCATTGAATTGAATCTGTTCTTTTGCGCAAGCACAATATTTATGAACATCTAGATTTGCCATGCTTTGCTGCGGAAAGTCTGATTATTTTTCAATAATGTCTAAGATAATCTAGAATTACATATCGAATTGACGCACTCATGCATGTATCATGAAACTCCAAGAATCTACACTCAGAATATGGAGAAATTCCGATTGGGTGAGTTGGATTTGCGGTTCACTCTATTTATAATCAAGGAGCTATTTCTCAGTAGTACTTTGTCGAGGCTGCTGTGTCGCTCTCTTCGCCATTAATGTTAATTTATGTGCTAATTTACTCTTCGAGTGAAGAGGCGGCTATTCCTCCCCTTAATTTTGACAACGCCTTTAGTTTTAAACGATCAGCTGAAATATTCGCGACTGTAAAGAATATCATGATTAACATTTTTTGTTCATTCAGTAGGCCTTCACTATAGAAAAAGCGAATAGGCACGTTTGAAATAGGGACATATCTTGACGGCCTTAGGGCTTCTTACTCTCGAGAAGAAATACTACAGAAAAGTAGGCTAACAATTAAACACGTGTTCTTGCTCTTGGATTTTTTCTTTTCAAATGAATCAGCATAGCCAGTGGATTGCTTTAATCTGTACACAAGCCCTTCATACCAAATAAAGAAAATAACCATTCCTCGAAATTGTACATCTTGAAGCGGCTTTTCATTTGGCGCAAAATTCTGTATTTTTGATGAATTTTTCCCTTATAATCGCCTCTAATGCATCTGCCGCTCTCCCAGTTGCAGCAAAGAATCCTGCAGTGCTTCGCCTCCAAATATGGTTCTTTGCCTCAAGTGGGGCTTGTACTTTTTGCTTCTTCGACTTCTATGTGAAATAAACGGTTCAATGCTGTTCTCTAAATAGCAGTTTCATGCAGTAAGCGTTTTTTAATTTTAGTTTGATATCCTTCTAGCTGATCGAAGCCAGCCATTTTTTCCGTTTTCAAAAAAAAACAGAAAAAATGAGCAGTTTGATTTTAAACAGCACCCAGGAGCAGGATCAGATGCCTTAAAGCCCAGCTAATTTGTACAAGTGGGTGTAGAGTGTTGCCTTTTTCAGTTAAAAAGTCGTGGACTCCTAGAAATTATTCGTTCAGCTCACAGGAGATACCGATATGATTCGCTTCTGTCTCAATAAGAAGTGTGATCGCCATTATTCTGTAGCTAAGTGTTTTCATAGTTTGTGACAGAGTCAAGTTGCAATGATCGAGTTTTTTTATGCCATTTCGTGTTCTGTTGTACGGTGCTTTTAAAGTTTAAAGTATTTGAAGAAGCAGAAGGAAAACATCATAAAACTGAAAACAAATGAGAAGTAGAAAAAAGCCATATTTAACAAATAGTTTTGAAAAGTACTGGATTCAGCGACAATTTCAACTTTATATTCATATTCGACGTCTTCCATAGGGCCAGTCGTAAAATTATTAGCAGTAGTTTTAACAAGAGCTTATTAAAATGCATTAAAAGGAATAAACTGTAAACTTTTGGATCTACATATAAAAATTTCTGCTTTTGATGTCAGTAGTATAAACTTCTCTATATAAGACTGCCTTGGATTTCTTAGGACATTATTCTGCTTTGTGATATTAGATCATGAATTCGCAAATAATGAGTTGCTTATGCAAGCACAAATTTTATGAAATTTGCACTGCTTTAGTATTAGTCATTTAATCCTCTTTCGACGATCAACTTAAAGTTCAAGCGCGCCACACAATAGGTATCATTTCGAACATGTTGAAAAAACGCGATGGTCGGGGTTTCGGGAGTGGCGTTCCGTCTAACAAGGTTGGTAAATTTTGCACTAACAAACATACATAGAAGCAAAAATTCATCGAAAATGGCGACGAAATATCGTCAGACGAGAGTGTTCATAGGTACATATAGCACATACTCAACTCAAGTTCTTTAGCGAATCTCCTGAACACCATTCTGATGATTTTTATGATTTGGAAGAGCAAGAAACGCCACATGAAAAACACGTTAGACTTACTAAACTAGCACTTGCTGTGGCTCAACAAGCAGGTTGTCTTTCTCTTTACCTTAATTTTTGTAGTTGATTCTGATGATGAGGATCCTGCAGCAACGTTGACTGTTCAGCTGCAGGAAGAGGCGCTTCAAGCGCGTGGAAAATTATTTTTTACTGTCGCTGAAAAGGTACACTGTAAACCTGTGATAGACCTCCCTAGTATAAACCCATTTGTTTAGAATCTGTCATTTGCCTAATTGGCCATAAAAAAGCTGTCACCTGTCTTTGTGTATCCTCAGACTGCAAATACATCTACTCCGGTGGGAAGGATTCCTCCATTATTAAATGTGCGTTGTCATTTTCACCAAATTTGTAATTCTATTAGGGAGTTTGAATGATTTTTCCAAGGTCAAAGTAATCAGGGGAGGTCGAAGGGGCTCTTCCTCATTTTACCACACAGGACCAATTCTGTCCATTTCAGTCTCGGATGACAGTAAATACTTAGCCACCGGAAGTGCAGATCATAGTATTATTATTTGGAATCCTAACTCCCTTGAAGTAATGTTTCGCCTTCAACGACACCGTTCTCCCGTTACCGTAAGTACGTTATGCTCTGTAAATTTAATTCCTGTTTTTTTTCTGCGGGAACAAAATTCCATCAATTATGCCCGTTAATTTGAAGGCTCTCAGTTTTAGACGTCAGTCCCATATGATGTTTTCCGGCGATCGTTTTGGGCGTGTTTGCGTTTGGAATCTGCCCCTAACCAATATTCTTCAGGATCAGGGGTAATTAATTCCTTCTTCAGTGTATTAGGTCGTTTTTAAGAGACTAAATCTGATGTTTCATTCACATTTTTAGTGCCGCAACAAAGATTGAGGTGCTGTCAATTTGTGGACTTTCTTCAGAGCGATGTGTTTCGGCATCGGGCTTCGGTGGAGCTGGAATCTGTCTCTGGAAGATTGAACAGGAAGTCTGTGTTCAATATAATGTCAAAAATCCTGCTGAGTAACCTCTATAATCTGTACCAAATCTTGGCTACCTTCAATGTCTAACGTTTTTGTTACTTTGTTCTAGAGTTTCCATTGAATGTATCTACGCGGTAAATGACGATCTTTATATTGGCGGTTCTGCTACGAAGTGAGTGGCATATTTGCATGCTTGTTTATTCCTTTATTCGCCATGTAGTCTTCTAACTGCAACTGAAATGCATACCAAAGAACGCAGAGCGTAGGTAGCCAGATGTATATTTGCCACTTTAGTCAGCTTAATCTATTAGGAATATTTTTCAGCAGTTTATTCATTCATAAGATTGAATTTGTGAAATTTATATATTGATATACGGCTTTCTACGGCCTCGATTTGGAGGGGAAAAAGTCTTTATCACTTGTTAAATCAGGCTCTTGGTTTTCACAATGCACTTTTATTTTCCTTCGCGCTTCCACTTTCTCTTGCTCGTTTATACGGCCGTTGCTTAAAGCGAACAAACCGTTCCTGCTTATGTGTCTGTTGGTGCATTCCTTCGACCCTTAAAAAATTTGCATTGCTGAATTGTTTTACGACTTTACCACATTGCAGGTGTGATACCACGTAAATTCGGAAAACCAAGCTTTTACTTTAAGTGTTCTGTCTATGCTTAGACCTGTATGAGTCTTTATTAGGAAAAAGATGCTTGATGCCAATTTTCGAAGCATCAACATGATTCGCAGATAGATTACTTATCTAAAATCTCTCATTTGTTTGTCTTCAAGTGAAAGCTTCTCCAGGTTTTCTACTTTGAATTCGTTTACCTCTGAAGTACAGCCGATCCAGATACCTTACCCTTTTGCATACCTTCCTTGATTTTCTCAATACTCAACTTTCTTACCGCCGCATTCGCCTTGGCTGTCGATATTTGGTAGTGCGAGTCTATAGATGATCCCCTGTTCGCGTCATTCATTGAGATTCCAGAACTCTGAGAATCTTTTAACTTCATTTAGACATTTGGCATGGCTTTCAGTACTTGTTTTCATTATCCTTTGTGTAAATTTTGCTTGATTTTCAACGCTTACTAATTATTTTGCACTATTAATTGCAGCACCCTGTACCTCTGGCACATGAGCCGCGGTAGTCCCACCTTTAAGGTTTCCCCTGCTCACCCCCCTACCTTCGGTGACCTTAACAGTGTGTCCTCTCGTCCTCCTCTGAATTGGGTTACCGCAGTAACAGGCCTTTTCAGTACCGATCTTCTGGCTTCGGCTTCCTCTTCCGGTCATGTTCAACTCTGGCGTTTGCACCTAGAGGGTGAAAAGGCTTTCTCATTTGGCGCCAGTAATGTGAATAAAGAAGAGGAAGACGGTGTGGAAGAGTTCAAGGTGAGGCAGTCTCGTTTAAGGATCCATCACGATTCGGCAAAACTTGAACGTATCTCGGGAGGAGAATTCCATTTGGTGAGATTGCTTTATTTTTCTTGTTAAAATTAATTGGAAGAAAAATGAATTCATCTTTACCTTTACTGGAAAGTCAAAACTGAACTGTTTGAACTGACTGTTTAGCTGGGGACTTCAAACGGTCGTAATGGGGCAATACAGAATAAGAGATCTCTGCAATTACTGATATATATTTATATATATACATATTCTGCTTTCCAATAGATTTGGATTCTTATAACTTTCACGTTTCACAACGGGAACTAAAAATTCTGAGACTTAGTTAGTTAAAGTCCTTGAATTATTCTAGATTTTGTTGAAACCTCTAATCATTAAAAGGTAGAGCGGCGTTTCGTTTCAATCATTTTTTTTTCCGACTTGGAGTACAGAAAGGCAATGTTTATGCTCCAATGGCAAAAAAGTTTATTAGATAAAGGATTGAAATAGCTGTCTTAATTACAGCAGTACCTGTAATTTTCTTGAAATTATGAATTTTTTTTTATCTTAAATACATAGGAAATGTCCATTGTCTTCATTTTCCAACTTTTTAGGCTGGAATAGTGAACAGTTTGGCTTTCTCCAATGATGGGAAATGGCTAATCGCTGGAATAGGTCAGGAACACCGTTTGGGTCGTTGGGAGGAAAGAAGAAAAGTCAGAGATGCCATTTGCCTTATCCCTATAAGTATTCCCTTTAAGTAAGCTCCTTCCTTAATTTACCATTAACGCGTTATAAGCAGAAGCTCATTTTCATTTCTTTTTCTAGGCAAGCTCCCGATGTCTGGATGTAGATTGACGGCTACTTCTTTGTAAAACTGTCTCTTAAATAGCTGTGTATATTACGTTTCGATTTTTTGCTGATTTAGTGGTGGTATCGCCCACGATCCTATTGTTCAGGGTGACTCTTCACTTTTCCTCTTTAACAAAGTTGCTTCTTGAATGCTCTTCGGCCTGCCCTAACCCCTCGAGTGGCAGTAATGTCTGCGACCTTAGTAAAAGCCTATAAATTTGGCATTGTATGTTGAAGGCGGGGTAGCTAGTAGATTAAGCAGACTCTTGGTGCTCGTTCCTCGTCTCAGTGGGATATTTCTTTTCTAAAGATTACCTCTTAAGTCCGTCATTTTCTCTGTTATTTACGGCGGTGGCATCGGTCACGCTCATTTATTACTCATTTAATTTGGTATGATGTTAACCGGACTGCTGGACAAGAGGCCAAGCCAATTATGTTGCCAAAATGAAGTTCCTGACAGTTCCTGGAGTTTACTGGCATCATGTTGAGAAGGCTGAATCGCTGCTCCGAGTTGGGGACTCGTGGTGGACTTGTCTGCCTCGGATTGTTCCGCTCAATGACGTTATGACATCAACATAGAAACTGAGGCAAATATCCAAGCCAGTTATCTTTCAACTTTCATTTTGAAGGGAAATGAGCCCTGATGATTGCATCTTAGAACTTCGAATTGAACCTTATCGTCCAGGTCGGTATCTAATCGTTGATGGTGATCATTTAGATAATCAGTCCTGACAGGTCTCTTATCATCTCAAAACAGGTACTTGGTTACGGTTCCTGGATGTTTAATTGCTAGTATACAAACAATTGCAGCTATTTAATGCATTAATACATCCAATGGGTCGAACTGATTCCAGGAAAGCGACCGCCTTCAAAGACGTTAAACTCCTCCAAACAATTAGAAGAGGGGCTAAGTGCGGAGAAATGAGCAGATCGTGATCTCTGCGATCCCGTCACTTCCTCTTGTGGATTTAAGTTGCCTCGCTATCGTTGTCTGACAAACGGTTCCCAATTACTGCCAAATGAGGAAGTCTATGACGATTTCATGAGCCTTCTATGAAAGCCTTGGTACAGCCTTCACTCGGGATGCTAAAGGAGAGTTTCACACTTTACCGAGTCTACCACCATGGTTACGAGAAGTCTTTCAAAGCATCCCCAGACTGCAGCCCTCTGACATCCACCTTCCAGGAGTAGTCGAAGCGGACAAGCGGATTTTCAAACACAATAACATTCAGGTTAATAAGAGGGCCGATCCCGTTCCCATCTCATTTCACCCATTCTATTAAAAGAGAAACAATGACTCCGGTTTATCTCATAGACTAGGCACAAATCTAGATTTAGATTTAGATTTCAGCTTAAAGCTAAACTACTTGGCAAAAAATGTACACAGGTGGCCCGTCACACGAAGCTAAAACGTAATCAGCATGATGTAAAAGCAAATAGCATTCATACCCTTTCGAATATGAAAATAGGAAATGTTCAGAACTTGGCTCATAGAAACCACCTGAAAAATCAACGTTTAGTGGAAGAACCTCATTTATTCAAGTATTTACAGACCAAGAGTCGATGGTTCATCTTTTGAAAGTTCTATTTGAGAGTAGACTAGAAGCAAAAATATTGAAATAACCACTTGGACTTACTCTGAATTGTTCTTCAATGCTAGATATTTCACTAATCAGATCTCTGATAGCAGAGGAGAAAACTTCAGTTGGAGTGACCGCAGGAGTGGTTTGAACGCGAATTACCACACGATGTTCCAAAGGATGGGGAATTTTATAGCCCGCAAACAGCACCCGGGGATCCTTTAAAAGCTGACTACAAAAAGAACAAATAAAAGCCTAAAATGGATGGAGCTTACCGTGTAATCATATTACCAAGGGTGTGATCTTCGCGATTGAGTGTAAAAATGGCGGCATTTGGAACATGAGTATCTTTTTCAATAAATATTCTTCAAAGCGTTACGCAAATAATAAAACAGCCTACTTCTTCTCCCCTTCAATAAGGAGAAAGGACTCGAATGATGCGGGAGCATTCATCGCGGTGACGAACGACAAGTAAGT
Source organism: Moniezia expansa (assembly GCA_019097775.1). Lineage (NCBI taxonomy): Eukaryota > Metazoa > Platyhelminthes > Cestoda > Cyclophyllidea > Anoplocephalidae > Moniezia > Moniezia expansa. Next base: position 2,808,603 of record JADFDV010000093.1, read on the forward strand.
GAGAGGTGAATATGTATTGTCAGCAGAGTCCGCAGGGTAAAAGCAAAATTCAAAGGCTTTTGGTTTGGCATAAAAAATCTGAAAAAACTAGATTTAGTTAAAAGTACAAAAAATTATAATATTTAAAACCAGGAATACAAAAATTAAAATTATTTTTTCAAAAAAATTGCTGGGTTTGGAAATTACTTAAATTTGGGACAATAGGTATATTGACGTGTTCGAATTCTTGATGTACCGAGGTTGTTCTGAGAGCGTCATTAGACGATTGTTTCAATGCCGCCTGGGAGTGGTTCCGCCCGTAGACGTTTATTGAGCTACCCGCTTCTACTGTCCAAGTGTTCTAAGGAATCGAGATCTTACGCCAATTGTATAATTCAGCAAGCAGAAGTGAAGCACGCCACTTGTGAGAGAGAGTTCATCGATTTGATTGGCTGCCTTCGTAAAGCGTCAGTTGGCTTCAAAACGAAAGTATGAGCCGAAATCCTGAAGGACCATCGCACGTGAGTCTTTTTCCCATCCCACCCTGGGATCTCATCGACCAATACACCGACTCCGCTGTTGCCCAAAATACTGCCCCTCAGCCTCCGCAAATCCCCTTCTCCACTACATATCAGGTTTTCGGCATTCGATACAACACTGATGATCCAATTCTAAGACCTCTAGAATCGTTCGGACTTCGTCGAATATACCAACAGGTGCCTGTCTTTGTCGGATATTTTTCTATATGTTTGCAATACTATCGTTTAAATGTTTCCCATTTAGAACAGTGGTCGTAAGGCTGAGTTGAAGAAGCTCAATTTCTCAATCCTCGTCAATTACCTCGATCTGCTTGATATTTTAACTCGTGATCCGAATTCGCGTAAACGCAAAGACAAGCTAGACCACATCGGTGAGCTTTTCATAAACATGCACCATCTGTTGAACGAATACCGCCCTCACCAAGCTAGGGATCTGCTGCGCGAGATGCTTACTTATCAAGTTAGTCCATATTTCGTCTGATTACTTACTCGTTCAGGTCAAAATCGCTAGCGAAACTGTGCATCTTTGTGAACAATACTTGGCGCGAACGAATGAAACCCTCTCTGCCGCTGCACAGGCTATTGCCCCGACTTCTTTTCCCCCAAATTGTACTTCCTCTCCTTCTCCCGTTACCTTTGAAGATCTTGGTCCTGAACTGGACTGCCTTCTTACTGGTATTCAGAACGACATGAAGAGCGACAACTCACTGGCCCGCTCAAATGTGGCAAATGAACACTTCGGTGACGTGTCAATTGAACCTTCGGAGCCCACGCTCTTATCTATACCCGCCACTGAACCCCCCAATGATCAGTTGGTGTTACCATCTTCTATTGACTCTGCTGTTTGGAATTTCCTTCACAAAAATACTTAGTATAGCTTTGGCAAATACCCGAATAAATATTTCTATTGTAGAGGTGCGTAACTAACGTGCTCCGAGTATTAACTGGGCGCGTTAATACATTAGCGGTTGAGATGGAACGAAATCCCCTCTAGCCAGCATTTTCAGGTCGCTCGATAATACGGAATTGCTGATACTAATGGGGCTATAGTCCAAAAGCATGATGTTTATTCAAATCGACAAATCGGAGGGTGTTAAAAACAGGAGAAATCGGAGGTCGAACCGGAAACGCAAAAAACTGCTGCGTATAAGTAACGGCGTTATCAGGAACTGGGTCATCCAAGACTATTTAGTGGCCGAAATGACCATCTAATGTGGTCAGACGCTGATTTAACAAAGCCGACAGAGGTGCAAAGTTCACAAGGGGACATAGAGATGCGACCTGCCTCGGTGTCACCATCGGGATGATCCTAAAACTGGGTAAAAGGTAAATTGTCCGATATAGGTTCTCACCGCTTCCCACTCTTAGTCGTTCAAGGCTGTAGGATTGCTGATCGTCCCGGAGTGCATCTTTTTGCGGCGCCCTGAGGGTAGTAACTGTTGGATATTGTTGAAACATTTTGGTCTCCGTGCTGGATATCCGGCATTTAACAAATGTAGATTGCTCCAGAAAAATACATGGCTAAAAGTCTGCCTTGTTTTAGATCATTTTAAGGCCGATAAGTTCAAAAGTGAGGAATGGTCGTGATAGCTTGTGTCTATGGTGAGGTAGAAACTGGATGATTCAAACTCATGAGCTCAAGAGCGGGTTGGTCTCCAGACACAACGCACCTGATTGAATAACAGTCAAAAAACGGCTGTGTTGATTGGCGATAAAGTCCTCACGGGCTGGATCGGATCTGTTGAACAAAACAATACTAACAGGAAGCGCCAATTCGACGATGACAAATGGGCTGCAGAGCACAAGTTTCTTCCGAAACTTTCCCCCGTACTGCAGAAGATAAGACTTAATTCAACGCTTTTCTCTTAATTTCTTCTCAATAGGCAACAAGACCATACGTACTGTAAAAGCAGGCATAGTTTAAAGTTCATATCTCCCCTTCACTTCGATTTTAAGTTTCGCAGCAATTCCTGAATGTGTATATATATATATTACATTGAATAAAGCTGTACTAACTCCATGTATGTCTTTAGGGAAATGGTCAAGATTTTCAATGGCACATTTTCTACAGTAGCGCTTGCCATAGTAGAAGGAACATTCCTGTAAATAAGTTCCAAATTAGCTGAACTCACCGGCGATACGCAGACGCTAGCACCACATACGCAACAATCAGCTCCTATAATGATGCCCCCAGAACCACCGTCGACGAAAGGATCACGCATGATGTAAGCCTCTTCAAGAAGGCTAAAAGTGTCTCTTAAAAGGGTGACTTACTTAATATCTTGCTTAAAGTGGCGAGGCCTGGCGCCCTTGTCATTATAAGTCACGCTAAAGTGGCAACAAGCGCATTTGAAAACGCCCTCCTTTGGGGGGATGGCTCTTCTCATAGTTTGTGACCAAAGTGAGTGAATAACGTAAGAGCCTGAAATGGACCCAAGGTTAAACCTTGAAGATATGACGAATGGAGGTCTGGGTCCAATAGACAATGGAAGTTTCAAGTTTGGAGACCATTGAAAAGTTTGCAAACATTTCTCAAAACACAGAATAACTTTTATATTTATTTTTCACAAAAGCTTGCAATTGACGATTTGTAATCGCAAATACATGCGTAAACACTTTGTTCGGACTCCACGAGAATCAGCAACAATGTAACATGTTGAGGAAAAATATTTTCTGAAATTCAAGCACCGACCCGACGTGGTTATGCTAGCTATCATGATAGAGCGATGGTGTGGAAGGATTCCCCGAGGACTTTTTATATATGTTTGCCAAGAGCTGAATCTATTTGCATTTAGTTTCGAACTTTGACCCATGCGCTCAATGGGGCCTAAGTATACGAGACTCCCTCAAGTGAAGTTGTGGCTCCCTGGAGCACAGAGTAGGAAGGCGACATTCCTTAGCTCTTACAGTTGTGGTAATGCTAAACCACTATTTCGTGTAGCCAGCCATGTGTAATGACTTACTCTCCACAACAGTTCTAGAAGCGATAACATAATCACTTACGTCCGTCAAAATAATCATTCAGTTATATTCAATGGCGAGAGAAATATTTAATCTCAAATGTAATATTTTCTAGCCTTTACAAGTTGGACATTGGGACAGTATTGGCAGGTGGCCTCCTACTTTTGTGATTGCCTCTTGTGGGGATTCAACCATTACACATGGTCCCATTGAGCGCATGGGTCAAAGTTCGAAACTAAATGCAAATAGATTCAGCTCTTGGCAAACATATATAAAAAGTCCTCGGGGAATCCTTCCACACCATCGCTCTATCATGATAGCTAGCATAACCACGTCGGGTCGGTGCTTGAATTTCAGAAAATATTTTTCCTCAACATGTTACATTGTTGCTGATTCTCGTGGAGTCCGAACAAAGTGTTTACGCATGTATTTGCGATTACAAATCGTCAATTGCAAGCTTTTGTGAAAAATAAATATAAAAGTTATTCTGTGTTTTGAGAAATGTTTGCAAACTTTTCAATGGTCTCCAAACTTGAAACTTCCATTGTCTATTGGACCCAGACCTCCATTCGTCATATCTTCAAGGTTTAACCTTGGGTCCATTTCAGGCTCTTACGTTATTCACTCACTTTGGTCACAAACTATGAGAAGAGCCATCCCCCCAAAGGAGGGCGTTTTCAAATGCGCTTGTTGCCACTTTAGCGTGACTTATAATGACAAGGGCGCCAGGCCTCGCCACTTTAAGCAAGATATTAAGTAAGTCACCCTTTTAAGAGACACTTTTAGCCTTCTTGAAGAGGCTTACATCATGCGTGATCCTTTCGTCGACGGTGGTTCTGGGGGCATCATTATAGGAGCTGATTGTTGCGTATGTGGTGCTAGCGTCTGCGTATCGCCGGTGAGTTCAGCTAATTTGGAACTTATTTACAGGAATGTTCCTTCTACTATGGCAAGCGCTACTGTAGAAAATGTGCCATTGAAAATCTTGACCATTTCCCTAAAGACATACATGGAGTTAGTACAGCTTTATTCAATGTAATATATATATATACACATTCAGGAATTGCTGCGAAACTTAAAATCGAAGTGAAGGGGAGATATGAACTTTAAACTATGCCTGCTTTTACAGTACGTATGGTCTTGTTGCCTATTGAGAAGAAATTAAGAGAAAAGCGTTGAATTAAGTCTTATCTTCTGCAGTACGGGGGAAAGTTTCGGAAGAAACTTGTGCTCTGCAGCCCATTTGTCATCGTCGAATTGGCGCTTCCTGTTAGTATTGTTTTGTTCAACAGATCCGATCCAGCCCGTGAGGACTTTATCGCCAATCAACACAGCCGTTTTTTGACTGTTATTCAATCAGGTGCGTTGTGTCTGGAGACCAACCCGCTCTTGAGCTCATGAGTTTGAATCATCCAGTTTCTACCTCACCATAGACACAAGCTATCACGACCATTCCTCACTTTTGAACTTATCGGCCTTAAAATGATCTAAAACAAGGCAGACTTTTAGCCATGTATTTTTCTGGAGCAATCTACATTTGTTAAATGCCGGATATCCAGCACGGAGACCAAAATGTTTCAACAATATCCAACAGTTACTACCCTCAGGGCGCCGCAAAAAGATGCACTCCGGGACGATCAGCAATCCTACAGCCTTGAACGACTAAGAGTGGGAAGCGGTGAGAACCTATATCGGACAATTTACCTTTTACCCAGTTTTAGGATCATCCCGATGGTGACACCGAGGCAGGTCGCATCTCTATGTCCCCTTGTGAACTTTGCACCTCTGTCGGCTTTGTTAAATCAGCGTCTGACCACATTAGATGGTCATTTCGGCCACTAAATAGTCTTGGATGACCCAGTTCCTGATAACGCCGTTACTTATACGCAGCAGTTTTTTGCGTTTCCGGTTCGACCTCCGATTTCTCCTGTTTTTAACACCCTCCGATTTGTCGATTTGAATAAACATCATGCTTTTGGACTATAGCCCCATTAGTATCAGCAATTCCGTATTATCGAGCGACCTGAAAATGCTGGCTAGAGGGGATTTCGTTCCATCTCAACCGCTAATGTATTAACGCGCCCAGTTAATACTCGGAGCACGTTAGTTACGCACCTCTACAATAGAAATATTTATTCGGGTATTTGCCAAAGCTATACTAAGTATTTTTGTGAAGGAAATTCCAAACAGCAGAGTCAATAGAAGATGGTAACACCAACTGATCATTGGGGGGTTCAGTGGCGGGTATAGATAAGAGCGTGGGCTCCGAAGGTTCAATTGACACGTCACCGAAGTGTTCATTTGCCACATTTGAGCGGGCCAGTGAGTTGTCGCTCTTCATGTCGTTCTGAATACCAGTAAGAAGGCAGTCCAGTTCAGGACCAAGATCTTCAAAGTTAACGGAATATGAGGAGGTAAAGCAGAAGCGTATGAAACTGGGGTAGTGCCTGTTAATGCTCCAGAAAATGTTTAATTACCTACGTATAGGGATTAGGAAGAAGGCCAAAGAAACGTGAAAGGGTCATGCGATAGAACTTCATCGGAAGAAAAAAAGGATTTCGTATAGACGTTATATCGGAATTAAGAGAACATTAACTGAATCTCGATGAGAAATTGCAGAATTTACTGTTGTGATTACGAAATAATCACCTTGAGCAGTGGCCTTAAACATAATGAAACCAGCGAAAGCTATTCGAATCAAATCGAAGGCATTTCCGGCGTTAGTCCAGTAACGTGTATAAATTAGGTACAGAGCAAACGACCCAACCACTACGGATGAAGCGATAGTGAGCGACTTCAGATAAAACCAGGATACGAGAAAGAAAAGCATGTCTTAGGTACAACAACACTCCAAGGAAGATTCGACCTGCAGCATCGATCGCAAAAACAACCCATTCGTCGTCAATTCCCTTTGACGATTCAGGCTCACACAATAACTACTAAACAAAGCGAAGCAGATAGCAAGGCGGGACACGCAGTGTTTCTGAATTTTAATGAGGAGATTAGAAGACCATACAACTCTGCTGATTTCGTTCGAATACGCATCCGCGGCCCTCGTTCAGTTCCTAGATCGATCGCCTTTCATCACAAGTGGCTCGAATGCAGCAGACTAAATTGGACTCAAGTCAACAAGCTAGTTAAATATTTCCAAATCACCAAACTACGGCCACCCATGGTTCACCCGGACGAAAAGTTCACCCAGGTTTTCTACTGAATGAGAAAGTCTATATTAGGGAAAATTCATCGAAAATTATCGGTGAATCAGCCATGACGAGTGGAAGTAGTAATCTGGTAGACACCTGATTGAGTTGCCTAGCCGATAAAGTAATCAGTTAACCTCGGAGTCGATCTTCAACAACTTATTCGCCAACGTCAACCAGAAACGATAGTTGGCCTTCTCGGGCTCCGTGTCCCAGTAGAAGTGACCCGCCAGATTCCGCGCTTCGTTGTAGCAGTGAAAATGTTCGAGCTTAAGATCCGCTTTGTACTAAAAGGTAATACAGAAACGATACTAAGCTTTAGAAAAGTGCCAAGGCTTTTAATTAAAGTTTAAAATGAGGGCATGTTGCCTACTGATTTCACTATTTTCATCGGCTAAAGATGAAGTTCTCAAAGCTTTTCAGATAAAATAGGCCGTCAGCATCGCAACTGTACTGCAGTGCTTAAAATACCAAGGCATCTGTGTCTTTCAAGACTCTCGAAGAGACTCATGAAAAAAGACGGGCCTCCATCAAGACGTTTGCTGATCTGATGAGCTATTAGCTGGCATCGAACACTGGATCATTCATAAAAGAATCGCGTTATAAATGTGCTTATAGAAAATACAGATTCTCCTTCAAACACGAAACCACGGACGATAAGTGAAGCGTTGTTGTCAATCCTCGTGAAAATGGGATCCCACCATCAGAAAAAAAACGCTTATTAAACCTAAAGCGTCAGCGTGATTTACGAGAGCACTGTTTGCTACATAAATCCAAATAGTAACAATAAAATAAAGTAGATGAGATTGAACTCATCTCCTGAAATATGACGATAATGGCAGAAACCTACAGGATCATGCGAAACAAGTGTTCCGACACCCAAAATAGGGGGATCCATCTCGAAACACTTGAGAAAATTGGCTATCCTCTCTGGCGTGTCCAGTGGGTGGTCGGGAAAATCTGGCTAAAAATGATAATATAGCACAGTAAGATCTACCGTCGTGTGAGGTTCATATTCTCTAGTCTCCTGCGCAGAGTAAATAAGCTTCTGTTTCAAGTGGCAAACTGTAAGACCCCCTTACTCTATTCTGAAGGCAGGCTAGTCCTTTGCCAATAGCCAAGTGTTTAGTTTTGCCTCTATCGGAGAGAGCGAGACAGCCCAGCACAAATTAGGGCCATTTTTGAGGGGTCTAATCAAAGCAGGGTAATCCATTTGCCCAACTACAAGCAGCCAAAGGTCCGCTGCAAGTATCAAAGTTAGAAGCTACTAAATATCCATTAAGATGCTCGAACACGCAGCGCCCAGTACTGACAACAAGCTGAAAATTTACACGACAGCTACTCAAAATTGAGCAGCTCGCGCTAAAAAACCAAAGTTGTGACGAAACAACTGAGAGCGACTACCAGTGCTGGTGAAAGGAAAAGAGTCTGAAGAGGGTATGCACATGATTGCATCTTCATTTACAGATATCACATGGTGCCTTCTTAAGCCTTGGTCGGACTTTATAGAAATATAGTATGGGATTAGTTACACAGAGCCCACAGAATTTGCATTGGTGAGGACTTAGAACAAAACTTGTTGCGGATAAACGACTTCAAAGTGAAGAATTAGCCTTCTTCAGTTTCTATACAAAGAAAGTTATTTTCGGTTGGGATAGAAATCCTAAATTTGGAAAAGTCAAAGAGAAAAAAATTCCATAAATCTATCCTCGAGAACTTTCGGAATTCAAAATTCACCTAAACTAGAATTTTGAGCTGTTTACTTCCGTCGAGATGTGTGAAAAATGGACAATTGTTCAAGCCAGCAAGCCAGTCTTCAATGAAATATGAAAAAAAAAAACCATTTTAATGAAGGTCACCTTTCGTACCATGCCTTTTTAACCATTAGAAGTCCCCAGATAAGTCGTCAGTGTTCATTGTTTTTCGCAAAGTCTGTTTGTCATTTTTTTCGCTAAGAGCCAGAAGAGATGAATAGCAATAGGACTGCTCAACAAGACGTTGATGAAGCCATTTTTCCGAATGTATTCAAAGTAATTATTTGTTTTCGAACCGACCGCATCAAGCAATGTACTCCCTCCCCTAAAACTGATATTCCTCAACTCTTAGAATCTGTTAACTTCAAACGTCTAGAATCAAATGTGGACAAATAACCTTCCTATTTTAGATACAATTTCCTGCTGAGTGACACTAAGCCTTCATTCATGTGATTTCATGCGCTTTTTATAGCAGTCTTGTATATGTGGATGTTGACAGAGTTCTTTGTGCTGTCCAGAGTGGCCTAGGTAACATAAATAAGGTCTTAGAAACACAGCGGCCCCAGGATCGCCCTCACTGAACCGGAGTGGCCAGATTTCTTCCACGAATTTCTGAAACAGGATTTGCCAAGCCCATGTCTCTTCTGTTTCTCAAGTAGCGGACTACTGTTCTAGTTGCGCTTTTAACGGCAATAAGATGTCCGAGTCTACAGCATGTGACGCAGTGGCTGAGAGACCGAGAAATTAAACTGAGTCGAAGAACAATGGTAAAATTGAAAAAAAGAGCGCTAAAAGCAGGGCTGGATCAGACAGACACAAGTTTATGGTGAAAGAAAGCGTACCAATCATAACAGTGAATACCCTAATGGGAGGATCATTTACATCATTAACCTTGAAAAAATAAACAGGACAATAAGGACAGGTGGATAAAATCAACTTACAAGAACATGAAAGCGTGCTTTACTGTCGGTAAGGGCGAAAACACCACCAAGAGCAACGGAATTAGGTAACGTCCCGAATCTCGCAGTAAGAACCTCGCGCAGAAACGTGTAAGCAGCACCATCCTTCAACCGACCCGATAGGGTTGCCTCTATTACCTTAAAATTTAAATTGCGTCGGCATTATCGAGTTAGCAGAAAAATGTTACAGGAATGCTAAAAAAAATTCTCACGGGTCCAGAAAGGCCCTCTGTAGAAAGGAGATGGGCCAAAAGAGCGAAATTATTATCCGTCGCCTTGATAACCGTCGGCTTGCAGGTCTACATAAGTGAAATGACCACGTTAACCCCTGAAAAGCAGATCATGTCACTAAGTCAAAGTTTCAGACTTATTGGTAAAACCGTAGCTAGTTACATGACGAATGGGTCACATTTAATTTGCATTAGAAGTAATCGAAAAAGTGACAAATATTCATGTACTCAAAGCAAACGTCGCATGCGATAACCTAAAGTGGAAATTATTACTCTGATTTGTGAGACTCCTATCCTTCCATAAAAAAGTTAGACAACTGCTGACACACCTTGTCGTTGTACACGCCATGGAGAGTTGAATTTGAGTTAATTTTCCCACATGAAAAGTCAACCATTGCAGCCATCTAATTGGAGACAATGATTTATAGCGGCAGCGCTTGAACCTTTCGAGAAAACAAAAAAATATACTTGCTTCACAGTTTTTGTTTAACGTGAAAAATGGCCCAGCTCCAGCTCCGATTATCTGGCCTTCAGTGAGGTTTGATAATTCCGCAACTTGATCGAAGCTGTATCTCTACGGAGGTAAGAAACAAATAGGATTACTTTGCTTTTATCAGCATTTGGGAGTAGATATTTCATACTGCCCACGTCACACACAACATTGTCCCCAGAAAGGCCTGAATTTTTCGTAAAGATTTCAGTAAAATTTACCTGGGCGCAGAAGTCCAAAGGGTGCTTTTCTAAGATCTGGACAATCAACAATGTCAACCTCCACCTCCCTAAAGTAGTCTTTTAAACCATTTCGAAGAACTAAACAATAATGCACAACAAGCAAACAAAACCTCCTGCAACTTCCTCCATCGATACAATAAGAGTATCATAATGCGACGCCTTACTCAAATTCATCATGACTAAATCATCACAAAAGTAATGGAAGTTTACTGTGTAATATCCGATTCAAGCAGGAGATGGCCGCCCAACCCCAACTAAGTAGGGCCAAATAAGGCTAGATTATATCCTTTAAAACGAGAGGAGAATAATGGACCGATTAAAATGATTCTTAAAGTTCGGGATGTTAGTATATCAATTTCTCAACACTTTATCCGACAAATATCTACCTGTGTACATATTGCCGACATTTCGTTTTAATTTCGTATACGAAATGGTTCACTTAATGGTATTCTTATTGAGCAAGTGGTATTATGCTATACTGCACTATTTATGTAACTTAGATCATTTTAAATTAAAAAAGGCAAGATGAAGTAATTTTACTAGGTCAAGGCCCATGCATTTGATCATGTTTATAGAGTGTACGTTAATTGTGTTTTCTACCAAATTAATAAAATGATTCGATTGCTTGGACTCAGTAATCGAAGACTTCGCATTACACAGTGATTTAATTTTTTTAAGCTGCTGCAGCATTTCGAATAAGTGCACAAATCAACACACAGTTGGTCAAAACTTTTTCTTGTGTTAGAGCATAATAGCTAACTATGAGGACAAATAATGAAATACGAAGAAATGCTTAATGCCCTTTGATTCTAATAGCTAGCAAGCAGCCATTCGATTAAAATTTTTTTGCCCACTTGTACTACTAAACATAAATATACTGAAAAGGAAAAGGTGCAAAAGGCGGTTGCACTCCAGATTTACTGAGTGCCCTTTTACCAGTGTTACCAGTTTTAAGTATACATTATTTTCCATATAGCCTCTAGATGGCGTTTTCAAACTGCAATACATTCATCTTGGAATGTAATAGAAAATGTTTGCAGAGATAGATAGGTCTGATGAAGAATTAGCCTCGCCTATAGCGAAAGTGCTTTATTGAAAGGCCATGAATATTATTTATTTATTAGAATTTTTCCATATTTAATTTCAAAATGATTCGCGTAGACAAATTTGCTTTATGAATTCATTATGCAGCAATACGGATACTGTTTAATTATCAGTTTCCGTTTTGCCAATTCACTAAAAAGAGCTTAAAATTTAAATACCTAGATTTAATGTAAATACATCCAAGCCAAACTGTGAAAGGTACTTCCTAAGTCTTGGAAAGAGAAAAGTATTGTAATTTGCCTTGAACAAGGATATGCCATCTAAACCAGTCCTTTAATTACTGGTTATTCAATTGGTGGGCGCTTCAGTCTGTGGAGGTGGCGACGTGCTTTAAACATTACAATTGCTGTACTATTAAAATACGGATGAAACAATGAAAGAAATGGTCGAAGTTGTATAAAAGGAAAGGGTCGTTCCGCTAATATTTTTAAAAAGATAGAACTTACCAAAATGCTTATATGACTAGGCGTATCACCTCCGATTTTTTATTTGTCAACATAACCGAATGTGGCGATTCCATTTACTGACCAAATTTTTATAGTGAGTATGGCAGAAAATTAAAATGAGATATGTGATATTTCAATTAATTAGCTGAAATTTAAGCATGAAATGCATTCTTGATAATTCCAAAATAGCTCTAAAAATGAAATTATGAGCAAAAAATATTAAAACATTATAAGTAAATATTAACATAAAATTATGTTTATTTGAATCAGCTATCTGATTGCACTCCTGAGCCCAGAATCGCTTTTAAAGTATTGGTGATTTGGGCGATAGTGTTTGCCATGCTACCTTTTGCTAGTTAATTGCTCAAATTTTCTTATTTTCGTAAATTTTGTACAGCTCATTCAACTAGGCATTAAGAGGAACCTAATTGTTGTGTTTTTACTATATGTTATAAAAAAGTTGTTAATCCCCTATTTTCAACAAAATAGTTAACTTTTTGGCCACATTTATCACTGCTTTTTTAGATGGCATCGACTTTCCTATTTTTAACAATCACTGGTTCAGCATCGTCACTTTTCCGCCATTGGGCTTTAGTGGTTGTCCTGTCCTCTCTTCTTTCGGTTTTAAACCAGAAACATATTTTGGTGAACGCTGAACCCTTAATGGTTCTTCACGCTCTCCCTAAAACATTCAATACCGATTCATCTGTCGAGTCCACTGCGACAAATCAAATCACCTTAACACAACTGCATAATCTTACCTTCAAACCTGACCCCCTAGCATCTGTTCCATTAAGAAATGTACGTTTCGCATTTAAATTGCCAGAGTCTGCTACACATTTTGACGGTATCTGTTTACTATTCGTTAGCTGTCGAATGTAGCTGATGCTGAAGCCCTTCTCACGATCAATTCTCCTAGTGATTCAGCCTCTGAAAGTTTTTTAATCAAAGTCATCAATTCCTCCCCTTCTAAACATCACAACCTTGGTGAGAGTAAGTTACTTTTGTTAAAAGTTGCTAACTTTACTCCGTTTTAACGCCACAGCTTTCTTAAAATACAGCTAGTGTAACTTTGCATAAAAGCGAGTTATTGTTGCACGTAAAATGGCTTAACACAGAAAATGGTTCTCTCAATGCATGCTTTTTGAGCATTCATTAGTCGGCCCCTTTAGAAGCCTTTCATTCTATGGCAGGGTTATGCCTACAGTACAATTTTTTACGATGGTTATTTTACCTTTTTTTGTTGTCAGCAGTATTATTCTCCTTCTTGGGGGTAACCCTAACCAATCTCTGCGCCGTGACAGGATTCATTTGCATTCCAATCAAACGTTCGAAACATTTTCCATTTATCCTCAGCTTTATGATGTCTCTGGCGGTTAGCGCTCTCCTTACCACGTCCATTCTCGTTCTAGTTCCTGAGGTAGGCCAGCCCACTCTCTTAATAAGAAAATAGACCATCCTATTCACTTACTCCTGTGGCTTATGTTATTTCAGTCAATGCGGATGGTTTTTATGCCACTGGAATTTGGAGGACAAGGTCGAACATACCTCTATAAAATGGGCTGCATTCTAGCTGGCGTGTTCTTCTTTTTCAATCTGGAGTATTTTCTCCTTATTCTACCTCGACTGTTGAAGGTAAACTAATCACCTTTGTCAACTGATTTCGAGTACTTAGGCAAGTTGAACGGACATCTTAACTTCTCTTTTAGTGGGACTCTTCTTCAGATTGCAAAATCAAATCAATTGATGCGAAAAATGGGGATTCTAAAAACGAAGATTCTAATGTCAGTATTAAACCCAAGGAACCTCACATAACGTCAAATTGGCATTAAAAAACTTGTTGTTCTCGTTTCATCTAGCCTAAAATATCAGTAGAGGGGAACGCGGTCATAGAAGACGGTGAATCTTCATCAAGTATCTCTATATCACGAATATCCGTTACTTCCTTACGTTCACGACGAGGCCGTTGTGTTCTCAGTTTCTCCCGGAAAAAGTTTGCACAGATTGCCCCCGTTGCTTGGATGATTCTCTTTGGTGATAGTTTCCATAATCTCATGGACGGTATGACCATTGCTGTTGGCTTCACTGAAAGTCCCACAATCGGTATTGCTCTCACTCTCAGCATTCTTTTTGAAGAACTCCCCCACGAACTAGGTTAGTGAATGAATTCACGAACATTTTGTTCATTTTTGGAACCTCTTGTTCATTTTTGTTGTCAATTACCCTCAGGTGACTTTGCTATTCTGATCTCCTCTGGATTCTCTGTGAAATCAGCCATCGTAGCCAATTTCCTCTCTGCCTGTTCGGCCTATATTGGCCTTGTTGTCGGTCTCATTATTGGAGAGATTGCCGCAGGATCTCTTTATGTCTTTGCAATATGCGGTGGATTCTTTCTCTACATTAGTTTATCCGATATGGTAAGATGAGCAAGTAATGATAGTCCACCGACTTAGTTTATTTACTTGTGAACATTCAGAATAATAATATCAGTTCATTTTGTCAAGGTAGGTCAATTGTTCTGCTGTTTAGCCTTTCTGCGCTCAAAAAGTTTTATATTACATAGGTTGGCATTCATATTTCACAAAAGCGATTGAAGCAATTTAATTAGATGATTCCACTTAAATTACGATAAAAAGTAGTAACGTCGAATATAGGAACTTTTAGCTTAAAGGATGATCTGAACGATCATATAGTATGTAAGTCGAAGGTGAATCCGTATGCATATAAAGGTGCAGCCTGATTGCCGTTAGATATGGTTTTGAATGAGGATTTTCTTGCCTTCTAGTTGCCAGAATTGCGTGAAGCCTTGGAGGAGAAGGAAAGGAAATGTGAGAGCTCGACTTTTCTCTTTCTCATTCAAATTGTGGGGCTGTTGACGGGATTTGGATGCGTGTTGGGTGTCACCATCGCCAGTGATTATATTGTCTTTTAGCATTGTCAATGACTGGTCCTTTTTCAATTTCTACTTTCACAGTCTTGAGTTTTTGGATTTTTCACTTAAATAAATATTTTACTTCTTGTAGTCGTAGTTTTCAGCCTATTTTCGCCATCATTTGAAGATCACATGTTAAACCTGTTCAATCATACTGTTGGGATAGCTTCTTACTAATGATCAAAGGTAATATCTAATCAGATTGGCCCTTTATTAGGTTGAATTTGCCTTGGAAATCCTGAAGTGTTTTTTGTTGCTTCTCAAAATTCCTTTATTCAAGGGATAATGGAATTGAGACACTCAATATTTAGGGTATCAGAGAAAAAGGTTTTAGAATCTGAAGAATTTTAACCATGATATTCATTATAAATTGAGAAACGTTCTAGTTTGCAACAATTTTTGAATGTTGACCCTCAGCATCTCATAGTCTCAGGTATTTTCATGTTACAGATCAGTTAGAGTTGTAACAGTAGTCTCGTGGTGGCGATTGGACTTGATTCTGGGTACCCAGATGGTTGTCAGAATCGCTAGCAGCTTGAAAGCAGACGAAAGTCGTCTTTCCTTCAAATTAGTATACAAGGCACCTTTTTGCTGTAAAAAACCACTTAAAAAAGGAATTTAATGTCACCACAATCAGCACAATGCTTCGCAGCACACTACTTTATTTTATCATAGATTTTAACCGGACAACGTGAAAGCATAATCCTCTCTGCTTGTGAGTACCATCCGTGTTCGTTTCTCTTTCTTTGTTGGTTAAATTAGCCAATAGTTCCGTTAATCATTTTCAGATGCATTCTTTACCACTTAGAACACGTGCATTTTACGTAACCTGAAACTCCAGCTCCCACACTTTGTTCGAGTTACCGAACAAGTAAATCCATGTTACAACTACTCATGAGATTGTGGGAATAGAATCAGTTCCATTATACGTATTTGACCAAAAACATTCTAAGCTCCTGATTAAATGGCCACCCACAACAGTTTTTTGACACAGTACTGGTGATTGGATAGAGCTTGGCCCACGAATGAGGGCCTTAGAAAGGAACGGTCGCTGATATTACCTCTTGCAAAAACCAATGTAAGCTGGTAATGCCTCTACGCCTTTCCAAAAAAAAGAATCTGAATGATTTTAAACGTAGGAAACCGTCCACGTAACTTAATGAATCACATCACCAAATGGCTTGAATTCGGGGCCAACTAGAGCTTGTCTAGTGATCAAAATGACCATCCATAGTGTAGGAATTAAAAAGGTTGTTGAGATAGAGAAAGCTAATCGATCAAAGAGGGCGGCTATCACCTAAATATGAGATTCAGGGCAATGGAATAGCGACATTGCCTTATGCTTTGTCTTCGTTGTCGTTATAGCTATCTAGTAAAGATTTCCATACAAAGTGGAGCGTTTATAAATGTGTCCAATAGTTGTATTCTTTAACAACTGGGCACTATAAATATTTCAGTACTTTTGTCGAAATAGCCATAAAATTTCTTTGCATTCTGTTCAGTCGTGTCAGCATTAAGTTAATAATTAATTGATAAGTGATTGAATCACTGATGAAATTATACTCAATACAAGCGGGTTACAGAGAGCCTTTGTTGCAGAAATTAGCAAAACAAATTTGATTAATTCAGAAACTTTTGAAATACTCGAAGGGGATGCGAACGGCAACGGATAATGCTATATCCAAATGACACAGGCATCTCTGGACCCCAGCTGACAGTAAGAAAAAGCTTGAAGACCGATTGTTCAAGAAGACGGTTCTTCAGGGTACCAGTAGACGGTGGTTAACAAATATTCGGGGCCGAACGCTTTATATCAGGGGTCCCTATATATGGGGCTTGTTGAAACAAGATATGATAAGGACCCAGGTAGTTTGACTCGATGTTACTGGACAGTACCGTTGAGAATAGCAACACAAAACTGCATAGATCATCTTCCAGAAGTGAACTTTGTTATTTCAGACACAGAAATATTTGGGCTGGACCAGTGGTGCTTTGCCATAGGTCCGCGTTTGAATGGAAGGTCAAAGTAGTCATGGAATTCTGAAGAACATTTTTTTCCAAAGGAGAAACTCGAATTCCCCGTATGTTTTATTGGTAAATAACGCTAATATCAATTCTTCACTTCAAACTGAGCCTCTTTTATGCCACAGCATTGGCATTGATTGAAAACTGCAAAAAATTTTACTTCGCTAAGAATTTTTTTCTACTTCCTTCTCCTGGAAAGCTGTTGACAGAATACAAACAACTCAGGAACAATTTCAATTTTTTTTGATTATTGACAGCCATTTTATTTCTTGATTCAGCCCGATGACAGTTTTGCTGTTGGCTTTTCCTCATCTATTATAGACTTTATTTGAAAGTCTGTACTCGCATTTTCCCTTTCAAAGCCCTTCTACGTCGATTTTAGCACAACTTACCTTAAATTTCAAAATCTGATCTTTACTTGAGCTGAAACACAGCACTGTATGATCGCATGGGTTGAGATCTTTCCGTTATCCGGATACTGCTGGATGTGAATAACTAAATTATGCCTTGTCGTCAACTAAATTTGACTTCCCTTTCGATTTCTAGGTTTTGATCAATCTTACAGCGGTGGTGACAGAGATGGTATCAACTTATTTTCAAAATTTGAGAGCCTAGTTGTCAACAAATTGTTGGGCTTAGTGTCACTTATTAAGCTACGAAAACTTAAAGTTTCCTTTCACAAAAATCTACTATAAAGGCTTCCAGCTGGCTGCTGACCACATCGGAATCAACCAGCTAAATTCAAGCATTTCAAAAATCACTAGAATTTTAGGTCAAGTGAGGTTATTCAGGTAAAGCATAAGAGCGTTTGGGATCCAAGGTGGGTGTGCTGAGAACTAGCCATTTGTGCCATCTAGATCAACTCTGGGGACTCTTCAGAATTTCAATTCAGAATTATTTAATGCCAATGTATGTCGAGTTCTGTTAGGAAGACTGATCTAGTAAATGACCCTCTAAGCATCTTGGTTGACTTCCAAAAAGTATTTAAGGAGAAATCTTAGTTTAGACTTAATTGCTAATCTCGAGAAACACTGACCGCGAAATTCATCTGAGCAAGACCCTTGCGAACCTATGATAATTGAAATCACATCATCTCGAGTAACAAAGGGAGTCTCATTTACAAAAAAACAAAATAAATTACATCTAAGGTGCATTGAGACGTCTGTACTGGTTGATATGACTGGAACTTAATGAAAATAGGTCAAGCACCACCTAATTGATTCTCGTTTTGTGGCATGCCTCAGTTAAAAAGAAGATAACCCATCTCCAATAAAGCAACTATATTTTTAAGTTTTCTGATATAAGCATCTTCCTCAGACCCGAATACCAGGAATTCAAGACTTATATTTCATCTAAGGGAGAGTAGATTTGAACCTTTCTACCTGAGAGACTCACATTTAGCTGCCTTTGGAGCTCAAAATTGGACAATCACTAGATGAGAATCAATAGGTTGGAAATCCGGGTCACTGATTGTGTTGATTTTCTACGTGATGCAGACCTACAAGAACACCTTGAATGACGGTTCTTGAGGAATGGGCTTCCCCTGCCAAACTACGAAATGATGAGGGTCTAGGTAGTTGCATTTGCAGAATGATATCACTTAACCTCAGAAAAGGAGTCACAAAATAGCTTTGAACAGCTGCAGAGAACTTTATTTAGGTGTTTTTGGATGGCAAAAATTTCCATTCGTTTAATAATACAATTTCATTGTATCTGTAATATAGCAAAGTGGGCGTATCACTGTATCCAAAACCATTTTGGCAATCTGAAAAAGGTTCCTCGTTTTTCTGATCTGTTTTGAATCGTAGCATATATCGAAAAAAAGAATTATTTAGAAGTTTAAGCGCTTCCCTCCAGGAAAATCTGCTTATGATATTGCCATACGGTATTATTTTCATCCACAAGGTTGAAAAGTAAATGACCAAGATATCTACAAGAAAACGAAGACTGGTCATATGTGAAGAAAAAATTTAGGGAAAAAACAAACTACAGTTAATCGAAACCCATTTTCTCATAGTTCTGCGGTGACGATATTAGCCTCGTAACTGATCCAAATGACTGCTGACGGAAGATTTGGGTTACCGTCTTACCTCCATTGTCTTACCTCTTTCTGAAGGAGGGTTACTTCGGCAATAAAAAACAGACAGGTAGGGTGATTATTTGAAAATAAAGTTCCTAAATGATTACTGAGAAGACTATTTACTGGGAGAGAAATGCCGGTTGGAGTGATTCGACGGAGAAATGCATAAAAATATATCCTATTGACTGATACTCATCTTAACCTCCGGTTTTAATATCCCATGTGAAACGCTTTGATCTTAGTAATTCATTAAGCTAATGATAAGGTGTGTTCGTTTGATCCACCGCATCCCAATTCATTCGGTATGCCAAAAACTGCAATTATCTCCACTACAACCCAATTCATCTCACTTTAGCGCGTTGTTGAATTTGGTACAATGTTGCTTTTGGATGATAAGTTGCTAGCGGGACTGGCTCAGTTGTACTGCGAGAGTCGGCCTTTACTTAAAAATAATACGAAATAATGGCGATTGCTCAGAGGGGCTGCCCCAATATCTCAATATTCACAACAAAAATTTATATCCAAATGAATCGTCCACATTGAATTCAATTTTATATCGGAAAAAATCGAAAATAGATCAAAGAACCAACCAAGCCGCTTTTAAAAATCATCCTTAGTTACTTTTCTCACATTCTTTCTTGTTTATCTTAAAATGGAGTAATTGTTTTGTATTCGATGTAGCTTATACATTGGTCTGAACTCTGTTTATGCAAATATATTTTATCACGCACAATTTTGGCAAACAATTCGAGTGTATCGTTATGCATGTGCAGTGGACTTAGCAAACATTAATATAAATACAACCGGAGCATCTAGCTACTCACCGCATAAACAGTGATGTGTCACAGTATCAACGCCCCCAAATCGTTATTGCCTTTGTAAAAATCCCAATTAGGCAAGTGATTGTCCGCTGTTTCCATAAAAAAAAGATTCCGCGACAGATCAGGTACAAAGATCTAGATTAGCGCTGTGAAAGTCACACTAATTCTCCCATTTCAACCTTAAGATCAGACGAGGTATAAGAAGGTATCAGGGTACGGTACAGCTGAAGCCATTAAAATCTACAACTTTTTAAAGTACTTTAAGCCTAAATAACGTGTCTGTTTATTAACGAATTTAAGCAGGACTAATAAAACGAAATGTTTTTGATACAAGGCTGGACGAGTACATATGATGGGGAAAATATGACTTAATTTAATAGGGCAATGTAATCACTAACCACCTCCCTTAAATAACCACCTGGATACTAGTTAGCAGCCTAACTTCCAGATCATTTTCAATATGAAGAGCATAGCTTTCAATAATGATGGGATCAAAAAATGGTAACTTTTGGAGCAAGATTATTAACGAATTCGCATTTTTCTGCAATAAAAGTTCAAAAAACCTTTATCTGCCTTGTCTCACTTTTCTTAAGGGCCTTTTTTAGCGGTCATAAGTGAAGTTGATTCATATTTAAAATCTCCAAAATAAATTAAATTTGGACAAGTGGAGTTTCACTGCAAGTATTTCCATAGGAAGATTGACAGAGACTGGTGGAATCTTAATTCCCAATTTCTTTCAAATTTCCTACAATAGACATTTGCATCCTTTTCAGATGGAGTAAGTTTGCCTATAAAGCTGAGAGGTTTCGATTTTGTATCACTGATCTTGACCGTTCTTTTAAAGTCCGATTACAGAGATCTCACAACTACAATAAACTTCGTTGTGTACTCCAGTTGAGGACTTTGACGCCTCATGGTCGGTTTTTGAGTACCCTGATTTAGTATACCCTTGTATCACAGTTCTTCGTAGAAGAAATACCGATTAGTTGGCACTAGTGCTAGAATGACGCTTAGATTAATCAAGTCACATCGTTCGTACTTCAGTTATGGGTTAGTAGCATTCTCTTCTCCGCCACATACTAAGGTTTTTACGATAATTAAAAAACAAAACTGAAGCATCTAACTAAGGTGCTAGCCAGCAATAAGGATGGATTGAAGGGTTCAAATTCCAAAGAAATTAGCATTAAAGAGGCTTTGATTTCTGCCAGAAATTATTCACGGAACCAAAAATTAAACAAAAGGGATAGATAAAAAGAAGTGATCCCTTCAAATATATCGAATTTGTATTGCTTCCAATTGGTCAAGATTATCGTTAGTGTTCAGTTCCTGATACCGACAGCTTTATCTTTTTTGGGTAGAGCCAATTCAAGATTGCTGCGCTTTCAAGGACTGACACGATTTTCAACTTCAAAAGACAAGGAATTCAATCTTTACCTCCCCGCGATGCTCTTTTGGGAACCTCAAAATCCTATATGAGATCCAGACAAGATTGGAAATGAGCGGTCGTTCTGCACCAACTGGTAACTGCGGTGTTTCAGTAGTCTTACTCAATCTTTGAAAATAAATTTGGGAGGTTTAACATATTTCAGAAGTAGAAATGCAAAAAACAGAGGTCCTGCATTAGAAAGACGTCAAATTCAATATCTTTGCAAAAATCTGCATTGTGAGAGTAGCCAAAGAGAGTGCTAGATGTTCAAGACAATAATAGAAGCCAAAGCTTCAATGGGGTTGCTAAATAAATGTCGAGGAGGCAATACTATTTTATATAGAGCTAATTTTTATTTTGTTCCGTCTAATAAATGACCAAAGAGCAGTTTTTCTGTCATTTTAACTGCATAAATTAATAGGCATTAACTAAAGGCACAAAAGCCCCTATTACTGTCCTTGAAAAACATAGGCTGGTTGCTTTTGAGAAGGGCTCAATATAGTCCGGCGCTTCAACATTATAGTGAGTTCCGTAGGATATCAAATTGTAGGAAAACCTATGTAGGTTATTACTGCAGTGGTGATAAATGCCGAACGAGATCTGCCACGAACTGGAAGACATTACCTGGATGATTAAAAAGATATCAAAATTCAAGGGGATATCCGAAAATCCCTTTGGATGAAGCATAATGACGATCGCATCCGGCACCAGTTTGAATATCCAATAATACTAAAGGAAAAATCTTCGTTCATTAATTGGGATCGCTGTGTGCTGGAAGAGCAGAATTCGAAAATCTGACAACTTAATGGGCGTATGATTAACTTTACAAGGATGAGAATCCCTTCATGACAAGAGCATTTTATTATCTTTGAAATTGGGCAAAAATGACCTCAAATAGCTTTTGTGCTGCTATTTTCGTCTGGGCCATAAGCGTTATTCGCAGCTGGATAGCCTTTTCTTTGCAATCGTTTTTTGTACCTTCCACTCTATCTTTTTCTTGTATTGTGTTCAGTTCTATTTTTTATACTGCATCATTTGGTCCTTTGCTCTTCTCTGTTGGCTTCTCACTTTCTACGATTGCAACTGGAGAGTGACAATCCCTAATATGTCTCTTTAGCCGCCCTTGAGGCTCTTATATTTTAAGGCAGTCCTTGACGAGGTATTTTAGCCTACGGTACATGGTCACTTCAGTTATTTTGTCCTTCTTCTCTACGACCATGTATTACGTACTGTGGCGAAACACCTGTAGCAGTTTGTGTTGGTACAGACAAAATAACGTTGCCTTTCTCTTACCACTTTAGGTGTATCGTTAACATCTCGACCTTAACGGCTTTCTTTTTTCATGGATCTAGTAGTCGTGATTCTGAGTTCTCTTGCCATATTTATTCCACATCTTTAATTAAATGAAGCGTCCAATTCCTTGTATGTGAGACTTTATTAGTTTCTTCATTTTTAAAATTACTCTCAAGTATGCAGAGTATCAGGCTATCTTTGTCCATTTTCAAACTCTTCAATAGGTTCAACCACTTTTCCAGTGTAAGGGTTGCCAAGTTACGCATCGGCAGCTCCTTTCGGAGTTCTTCTACAGTTTTGGCTCTTTGCGAGTACAATCCAATAATCATACGTATTCTGAATTTTTTTGAAGTCGATTGTTATCTTTTACTCTCAAGACAATAGTAGATAATCCATAAGTAACTGCAGGATCGACAAAAAAACCTACCAGAGTCGCTTTTAAGGTGTTGTTTAAACTTCTTGTGCGCAGAAATGGTCGTAATCATATTAGGTGCCTTTTTGCCCTGACTAGGTTTGCATTTATTGTTCATCTGGCTCACCAGTGTCTTGGATTATAGAGCCAAGGTATTCAAAGTATGAGGCATGTCGGAATGACAGTCCTGCTACTTCGAGGGGCATTTGATCCTCACCGACAGCATCTTGAAGCCGGAGGGTTTTGTCCGCTGCGATTCGCACTCTATTGATCTGACGGCTGCCACCATATTTGGCAAAATAAGACAGAGATCATCAGCATATTCAAGATGATTTAGCAAATGTCTTTTGCCCGAGTGGTTAATCATCTGAACCGCACTGTCATTGAGTGACGAGAATGCTTCATCCGGTGTGGGTCGGAAGGTTAGGTTGAAAAGAAGGGGTCGTTCTTTCGAGCCTTGTCTAACACCACGTCCCATCACAAAGTAGTCTTTTGTTGCCCTCAATTTACCCATCGGTAAGTCCATCACTGACTTTACCGAATGAACCATTTGCCAAGAGCAGCCCAGATTGATCAGTCGGTTGATTATTGCAGCTTTAGACAGCGATTCAAAGGTCATTTTCAGGTCAGCGAACACTAGCACTATTTTCTGTTTCTGGTCCACGGCTTTTTGTATAATGGTTGTTACTCCAAGTATAACCTGTTCAGTGGATCTTCCTTCGCAAAATCCAAATTGAGTTTTTAAATGTATTTCGGCAAGGTGATGATTCAGACGTTGGCACAGAATAGACGCATACAACTTGCCTAATGTATCTAGACGTAAGATTGATCTATAGTTGGCAGGATCTGTCTGCGAATCTTTACGCTTGTAGATACTTACAACTTCAGCATCAATCCAGGTTCGAGGCGTAAGAGTGGTCCCATTGTAAAAGTCATTGAAAAAAATTAAAAGGCAGGCTATTAGATATTGAACATCCCATCTCAGTAACTAAATTTTCAATTTTTGCTTTCCATAAGGAGTTCTCCTTCATTATATCTTGGGATAGGTTTTAGAGCCAATTTGTTCTCAATTGCTTTTGTAGAAGGAGTTCTCCATTTCTCCCATCGCGCTTAGTTGAATACTATCAGCTTTTCTTTAACTCAGATTTTTGCCCCGCAGTTTTGGCAGCAGCCTTTGCTATAGAATTCAAAGAGTCTACACAAGTAGTTGTCAAAAGGTCCTGAGGTAGTTCCCTTTTGAGGTGTTGTTGGTTAGCTTCCATCGATTTTCCCAGTTGTTCGAGGCCTTTAGGCAGATGCCACAGTTACTTTTGACTGTTTATGTCTTCAAAGTTCTATTCTTTCGTTTTCCCAAGCGCTTTCTAATGTGTGATTTGAGCGTGAAGATAATTGCTTGCAGGCAGTGATCAGAGTTTGCATCTGCCTTTCCAGAAACTCGCATGTCACTTATAAGGAATAGACTTGGCCTTATCATCAAAACAAAGTCAAGAATTTCACCTTTCCCCGTAGACTGCTACTTAGTAAGTCTTCTAGAAGTTGGTTTCTGAAAGAAAGTATTCATCACTTTTAAATTGTACACTTGTCATAGGCCTAGTAGTTTCGATTCCATTCTCCGAGGTGTCATCTCGATAGATGGATGGACCGACAAGTCTGGCCCCAATGCTACGAGCATCGATGCCCAATCTGCAATCGAAACCGCCAAGGATAGTGTTTGCGAACATTTAGAGAGAAGTAATCTGTAGGTTTTGGTTTAACCAATGTATCCACCGTGGACTCAGTCGGAGCGTAACATAGCATCAGTCCAACTTTACTGTCATGATTTGGGGGCAAGTCGATTTGCGACATGGTTGAACTCAGCTTCTTTGCCATTTTTGAACAGAAAGGTGATCCCACCGTCCTGCCTAGAGCTTTCACTGTGCCCAGCGTTAAAGAAAGCATAGTTTTCTATAAATAAGGAGCAGGAATTCATTCGAGTTTTCTTCAATCCAGAAGTCTCTTCAACTACCTGGCGGAGTTTCCATTCATTGCCACACGCACGTCCGCTCTACAATCCAAGGTTAACCCCACGAATCCAGGTATTACTTCGCAGCGTGATTAAGAGACTATCATTGAACTTAGGCTGTACTTCTGCTGGCATAATTGTATATTCATACGTCTGGTGGGTGGTAAGTCTTATCCGGCCACCCTTCTCTTTAGCCCTTAGGGTTGCCCCTGGGATTTCCGGTCGTCACCACGAGGAGGTGGAGAGTAGGATTGACCATGTCCACCGGTGGCAATTTTTTTGAAAACCATGTGACGCATCTCTAAAATATTAAATGTAGGCTTACTAAATATAGCTCAGCCATAATGATGATATAAGGGTTTGAAAGATGCGAGGTACGTACTGACTAAATCTGTAACTGCATTTGATTCGAAGGAACTAATGAAATTTAACCATATAAAGAGCGATTCTCTATATGCTTAATACCTCTGTAAGCTTGATGAATAATAAATGGCAGCTAAAAAGCCACACCAACAAAAGGTCTATCTGGCTTTAGAGAACCAGCCTTCATCAGTTAACCTGTACAGAAGAAACTCCTAGGTGAAACAACCCAACACTGTCTCGCAGCTCTGAAATACCGTTAAGCTGTCAAAGTAAAAAGGTACATGTTAGCAGATTTGCAATTTTGTGACCCAAACTTTGCTACTGCTAGGAAAATAAACACTTTGAAAATGTTGACTTCAGAAGTAGGATGAAAAATATGTGCGTTTATGGTTGATTTAACCGGTGAAAGTGAAAAATTTGAAGAAACAATGTAAGAGAGTTAAAGAAGTCAATGAGGACGAGAAAAGTCAGTGCGAACCGCAGCATAAACAGCAAAGCCTTTCAATTATAACTAGTTTCTTAAATTATCTGGAGAACCAATAACGTGTTTTGAAATTCGAATCGAAGAAACCCCATACTCCTCAATATACTTCCAGCATGCAAGTCTCTAATTTCCATATACATCTTCCACCCAGCTGTGAAAGCCTTGTAGTGACGCTATCCATTTATCAAATGGTACTGCTAAATTAAAATGAATTACAAATGCAATGGGAAGAAACGAAAAATTGTGTGCTGGGATAAAGCCGTTGCAGTCCTGATTCATTCATTGATTGTATGGAGCTGGAATGTCTTTTGGAATGATGTCCCCGAACCTTCAAAGATGTAAGGCAAATGTGAGAGGAAGGTTATATAGTTAGCGTGCTATTGTGTACACTAAAAAGTGAATACGCAAACAAGACCTTCTGAAACAAGGGGTTGTCAGGCGAAAATTAGAATCATTTTACACTTACTTACCAAACTAAACAACCCAAATAATCCATCGAATGATCCACCACCCAATCCATTTCTTAATGTAAAATGCAAATGAACGAGTTTGGGATTTCGGAAACTTAAAAAATAACCCTTATATTATTGTCATTAACGGCTGTTTTTGGTTGTAATCACGTCTAATCAATCCTTTCAAGCTCTCAAACCCATTCGAAATTGTTGAAGGATTTTTAAGATAAATGTTCAGCTTACAACTCAACAAATTGCAAATTCGCAACCACGATTCGGAGAATGTTAATTGATGTCAGATGCAACAATAAGTGCGTGATTTGAAAAAAAAATTAAAGCGTTTATTGCACAACCAACTAGCAATTTCCTCTATTGCGAACGTTACGTAAGCTCATTGAACCACGATGCAGCACCAAGAGCAAAAATGAAACAATCCAAAGTACCTAAAAGACCATCAAATCGGGTTAAATCTGTTACCTCAGGAATGCAGATTCAGTTCGAAACCGATTTTTTTCATTGCCATCCTTACTCACTTAAAAACCATTTGTTTGACATTTGAAACGTCGTATCCGCGCAAATACTAAATTAGAGTCTGTTTGTTCCGAAAAATTGGGCAACATTATTATTATTTACGCAACTAAACATGAGCGAAAAATAGGTCTTGTCAAATAGAGCAAAAGGGACCCAGACTCTGAAATCGAGACAATCGAAATCTCTTAAGACATGAATTTCTGCTTATCGGAAGGGACTGATGTTTGAGTGTAAAGATTCCAATAGATTTGCACTGGTTGAAGGAAATTTCCTCTCTTGCGAAATTCACTTTGGAAAAATGATTCCGATAGAGTGAAAGGAAACGGTGTTAACTTATCGAAACTCAAGAATTTTGAGATATTTTGTAATACAAGAGAAACCGAATGAGAAGAAAAAATGACCCGAATCTCAAGCTGCTCTATGTGGCTATTGGAGAGTTCCATCGGGAATAACTTAGCTCTCTATCAAGCCGACTCCTTCCGTATGCAAGTTGCAAACAGTTTCTCGGGCTATATTTTAATGTCGGACATATAGTATTGATAACAAATTTATTGAACAAATGCTTCGAATTTACTTATGCGCAAAGATGATAGAAAAAAACCCTAAGTCTAAAATTACACTTGTGGTCACTAGAATGACCTTGAAAAGCTTTTGCTGAGTTCTCTGGACTCAGCGGAAAAAGAGTGAATCGACCCGCGTTCTATTCGATCGGAAACGGGTTGCAGCTCTACATCCATATCTACGTCTTTGATGTTTGATGATACTATGTGGATGAAGTTTTACGCTTCATTGGCTGTCAAGCAGTTGATCAAAGCAACAAGAGCTGCACAATTATCAAGAAAGTGAGGATGCGCAAATGCATGATACTTCTTTCGCTAAATAACCGATGGCGAGCAATAAAGTAAATGTTTTAATGTTCCAGTAATCGAAAGCAAGGCAGATGAAGCAGCCATCCACTCACCAGCCACTTACAGAAAAATGAACACCTCAAGCTATCTGATCTGTTTTTTGTCCAAAATAAGCATAAAAACATTAGACTCATCAATTTAGAAACATTGGTTAGCAACTATGTGTAATAATTAGACATATCTAATATGTTCTACTCAGTTTCTCTTTTAGAGCATTGCAACTTTGGCAGTTTCCAAAAGACCCAATCGAAATACCTCCATTTCTAAAGTGATACATTTCAAACTATTTTGTGACTTCAAGGGAACAAATGAATTCTTACTTTACCAGCATTATATTACAAGCCTCATATACCACTGGTGGATTAATGAAAGCCATTGAAGTATAAGTAATGATTTTGATATTCTAACTCAAAAAATCTCAGAGAGAGAGATGCAAAACAGTTTTCTCTCTTTTCCAGTTCAGTATATCTAGACTTTAACTTGTTTAATCGGTTCGATATGAATGAGCTTAACCATTCTGAATGTCCGACATCAAAATAATGGTCCATTGAGAAATAGTGGAGGAAACAGCTTACCTTCTGGTGATTACCAATTTTCTTAAAGTTAGCTATAATTAATATTTTATAATGATGTAATTGAAATAGGGGATGAAACTAACTTAATTTAATGGCTGCGAAAGAGAAATTTTTAATTCTAGAGAATATTCTAAGGTTCCAAGGCTACAAGGAAGGGAATGTAGATCATTAAAGCTCGAGATGATTCATTGAAATCACAAATTCCGCCTTACTCATTTATTCAGTTTCGCTACTGCGACCTATACAAACTCTAAAGGGCATTTGGCAAATAGTTAACTCATGATTATTTATTACAACAGTGATTGGGTCTTTGGTATCATATGCAAGACTTAGATGAAGAAATTGTGGTGGTAATATAATGCTAGCATTTTCCACTCCGGCTTGCTTCTCATCATGGTCAATGAAATATTTTGCGTTGAATTTTATCCGCCTCGTTTTTGCAGCAGAATTATGTCAAGAAGGAGTATTGTCATCATCAATCTCAAATCCTCTTCCCAGTGAAAACCATAAATTGATATTTAGACCTTACATTTTTACGGTTATTAAAAATTGAGGTCCACCTCTAAAATACATTGTAAAGCAGTAGTACTGGTAATCATTTCGTGATTTTCCCCAATGTAGGTCCGAAATACTATAAGAAGAAAATTTACTTATGAAATCGTCGCCTGACTTCAGCGAACATTATTTGGGATAATCTGATTTCGAAGTTTTTGATGTAAATGTGAAGTCCAAGCTTTATAGCATGCTGCCAGAGTACTTATTTTAATATCTAATTTTTTTGACTAATTAATAAAATGAGCAAAAATTACTTGGTTATTTAAATAACTACTCCAGTTTGTCCCTTGAAATCCGATTCCATGAAGGTGACGACGGCGAATGCACCAAAAATAATCACATTAATTTACCACATCCAACAAGAGTTTCATCATTAGCACCAACACTCACATACATACACTCATCTTTCAATGGTATTGGACGCATTAATAGCCTTGCATGACTTATTACGCAACTATGAGCCAATATTTGATGAGCGTAGCTTTGGAATTATAAGTCTGGCAACTTGCATCTTAGGACGATGAAAATCACGATTTCAGAGCATTATGAAATAGGTGTGTGCATTAGCAAATGTAATTATCTTGCAAATTCTTTTCAAATGCAAATGAAATTCGAAAAGCGGCTATGTTAACTGAAAAAATTGGGCAGATGAATAATTAAACCACTTCTCATCAGACTAAAGATGATAAGGTAACCAAGATTATTCGGTTCGGGAACTGGGTTTGAACCTGGCCACTGCACTTTCACTTAGTCATTAACGAAGTAGATCAGATAATTCTCGAAGCATGGGCTTAACAATTAATTCAAAAGTTCAGCTAAACTGTGAACTGTTCAGATTAATGGAGGTAATTTAGGAATATTGGCAGCCTAGTGAGCCCTGAAGATCGTAATTTTGCTTTAATGGAATGAAAAAGTCGCATCTAATACGCCTTAAGCCAACTTGGTGGTAGAAATTAAACAGTTAGCAGCAACTCAAGCACAATCTTCAGATCCATTTATATTTATCGTAAACTACTCAATCTAATGATCAAGTCAATCTGCTATCTGCACCGCGATGATAAAGGAAATAATGAGTGATCTCCAGACTAAATGAGGTTTCACTGCCAAGTTAGACCATGCAGAACTCAAAGGCGATGTAATAAGAAGAAGGTATTCATTCAACAGAATACTGAGTATAAATTTTTGATGTTTTCATTTGTGTAAAACTTTATGATGAATAATTATTCCAGCTCCTTCTGAGAAAACATCTTTAGTTTGCTATTTTTCAAGATATCATCTTTGTATTAAAGTCTAACTAGAGCTCTGACCTTGTTTTTGACCATAAATTACCGGTCGGATCTTATTCTTGGCGAAAGTTTCAACATATTCAGGTCTTCGCACGCGCATCGTTGAATCCGTGATTCTCCGGTGGTTTCTGTTGAAATGGGGGTTGCGAGTAGAAGGACAAGAGAACACTTGCATTAACTCGATTTTTGAAATCGTTTACGCCAAATTTGAAATAGATCGTATTTTTCTTCTTTCCGCCCACGTTGCGCATCAACTCCTAAAAGTATAGGTCCAAAGATTTGTGATGATTTTCATATGAATCGCACCATGTCAGGTATTCTTCGTAATCGCTTGTGCTTAGCGAAATCCCCATCATTTAGGCTCATCGAAGCGCATTCAGATGAAACTCTGGTTTCATGAATTCGTGTATGTCTGTTTAGATACAGGTAGAAATGAGAAGAGCGCACTGTGGAATTCGCTGACGATTCCCTAGATTGTTTCATTTTGTCTTTGCAATCCCATCCTAACGGATTAGATGCACTAAATACCACATGTTAACCATTGCACAAAAGTCTTTGACCATTCAAAGTTTTCTAAATTGTTAATTTTTGCTAATGGCCCGCAAATAAAACTGTTTCGAAACCAAACAAAAGTCGCTTTATTCAATAAGTAAAACAGGCTAATCTGAATTTTGTGTGTTCTGAAATCACTTTCAGGAAGAGAAAGCGGTCACACACTTGCCATTGTGAGCAGCTTTACTACAAAATTGAAAATCACTACCCTTCCAAACTAATAGCCATCTCGGAATGAACTCTGAGCCGACCGACCACGTTTCACACTATCTGAATTGCCTAACGGTGTGCATGACTGTAAACACACCTGACAAATCGACCAATGCCTGGAATTCGTCACATAAATATAAAACCAAGACCCAGCTGAATAGGCATATCGCAAAGAAGGCTGAATTTTGAACCAGTTGTATTCTAGCACATCATTACGTGGTCAAGTCTATTAACAGAGTAAGCGAGCTACTTAGACCAATTTGGATCAGAAAACATGACTTTGTTTCTTTGCGATACGCACCTATTCAGCCATTCGAGAACTCGCCTATTTCATTTATATATCTTATGCTATATGCATTCGAATTGAAGATCAAAAGCAACTGCTATCGCTGTCTACTCAGTTCAGTTCATTTGCTGCTTTTGCTAATGAAAGGTTACTAACAAGCCTTACTGAATGCCGAAGACTGAAACCTAAGCTATTAGTTATCAACTTGTAAACTAGTCAAAAAGTTTTCACGTAGATACCTGATTGACTGCGTCATTAAGAACGGCAAACAGTCTGCAGATAATGGATGCCTTTTGTGTTCAAGATATGCTTTTATAGATGCCAGTATACTATATGCAATGTTGCCCTGTCTTTAATTACGTTCCAAGACTTGCAAGTGGAATTATGGAAAAGCAAATACGTTGTTCAGAATGACCAAAAGCCATTGTTTCAAACGCTAGCACCCTACATGGACGAGAGATATTTGAGCAAAATTTTTCGGAGACAAGAATATATTCTTTACAATAAAAAGCTCATGAGATTCACAAAGTCTCTTTATATCTGAGCGAATGCCATCAAATTGGGCATATTGACAGTCAGGAAATGCTAATAAACAAAGGGGATTTTCAAAACTCTGCAGATTTTTTTGGCGAAAATAAGTTTGACTCAAAAACCGATGTGACTAGCTTTTGCTGTCATTGATAAATTAGCCTTAGGGATTTTCACATCCTATGAACATGTGATCAAGTGCTACGACAGTCAACAATTTACTCTGATATATCATTAAGACATTTGTTGCAAATGATGACTCTGATTCATAGTAATAATAATAATAACAATCAAATTATACAACTTATCACGAATGGCGATTCAGAAGGAAATTTATGCGGCTTGCCTACGGACACCGATTAAGGAGTAAGTAAGCATTTTACAGATCACGAGGTTAAAGAAAACAGAGAAAGAGCCGGTGTCAGGAGCTTAAGTCTGTACATATCAGCCACTGTTTTCTATTAACTACTTCGCTTTCACGTGGAACATGCTTTGGGTATATTCCGTACTATATACCATACAATCCGTTTGCCATACTATATGAGCTAAGATAATCTTCGACGCAGAAATTGATATTTTTTTCAATCTGATCTGAAGATTTTGAGTAGAAAGAACCGATTCCAACTTTGCCATTACATGAAATACACTTCAATTCCAGATAAAGTTTCAAATGACATCCGTTTACTGAGCATCACAAGATGAAATATCAAGTTACAGATTTTCAAAGCAAGGGTGATCAAAAGAGTAATATAGCACATTGTTTTGTGATTAGCTCGAAGCCAAACGAAGATGGAAAGCTTAGCAATTTACTTGAGCCTGGGATGAAACAACGATTCGACTTTGGAAAGTCAGATCCAAAATAACTCTATGCTCTGACCTTAAAGACAAATAAAATTAAAAAAAACAGCTGTAGAATACGTCGAGAATCGCATACAAACTGGAGCTTTGAAATGTGTATTCCTGTTGCAATGCGCAGGTAATTCCTTAATGTGAAAGTCAACAGGTAGCAGAAAAATAAATATATCAGCCTTTGCTGAAAAATTTTCGAAATCACATTTCATAGGGATTTGTCCAAAAGGCTAGTTTTCTTCAAGAAAGTCTAGGTTCCTAGATATGATGCAAGGAATTTTTAAACTATTTATTCTTAGAATGAGCATTCTATTTTTAGTAAAGACAAAGATGGATAAATGAAACTCAATATAAAGTGGAGTGGACATGCAGTTCAAAACAGAAACTGGGGAGATCGCTATCAATGGACGGTCTCCGACCCCCATAACAAGCTTGCGTTTCTCAAGCTTCACTTCATAATGATTTCATAGCCCATTTTTATCCATAATTTATTTGAGCGATCAAGATCCAAGAACATTATATAGGGATATCAAGAGGGCTGCTTGGTTGCATTAGTTCGACTTGCTCCTCTTTCGCCAGCCTAGACTGGGCGCAGGCCGATCAAAAGTATTGCCTAACCGGATTATCCTTCTATTCAGTTTTTAAGGACGCTAATTTCCTTCTAGAAGACTTAAAATCCTATTGATGAACGCGTTTATCCTGCGGTTGTCAATTTCTAAGCAGTACATATTTTGTCCTACTTTCTGATAAATCTAATTTAAACTGATATGAATATAAATAAATTTCCCTCGAGAACAGTAGACATTCAAACAATTACTATTATATTTGCTAGAATATAATCTTTGTCATTCAACAAGCAGTACTAAATACACTAATGTAAAAATTATTGTTATGAGGGTCATAAGTATAATCTATATAAACATGATTATTATCTCACCTAATTGTACGTTTCAAATATATCTTTATCAAAAATACAACGTCAGCCTATTCTCGAAACAGCACCAAAATCCTCGAATTAAGGTGCGACTAGTTTTTCGACGTAATCGCGGTGTTCAAGACCCACTTAAATGCGTTAATTTAGCTTTTCGTGCGTAAACAATGTTTAAAGCATCTTGACACAGCTGCTGATGTAAACCAAGGATTCAAGATTGTACCAGTGGCGAATGGAAAAAGCATAAACTGTAATATTAGTTTTATGCAAGTGATTATTTTTGACACTTTTTTCGGCTATTCGTGAAGAAATCATGCTTTCACTAAACACGATATTTAATAGTAAAAAATTGCGATTACTTTAGCTAATATCAGGACAAGTCTTCGTGGCCTCTCTAAAAATTCAGATAGCTTGAGAAAAGAGACTTCGAAAGAACGTTTTTTAATGCAAAGGCCTGCAACTGCTTCACTTTCATGAAATGGCTAGCATCGCTCAATCCCAAAAAGGTTGACAAGAGACAGCATTTATCAAGACTCACACTGAGCAGACAGGTCAGGAACGGTCACTAGGCCAACAGTCCTCCAAATGTAAAACATTCTGGTAGTGAGGCGAATCGCTATTGCAATACTTGTGAGATCATGGATTAAATTAAGTAATGTCTTCAAGATTTTTCCCACTTCATCAATGAGAAAAGAAAATAATGAAAGAGTTGGTGCAAACAAATCAATAGCTAATTTTTCATTGCATTGAAGGATCTTCTCACAATGACACTAACAAAAAAGAGATGAACAACGGTGTAAGGTAAAGCAAAGACTTGTAGAAATAACGATCCTGGCTAAGAAACATACAGTTGATACGTGTTTTGATCACCTCAAGTTGTTAATCTCAGTCTCGCGTGTGAAGTGTGACCTACCGGTAGTAAATGGTGCAATCGACTCGCCTGACTATGAAAAGTCGGCTGAAGAAATACCTACTATTTGGGTTAGCACTAGCACTGAAATCAATGAAAGCAATTTTTACAAAATTTTCTTAAAAAAACAATTGTTAATTATCTAATTTCTCTTTTTCCCACTGGACTGAGGATTGCAACATTGATTTGTCTGCCAGTAACTTGCTAATTTTATTTAGTGTGTCATCGAAAATCTACGTTTGAAATCTTTTGAAGACACGAATCATGTTGATTGACCCAGTATTACGTAAAATGGAAGGCATGAGACTCCGATGGACTGCAGAAGAGCTAACCTGGAAGTTGCAAAGACCATTTGTTAATGCTCCCTTCACTTACAAAGGTGCGCCCGTCAACACACCTCACTAGAATTTACTATCGCATGCTCCTTTCAAGATAATTTTCGATGTAGCTTGTTAGTCTTCTGTCTAAATACCTTTCACTTGCAAGCTTCCAAAGGGACTAGTACTAACTTCTTTATCTCACGAAACATAGATAGTTACGTTTGATGCAAATAAAAAAAGATATTCACTTCAATAAGGAATTCAAATAAGCGGCATTTTTTAAAATGTAATCGACATTGACCTGTAAGAATAAAGGACAATGAGGTGCTATCGAAATGGCATACATTTTGCAGCAGTGATGCATCTCGCCTTTGTTTATTCATTTAGCGTAGCCCAGTAGGAAAGGATCCACTGAGTTAACCTAATGGTGGTGCAAGGCATATATGAGTTTGAAACACAGGTGTGTGGGTTCTATTTGCCATATTCAGTTGCCGTTTTACACCCAGAGTGTGAATAGGCACTCCGAGTTCGTACATTAATGCGGCAAATTCTTAGTCTTGTATCCGAGTTGCCTCAGAATTGCACCCTTTCTAATCAGAAAGCTTGCATTGGAAACAATGCCACAGCACATGAGTGATTAGAATAAAAGCCTCTAGCCCTACATCATTTTTTTATTATTGAAAATGTTCGCTCGCTACAGAGAGTCTTCCCGATTCCACCGAGATCTGAGTTTTTACCTACAAACATGAAATACTCTTGTCATCTAACCAGATTAATTGGAATTGGCCTTTGTGCTAGATGTCTGTTTGGGTGTCTTGTTAGATTAGTTTCAAATCCTGAATTGCCATAGGACTGGAGAGAATCACGTGGCGTCTCTGTTGCACCAAATCTCCAACGATGCTCATCAAAAATCACCACTAAATCTCGAGCTCAGCGAACATTAAATCCTTTCATCACCTTGCTATTTGAGAAACCACTAACCTATGAAATGCCGTTCATAACTCATATCCTTCTGGTTGGGCATGATTCACAAGAGGTCTTTTTGCCAGAATCCTGAATTTAGAACTCAGCGGATAATCAAAAACTGTCCGACCATGAACAGATGAAATATGAATTCAATATGACCGACTATTCCTGAACAAACTATGTGCGCGTGTGTCTGCATTCATGAATGCTTAGGTAATTGCTAGTAGTCTGATTTAGTCGCAGAACCAAAGCGATTGGTTTGCTGTGAGAAACATGATGGAGTCGAACTGTCAATTCGGTCGTTTGCAATAACAGATATTGTTATCACCTAATATAGCTAATGTCTTAATAGGATATTAGGCAACCAGTCGTCCATTAGCACAAAATCCAAAAGGGGCTTTAAGTAAGGTTTCCTCGCCATCTTATTCCTCAAAGGCGAATTAAGTCTAGTGGATTAGGTGTGATGAGGTTGATCTGGGCACCCAATCACCATGCTGACCATCTATCGAAGAATCCTTGGATATTTTAGTCATCTTTAAGGCACTCGTTTACCAACCCAATCATTTAGGAGGTTAATCTTGTTACCACAGAATCATGTAAGCTGCATGCGTTTATGGCTGATGTTAATAAGCCAAAAATGGACCAATAACCGATTTCTTTATAAATTATACTAATGAATCATACAATGAATTATTCGCATATTTCCGTAATTGTCAAATATCGGGATTGGATGGTTTGTACTCCATCCAACATATCAGCAGTAACACTTAAATTTGTTCAATGTATTAGGGACTGACTGTTTGAAATTGTCCCTTTTGTGATAAAAATATTTTGCAAAAACAAATGTTGAATGCTCAATAAGTGATGAGCACTAAGAAAAAGTCTTGGTAGTTGTGACTCTGCCAGCAATTCTTATTTCAGACCGTCCCTTGTTCTACCCTTTTCTGCGGACCCCTTTGTTGTCTGAACCGCGGACTACTTTGACTTGCTTCCTTTAAGAAAGCTTTGCAGTACCATTTAGGTCTTAGACTAGCATTATTCATCAGCTCGCGGAGGTTAAAGGTTCAAAAACCATCAGTTTCCAACGCTCGATCGAAACGATGGTTTAATTGTTGATGACCAGATAGATACCCTAATTAGACTTTCCACAGTAGCCTCAGGCTATCTGCGCTAGCGCTCACCATGAACCCAAGCTATTTTACGTAGTGAGCTGAAAACCGATTTGAATAGACTATGATTTTGCTACTTTCCAATACTCCGTTTATCTTAAAAGGAAAGGTACGACTGAAACAAAAATGAAAAATTGCGCCAAGCATGCAAGATTAAATTTTATGCAGGTACTTATGAGTGAACAAATGAACAAAATGTGCGAATATTATAACTGATTCAGTTAAGATTGTTGAGCAAGTCAAGATTATAGCGACGCACTAATAGGATGTCATGCTTAATTTGTCAGCATAGGCAAACACTTAAGTCAGTTTGTAACGCCCCTTAGGGTATTTGTGGATTCAATCCGTAATGATGTAAAGTAACAGACTTTGAAGAGGGAGAGAAAACAAAGGAAGACAAACAATTCAGCCCTCGTAACAAAATAGACGTCATGAATACGAAAATTCCTTTAGAAATAGTTGATCTAAAACGTCTGTTTTTTAAATACAGCAGCGCTTCCACAGTGCGAGGTTCTTGGCCAAATCACTTTTCAGCTGCCTGGCAAGACCGAAGTTCACTCGCATCTGGTTTGCAGTCTCAATTGACATCTGCGGCAAAAAACCTGCTACCCTATCAGTGGACGAGTGCGGTATGCGCGAGCTTCACAAGGACAGGAATCTATGAGACGAAAGCTTTTGTTCTTTCTCAAACGGGTCAAGAAAAGGAAGGACTTTTGCGCCAACCAAAAACCTTTGCCACCTTTGTCTTTTCGTTACCGGGAGAATACTTTTACACCAAAAGAAGCGAGTGAGGTTGGTGATTGAACTTACAAATATACAAATGTAGAGTTGAGAAAAATGTAAGATATCATTTGATTATTGAAACAAAGACTTAAAGAAATGAGTTGTGATTATACAATCAGTTCAACTTAAATGGAGAAGAGAATTCCTTTTCCTCCCGAAGTTGGGTTCATTCGAAATCGACTTAGTTCCAGATATCAAAGAGTGCTTATCAATTTATTCAACTGGTCAAATATAAGCAACTTTTCAATCAAAGAGATTGCAGGGAAAATCACTTCAAAAGTACAGGAACAGGAAGAACGATTTCTGCAGTAGCTTTGTTAGTAATAATGGATGCATTCGGTGGAGATGACTGTTCCAATTGTTCATCAGCAAAATATGTCCTTGATATTATGGTCGGACCATCGTAGTTGCACCATGCGTTCCACTCAACTTTTAGAGATAATAAACAAAGGCAGGTATATTAAATAAATGTTTGTCTTCAGCAATGTTTAGATGAAAAACACCTCGTTGTCTTTGTTTGGAAACCTCTCAGTTGCATAGACTCGTTTGTGATTGCGTGGGCCGTATATCTGACAAATGAATAGATTACGTACTTACGACAACTGATAGTTTAGACACAAAAACGCATTTTTCTGATTTGAGATTATGCTGAGTTAATAATTAGAACTGAAACAGGCCTTCAAGATGTACCATGAGCTCAACATGAAAAACTCAAATACTCTTCAGGGAAATTACATTTATGGGCTTTGGTTGCCCATGTATTCAAAATTTGAATATTACTTGATTTACTTCGTTCTCATACTAAATCTTTTTTGAGGGCATGACGAAAACCTGGTCGCAATCAAAGCTTGGAATCACGAAGCTTAAACAGAATATCAAGGCGGTTTATGGGGTGCTTACATGTTGCCGAGAGAAAGCTAGCTAAGCCGATTTTTAGGTTGAATGCACCGAACGTGACCATAAACATCCACGGTTTTGATCGGATGTTTTAAAACGAATTTGTGGTTGGGGTCATTTTACTCAATGGCAGCAACTTTCACCTTTACTCAGAATTTATCAGTAGCAAAGTTTTGAAACCACTTTCCAGTGTACGACAACCAAGTCGTTTGTGTTCATGAACGCTGTCAAAGTGAATATGAGTGCAACCTCTTTGAACTCGACAACATTAGCTGTCTTAATTTACCTGATTCAACTTGAAAAAGAAATCAGCATGCTTCATGCACATGACGCAACATCTTATGCTGATCAAACAATCAAACTGACAACGAATCCAACCCAATATCGTAAAGTGTTTAGTTGTCAATCAAGGTATTGGTTGGCAACCTTGAGAAAACACAAATTTAGTCGCTAGAAAAATAATGCCAGGTCGCAAATAAGTGTATTGGCTGTTGAAAGCGGTAAGTTTGCTTCTATGCGTGAATGTTTTCTTCAAATGGACAAGTAATGAAACTAATTACTAAATTAATGCAATTCCAATTTACCTCAATGATAAAATAGACGCCTTTTGATAATAACTGCAACTTCATTTGTAAAAACCTTCAAATTGGCATCAGAAATAAACCTTTGAAGCAAATCGTTCCAGTCCAGAAGATGGCATCACTGTAGCCATAATACAGGTAGATTTCAGGTAAAAAATTTTGAAAAAAATACTTTAAAGCAGAGGATTAAAATATAAGAAACGAAAATTACCAGTTCAAACTATCCGAATTCGGCTGAATATACTTATTTGTATAGAAACTCGGACTATCATAATTTCAACCACGTTAATTTTAGCTGTAATAAGAAATGCAAAATTAGGTCTAAAGAGGAATAATAAGGAAAGCTTGGTTTTTTGAATTGACTGAAGCCATGACCTCTAGGCGACGATTGACGGTAATCATCTAGTAGACGCATTAGGAACCGCAGCATCAACAGCATGATTTTCAATTATAACCAGTTTCTTAAATTATCTGCAGAACCAAGGACGTGTTTTGAAACCTAAATCGGTGCAAATTCATACTCCTTAATATACTTCCACCCAGCAGTGAAAGCGTTGTAGCGCCGCTTTCCTTTTATCAATTGGTACTGCCATTCAAGATGAATCACAAACGCAGAAGGAAGAAACTAGACATTGTGTGATGGGATAAGGCCGTTGCAGTCCCA
Source organism: Moniezia expansa (assembly GCA_019097775.1). NCBI lineage: Eukaryota > Metazoa > Platyhelminthes > Cestoda > Cyclophyllidea > Anoplocephalidae > Moniezia > Moniezia expansa. The sequence continues at coordinate 2,848,298 of JADFDV010000093.1, forward strand.
ATTGGTTCCATGATTGTATGGCGCTGGCAAGTTTTGTAATGATATTCCAGGACCCTCAATGGATGGCTATTTAGTTTGACACGAGCGTAGTAGTGGTAACCAAGACCTTCCAAAACAAGGAATTGTCAGGCAGCAATTAGAATCATTTTAGACTTCACGTTCCATTCAGGATTTGCTGAAAGAAAACTAAATAACAGACATTCTGACTGATGATGATGAGGACGCGCTTCTTGAAAAACCTCCACGTGATACATGCTTGGTACTGAAGTGACGCATGGCATATTCATTTCTTCAAGCTTAAGATATTAATAAGGGAGCGCCCAGCTTAAAATACATTTTATAATTGAAGATCACTGAAATGCTTTCTGCTGTAGTGAAAGTGACTTTCATAGACTATGGGCTTCGCTAGAAACCCAAGCCACCTACTTAGAACTTTGCTGAAGCTTCAAACACACTGCCCTTAACGGAGATCGGTCGTCATATCAAAATTTGTAACTCCAAAGACATTTATAGGCAATGAGTATATATTAGGAACACTTATATAAATTCATCCGGATAACAGCCCAACCCAAACTAACCGAAAGTGAAGCTAATCAATTCAAAGACTAACTAAGGAAATGCTTAATTTAAAGAAGCTGGTCTTTATTGCTTAGGTACGTAAACACTGTTGAATCCATTCAACGGCTTTCATTGTGTTTTCATTTTAACAATTCGCTCAAATGGAGGGGTTAGAGCAGTTTTATTTCACTTCGGTTAGATAGTGATGTAGTAAGTTTGTTACGTTCTCCCACAGATCATAATTTAAATTGGTTCAAATCTGGTGGAATATGGAATTGATTCGTTTTCCTTCCGATGGACGAATATTATGCCACCGATAGCTGTATAGATGAAATCATCAAAAGTATAATTTTCTTTCTTAAATAGACAGGTCAGAAATGGTCACTAGGCCAACAGTCCACAAAATGTGAGAGATTCGGGTTGTGAGGAGAATCGATATTGCAATACTTGTGAGACCAAAGAGACAACTACCAACCTCTTTATATCACGATACCTTGATGCAAAAAAAAGATATTCAATTCAATAAGGAATTCAAATAAGCGGCAATTTTCGAATTGTAATCGACATTGACATGTAAGAACGAAGGACAATGAGGTGTTACCGAAACGGCATGCATTTTGCAGCAGTGATGCGTCTCGCCTTCTGTTTATTCATTTAGAGTAAGCCAGTAGGTAAAGATCTATCGAGTTAACCTAATGGTAGTGCAAGGCACACATGAGCTTGAAGCACAGGTGTGTGGGTTCTGTTTGCCACATTCAGTTGCTATTCAACAACCAGAGTGTGAATATGCCCTCCGAGTACGTACATTGAAGCGGCAAACCCTTGGTGTCGTTTCCATGTTGCCCTAGAATTGCACCCTTTCTAATCAGGATGCTCGAATTGTGAACAATGCCACAGCACATGAGTGATAGGAACAAAAACGTCCAGCCAGTCCTTACCTAACATCATTTTTATTACTATAAGTGATTCGCTTACTACAATCAGTCTTCTCAATTCCACCGAGGTCTGAGTTTTTACCTAAAAACATGAAATACTCTTGTCATCTAACCAGATTAATCGTAACTTGGACTTTGTGCGAGTCGTCTGTTCGGACGTCTTGTGAGATTATTTTTAAATCCTGAATTGCCACTGACCTGGAAAGAATCACGTAGCATCTCTGTTGCACCAACTTGTCAGCGATGCTCGTCACAAATCATCACTACATCTCGAGCTCAGCGAACATTCAATCCTCCCATGACCTTGCTATTTGAGAAATCATCGACCTATGAAGTGCCGTTCATAACTCGCATCCGACTGGTTAGGCGTGGATCACAAGTGGTCCTTTTGAGGTCTCAATTCGATTATCAGCAGAACATTAAAAACCCCTCGACCATAAGCAGATGAAATAAGAATTCAGTGTGACAAACTATTCCTGAACAAACTATGTGCGCGTGTACATGCATTCATGAATGGTTAGGAAGCTGCTGGTGGTCTGGTTTACTTGCAGAAGCAAAATGATTGGTTTGCTGTGAGATACATAATGGAGTTGAGGCGTCAATTCGATTGTTTGCAATAACAGATATTGTTATCACTTAACATAATTAATAACTTTATAGCATATTAAACAAAGTTACTTCCTAGATGAACGAAAGGGAAGAAATAAATCTCTGGGGAAATTAGGTATGTGGATACACTGGTCATATTTGACGCATCTCTGATTTAATTGGTATTGCCCAACAGTCCTTGTGAAGTATGCGACTCTTTCGATAACCCAGGGGGATTCCCTGGGACTTCATTTCGTGCAATCACCCAATCAGAATTCGAACGCTTATCCAGTGTGCTGACTAGCACAAAGTCCAAAAGGGGCTTTAAGTAAGGTTCCTCGCCATCTTGTTCCTCAAAGGCGAATTAAGTCTAATGGATTAGGTGTAATGAGGTTGATCTGGGCACCCAATCGCCATGCTGACCATCTATCGAAGAATTCTCGGATATTTTCAGTCATCCCTAGGGCTCTCGTTAATCCAACCAATCATTTAGGAGGTTACTCTTGTTACCACAGGATCATGGGAATTGCATGCGGTTATTCTGATGCTAATTCAATATCTGACGCAATTGATGGATCAATAACTGACATTTTTATGACTTATACTAAAAAATCATTCGATGTATTATTTGCATATTTTCGAAATTTTCAAATATCGCGATTGGATGGTTTTTACCGGTAGCTCTAAATTTGAATTCAGACTCAACTGAAATGGAGGATTCGAACGTGCAACAAAAACTCATAAACCTTGTTAACGTAATGTTCAAGTACAAAACAGGTTATATACTCTCATTTGTGAAGAATTCGCAGTAAGAAATGGTGTTTTTGATAGGTTAGGAAAACTGTATTTTTTGTCAATCACCTTGTACATTATTAGCACAGATTCTCACATCTTAAAAAGAGCCGTAACCAAAGTGACACTTTATTAGAGCAGACACACCGATTGCTTAGCTAGTAATATTGTTGGAAAAATTGAAATTTGCATTTACGAATTCTTGAAGTCCTCATCCTATTTCGTGTCGTCTCGTTATCACAACTGGGCTTGGCACATCCGACGATGATGACTAACAAAATGCGCACTCACCTGATGAGGGTTCGGTGAGGCAATGCAGACAGCTATCCTTAATGAGGTTTGCGATCAAAAGAAGTCACTGAACTTATTGCATTCACAGTTCATGAATTTAAGGTTGAAATGCCGGGAACATTTTGTCGTTTGATAGTGATTAGCATAATGTTAATTTTAAATGTTTGTGAATGACTCTCGAAGCTTAGTAGTTGGCTGTCGATGTATGTTGCCACGGTTGCAGCACCATCGCGAAGGGCATTATTCACATGGACTCTTTGCAACTGTTGGTTAGTGATTGATTAGACATAAAAGAGCTAAGGACCGCTGGATGGGCCATTATTGTGCCTTGAGTAACAAGTAGAGCCAAACAACTTGACGTTTATGCACATGCAACTTCAGCCCTCACGCCGAATAATCAGCACAGGGGCTCCTAGTCTAACATCACATCACAAGAGTCATTGCTTCATTACAAGACAAGAGTCGACTACTACGTTCCGACTTTAAAGCTGTCGGTCTCTTTACCATTAAACTTATGCGTAATGGGTCTACTCGAATGCAAGCCCTTTACTGAGACACTCCAAACAGCACTTATCTTCCTAGGTCATAGCGACTATTGTATGGCTAATGAGAAAGGAACCAAAGTCAAGTAGATACATGGAATAAAGCATTACTATTTCCCTACTGGACATTGCATACTGCAGTTCAGTAATGCCCACCGGAATCCGCCCTGCATCGCACTGCCTACTGAATGCATGCTTTCCTTTCTTCTATATAATTCATCAAATAAACTGAATTTGCATTTCATTTCGATGTCACGTGCATCTTGTCACTAGGAGCAGCTTCTATGTGTTTAGGTCTAAAAGTAATGGCAACCAGCACCGTAAAGATGAAACCTCACCATGGCGCCGAGGAGGGCTTTACCTTATCTTAAAAGGTGTAGTGCAGAAAGTGCCCAATTCTCTGCTTGCATTAATGGCAAAGAAAGCTGAATTACACTAAAAAATACAAGTCATTCAAACTAGTTTCATTGAGTTGCGGGGGGCGAATTCGACGCAGATCTTCATAAACACCACAGTTTCTCTATTGTCCTTGTCTATGGCTACAAGCTACTGTCCTGCTTTAACTCTATCAAACAACATCCAGAATTAAATGAAAGATTTAAGCCGTGCAACAACGCTAACCATTCTAAAGCCTTGCTTAATGTTGATACACTAATGAATCGCAATTGTTTACAATTTTAGTCGCATCAATCTCGATTCCAACTATTTGCAGATTCTTCATTTGAAACTGCGCGTGAGGTAGACAAGAGACCAAACCCATCAATGCCTTCCAACCCTAGGGAGGGCGACCGGGCTATATGTGATTTGAAGCAGTTCAAAAGCAATTTCCCTGCAGTTATAAGCCACCGAAAATGCAATAATTGGCGCTCTAATCATCAAATGTTGTTCCCTAACACTTGAAGACATGCAGACGACGTGTTCGCTCAGAAGCGGTCGCAAGCACATTTATTCATTTAAACATTTGCCAGCACAAGCAATCCAACTACAACTGATTCATTATCTAGAAGGCTTGATAGAACGACGTGCAACAAAGTCAACACTGCACATGCAAGTAGATGCTTCTGACTTAAGTGCACGCAGACAAAATGTGCCAGGCTGATCGAACCTATTTAGCAAGCCTCAGACTAGGGCACCACTTAAACTCAAAAACCACTTTTTTAATTTATCAATACTAGAGAAAGTAGTTATTGAATTACTGTTTCATTCCATGGCGGATGAGGGTTCATGAAAGGCAGTCATCTTGGTCAAAATCAGAGCAAAATAATACTGGTCACGTTTACAAAGAGCTGAGGTCATGTCATTTGGGGACTGTCAAGATTTACGAGAAGACGACGAAAAGGCTGCCGACGGCAAGGATAGGCCAACCGAATGACAGGGCATTTGATGGGCTCCCTTGTTTAGCGAATGTATAAAGCAAAGAAACAGAGATAATGGTTAGTGCAATCGCCTAGTTGTATTGGCTGCGAAGAGGTGGAGAAGATTTGATGCAAAAAACGTCCGCTATGGAAGAAACTTACGTTGGCAGGTGTACTCTTGGCACCTCTTGCATTGGGGACTTTTCACTGAATAGATGAAGGTGAGTCGTTAAGAATAATTCGCAAACTATTTGCTGATGAAGTGAACCTACTTTGGTAGATAAATTCTTGGCACTCTCCACATTTGGGAGCTGGTATCAAGGCAATGAGGCATTCGATTGGGTTTGTGAATATTTACTATTAAGAATAACTTGCCATAGCACTGTCCTGCACTGACAAAAGCTGCTGCGATTAGTACAACAAGAAGGTCTATTGAGACATATGATTAAGGAATAGATGAGACCTACTAACAGCTCTTTGCTTATATTATATATGGCTTAATACAAGATGAGAGCTTTAAAAACACACTATTTGCAGTTCACATGCTGCAGTCAAAACACAGCTACAGAGCATTAAACATTAGATGCTGGACTGTAGTGATTTTTTTTTGTACCATGAAGTATAGTCACGAGATTCTGGCGAACTATACTATCGAATGTCTCTTGGAATTGAACTCTTCAATGTTGAGAGTGGAGGACACCGGCGTGAAACTGATTTGAAACAGACCGGAATCAAGACTCCTTTCAGTTCGGAACTTTAAATCCAAATAACGGAATTCGGACTCTAGTTCTATTCACTGTCAAGTCACAAATGCTTTGCCTGTTGCTTATAGATACAGCTTTTAAGGAATAAATGCATGTGACATATCGAAATTAATTGCGAATTCAGTTTTAATGTGTGATTATTATCGAAGAATGGAAAACATTCGTTCAGTAGGCATCGCGATGCAGGACGGAATCCGGGGCATTATTGAGCTGCACACCACAATGCCCGTGGAAAATTGTTTTGTTCTTAATTCATGTGGCTGTTTAATTTTCGTCCCTTTCTCACTAGCCAATCGGTTTGTGCCCATATCTGTAGAACAAACTATACTTAGAGCTGGTATGCACCCAAATTCATAATATTTGCCATGCAGTCAAGGAATAGTTAAGATGGTAGTTGAATTCAGATATCTGCTGTCATCTGCACATCTTGTTTGTCGAATCCTGTTTTCAGCCTGCTTAACCGGGGGATGGTTTCCAGGTCGTAGTGTTTTGCAACTCTAAGAGAAGAGTGTGATCGTTAATGCCCAGTAGTGTGGTTCAATTAAGGAATTTGATGGACTGCGGATCCCCATGAGCCAGCAAACCGAAACGTGGTTGTTTGACAAAGGTGTCACTCAACATGCGGATTATCTGCAATCCGCAAAGTGAAATAGATATTTGCACAGAATGACCACATAGAACCTTGAAAAAGAACGCACCCCATGATCGAGCACGACCTGAGCGCTGCACCAGCTTGAACAGCGGTCGTGCTATTGGTGAACTTCCGACCACTTCTTTCTTAAAGCCCGATAATTAGATAAATTATGATCTTTCAGTTTTTCAGCATATCAGATTCATCAGAGAGATGCGCTGCAAATACTGATGATATTGTTTGTATTTGTCAGAATGGGCACTTTAACCTCCTCGGCTACAGGTTTTGTCTGCTACGGTCTGGTTTCATGAAATAGATGAAAACGCCGAGAGAAAGAGAGTCAAACCACTGGTATTATTAAAACGGACTATTTAACCAATAAATAAACCGCCTGTTTGTCGATACCTTAAAAAAACATTGAATCTTTCCAAAATTGCATCGAAGTCAAGGCATAACATATCTAACGGTCATAACGTGCCCCTGCACTATGCTATTCATTTATTCAACTGGTCGAATATCGGCAACTTTTCAGTCATAGAAATCGTAGTAAAATTCACTTCAAAAGTACAGGAACAGAAGAAACGATTTCTGCAGCAGCTTTGTTAGTAGTAATGGATGCATTCGGTGGAGATGACTGTTCCAATTGTTCATCAGCAAATATGTCCTTGATATTATGGCCGGACCATCGCAGTTGCACCAGTGCGTTCCACTCAACTTTTAGAGAGAGATAAGAAAGACAAGTATATTAAATTACTGTTTGTCTCAGCAATGTTAGATGAAAAACACTCGTGGCCTCCTGTTTGGAAACCACTTAATTGCATAGGAATAGAGTACGTAGTTACGACCACTGATAATTCAGACACGAAAACGTGTTTTACTGATTTGGAAAATAGACTGAACTAATTTTTTGAAGGCAAATGAAACTTGGTTGGAATCAAAGCTTCGAATAACGAAGCTCAAATAGAATATCAAGGCGGTTTATGAGGTGCTAATATGTTGCCGAGAGACGCAAACTAATTTCATTTCGCCTTAAATTAGATTATGCCAGCAGAAGTACAAATATGTACAGCCAGTTAAACGGGGACGACGTAAATGCCTGGATTCATGGTCTCAAACTAGACTGTAGAACGTGGGCGCATGTGCACTGAATGATGGAATCTCCGCCAAAATTTTGAGAAGTCTTTTCGAAGAGGTATGAAGATTGTCTACCTTAGCAACTGTCGAGGACGAACGAGGTGCCAATACGAGAAAAGAGAACCGAAGACGTTGATAACCACTTTTACTGTCTTTGCTGTGTTGTTTGTCTACACGCTGTAAAAGCTATTGTGTACTTCTATTGTTCCCCCAACAACAATCAGTAAAAAAATTTCATGCTTAAACTGGACAATGTGCGGAATAGATACCTACGTATTTAGTTCAAAAATTCTAGTTCTTGCATTTAAAGTTAAGAACTGAAAGGAGTCTTGATTCCGGCGTGTTTCAAATCAGTTTCACGCCGGTGTCCTCCACTCTCAACAATGAAGAGTTCAATTCCAAGAGACATTCGATAAGTATAGTTCGCTAGGTTACGGGGCAAGATAGGCAGTGGATTTACGACAATGAGATGTAAGAGACGCAGGGTTGAGAGGGGCGAAAGACACCAACTCTCCCCCCCCCGCCCGTCATCTAGGGGGGGACGCAGCGTGAAATCGTCCCGAACCCTAACCTGCAGCCCTTACCCCCCAAAATCACGAAGTGCAACGACATATCCCTCCTGCTTAAGGAAGAAAGAGGACACTCTGCCCCTATAGCAACCGTGGGTCGGCTGGGACCCGAAGGAGGAGATCCGCCCCGCGAGTTAACCAACTTACCAAAGATGGCGATCACGGGCCAATTGAGTATCACTGTAGACCCCACCCACCTTGCCTGAAATCCATGAACAGATAGCCCAGCTACAATCTATAACGCCAGACACTCCACTCTCCGACTGCCTCCCAGCGGTCTAGCATTACCTGAGACCGGAGGGTGCGAGCCAAACGGCTATCGAAGGGGTACTGTTTCATAGTGTTGACCTTGAAGTAGGGTACGGAGGTGGGGTGGTTGAGGTCTTCGTCGTGGCACGGCACGAGCATGTGAAAGGGGAAGAATAGCGGCTTCTCGTGGTGTGTTTTTTTGTTAAAGACTAAATTGGGAGAGTATTGTATTAAGCCTAGATACTAATAGCAAAGAGCTGTTTAGGTAGCAGTCAGTGCCCTTCATTCAAATAAGGTGGGTATTCGGGCTTACCTTGCGCGATTGTAAATGAAAAGCAATCATAAGTACAGTAGGCCCGACGGTTTCTGGGTGGGCCCGGGAGGTCCCCGCGGCTTGACCTCCAGAACATTCAGCAGGGAAAAGATGTTTCCCACGAATTGGTCTCACCCAGGCAATGTAAAAAGTTTCCCAGCCCTTAGAAGAAGGCTCCTGCCCCATCAGAGGTGTTATCGGCCCAGTGGATCGTAAGCTCGTGGTAAACCGAAACATTTACCACTCCGCGCACCAGGGAACCGGCAGCGTGTTTTCAGCTTCGATTCACCATGGTGCATGTCGCAAATCCTTCTTGCTCTCGTGGCACTTTTGCGGCAGGAAGGGCGGCAATGTTGATCAGTGGGTTGTGCTTTAATAGTAAATATTCCACAAACCCAATCTGAATTGCCTCATTGCCTTGATACCAGCTCCCAAATGTGGAGAGTGCCAAGAATTATTCTACCAAAGTAGGTTCACTTCATCAGCAAATAGTTTGCGAATTATTTCTAACTCACCTTCATCTATTCAGTGAAAAGTCCCCAATGCAAGAGGTGCCAAGAGTACACCTGCCAACGTAAGTTTCTTCCCATAGCGGACGTTTTGCATCAAATCTTCTCCACCTCTTCGCAGCCAATACAACTAGGCGATTGCATAACCATTATCTCTGTTTCTTTGCTTTACATTCGCTAAACAAGGGAGCCCATCAAATGCCCTGTCATTCGGTTGGCCTATCCTTGCCGTCGGCAGCCTTTTCGTCGTCTTCTCGTAAATCTTGACAGTCCCCAAATGACATGACCTCAGCTCTTTGTAAACGTGACCAGTATTATTTTGCTCTGTTTTGACCAAGATGACTGCCTTTCATGAACCCTCATCCGCCATGGAATGAAACAGTAATTCAATAACTACTTCTTTAGATTGATAAATTAAAAAAGTGGTTTTTGAGGTTAAGTGGTGCCCTAGTCTGAGGCTTGCTAATAGGTTCGATCAGCCTGGCACATTTTTGTCGCGTGCACTAGTCAGAGCATCTACTTGCATGTGCAGTGTTGACTTTGTTGCACGTGTTCTATCAAGCCTTCTAGATAATGAATCAGTTGTAGTTGGATTGCTTGTGCTGGCAAATGTTAAATGAATAAATGTGCTTGGGACCTTGAGCGAAACGTCGTCTGCATGTTTCGAGTTAGGGAACAAAATTGATGATTAAGGCGCCAATTATTGCATTTTCGGTGGCTTATAACTGCAGGGGAATTGCTTTTGAACTGCTTCAAATCACATATAGCCCGGTCGCCCTCCCTAGGGTTGGAAGGCATTGATGGGTTTGGTCTTTGTCTACCACGCGCAGTTTCAAATGAAGAATCTGCAAATAGTTGGAATCGAGATTGATGCGACTAAAATTGTAAACAATTGCGATTCATTAGTGTATCAAAATTAAGCAAGGCTTTAGAATGGTTAGCGTTGTTGCACGGCTTAAATCTTTCATTTAATTCTGGATGTTGTTGTAGAGTTAAAGCAGGACAGTAGCTTGTAGCCATAGACAAGGACATAGAGAAACTGTGGTGTTTTGAAGATCTGCGTCGAATTCGCCCCCCGCAACTCAATGAAACTAGTTTGAATGACTTGTATTTTTGTGTAATTCAGCTTTCTTTGCCATTAATGCAAGCAGAGAATTGGGCACTTTCTGCACTACACCTTTTAAGATAAGGTATAAGCCCCCTCGGCGCCATGGTGAGGTTTCATCTTTACGGTGCTGGTTGCCATTACTTTTAGACCTAAACACATAGAAGCTGCCTAGTGACAAGTGCACGTGACATCGAAAAGAAATGCAAATTCAGTTTATTTGATGAATTATATAGAAGAAAGGAAAGCATGCATTCAGTAGGCAGTGCGATGCGGGCGGATTCCGGTGGGCATACTGAACTGCAGTATGCAATGCCAGTAGGGAAATAGTAATGCTTTATTCATGTATCTACTTGACTTTGGTTCCTTTCTCATTAGCCATAACAATAGTCGCTATGACCTAGGAAGATAAGTGCTGTTTGGAGTGTCTCAGTAAAGGGCTGCATTCGAGTAGACCCATTACGCATAAGTTTAATGGTAAAGAGACCGACGCTTTAAAGTCGGGACGTAGTAGTCGACTTTGTCTTGTAATGAAGCAATGACTCTTGTGATGTGATGTTAGACTAGAGCCCCTGTGCTGATTATCGGCGTGAGGGCTGAAATTGCATGTGCATAAACGTCGAGTTGTTTGGCTCTACTTGTTACTCAAGGCACAATAATGGCCCATCCAGCGGTCCTTAGCTCTTTAGTCTAATCAATCACTAACAACAGTTGCAAAGAGTCCATGTGAATAATGCCCTTGCGATGGTGCTGCAACCGTGGCAACATACATCGACAGCCAACTATAAGCTTCGAGAGTCATTCACAAACATTTAAAATTAACATATGCTAATCATATCAAACGACAAAATGTTCCGGCATTTCAACCTTAAATCATGAACTGTGAATGCAATAAGTTCAGTGACTTCTTTTGATCGCAAACCTCATTAAGGATAGCTGTCTGATTGCCACCGAACCCTCATCAGGTGAGTGCGCATTTTGTTAGTCATCATGTCGGATGTGCCAAGCCCAGTTGTGATAACGAGACGACAGAAATGGATGAGGACCTCAAGATTCGTAAATGCAAATTTCAATTTTTCCAACAATATTACTAGCTAAGCAATCGGTGTGTTGCTCATAAAGTGTCACTTTGGTTACGTCTTTTTAGATGTGAGAATCTGTGCTAATAATGTACAAGGTGATTGAACAAAAATACAGTTTTCCTAACCTATCAAAACACCATTTCTTACTGCGAATTCTTCACAAATGAGAGTATATAACCTGTTTTGTACTTGAACATTACTAAACAAGTTTATTGA